>CM056169.1:46600061-47200061 GCA_029691765.1 Entomobrya proxima
TGAGAAGGTTGGACCATGATCTTACGGTATCCACGGTTATAACACCACATCTCGTAATTATAAGTTAACGCCACATAACGGATATTTAAGGTTACTCGTTTCTGTATTTAGAAGTATACGCAATCACCGGAATTTTAAGTTAGTCCATCGAATTTAAGGTACCCATCGGATTTCTTATAAAGGTTACGGCTCCTAATCGGAAATTTAAGGTTAACCGGGCGCTTCTATGCGGAATTTATAGTTACCACCATCGGAAAATGTTTAAGGTTACCCATCAGAATTTTAAGGTTAGCGTGCCATACGAAGATTTAAAGGTTACCCAATGCGAATTATAAGGTTAGCTTACACATTCGTAATTAAGGTTACCAAACCATCGGAATTGTAAGGTTAACCCATATATTCTGAATTTTAGGTTATCACGCCGATAATCGAATTTAAAGTTAGAATACTATAGCGGTGTAAATTCAAGGTAGACCGCAAAAAACGGAATTTAAGGTTTCACCACTAGCGGGCCATACGAATTTAAGTTACCGCCATCCGGAAATTTAAGGTTACCTTACGGTATTGTAAGAGGTTACGCCATCGGAATATTTAGGTTTACCCTGATCACGGAATTTAAGCGTTAGTCTATCGAAATTCAAAGGTTATCGCCATCGGGAATTTAATGGTTATCCAATCAGGAATTTAAGGTAGCATCATGCCGGGAATTTATGGTCTAGCCCCTAACATACATCTAAAAAAGAGATCAGAATTTATAGGTTACCACATCGTATCAACAAGGTATACCCGATCGGAATTTAAGGTAGACCACCATCGGAATTTAAGGTTTACTTTCGGTATTATAAAGTTAGCCTACTAACATGACCGAGGCAGGAAATTTAAGTTATCTCAATATGTTCGGAATTTAAGTTACCACATAGCAGGAATTTAAGGTTACCCATCGGAATTGTAATGGTTAACGTACCCATCGGAATTTAAGTGTTAAGGCCCCACATTCTGAATTTAATGTTAGTCGATCTTACATAGACGGAATTTAAAGGTACCCAGGCAAGCTGACGACAATATTAAAGGTTAACCCATCGGAATATTTGAAGGTTATCAGCATATCCGAATTTAAGGTAGCCCATCTGGCTGACGAAATGAGGAATATTAAAGGTTACCGCCCATACAGAGATATTAAGTTACTCAATACGTGAAATTTAAGGTTATCCATCAGATTTTAAGGTGACCCATGCGTATTCTAATGTGTTAGCCAATCATGCCCTTCGGAAAATTTAAGGTTACCCAATCGAATTTAAGAGGTTACTCATCTCGAAATATTAAGGTACTGCACCGGAAATTTAATGGTTACCCATACGGAATTTCAGGTTACACATGGGAGTTATGTTTACTCTTACCCATCAAAGTATATGCAACAGCCCTAAAAACTTGGTGCAGGCAGAAAAATAATAGAGCCACCCAAATATGTAATCTAATAAATTATAAGTCTTAATAGAATGGGTCACCAAAGATCATAAAAATGGAAAATAAATAGAGTAAACAAATCAGAGAGGAAAAGTAGTGGTTGTCACTTCTAATTAAGGTTAACCGCCCAAAAATGATATTAAGTTTTATATGCCGACACATGATGTAAGGATTATGCCCACATAGATATTAAGAGTTACATCGCTAATGTATGAATTATTTAGGTGTTAAATCACATGAGACTTATATGAAACAAGAGGTTTACTCAGGTCATGAACATTCCAAGGGTTAATGTTTAGCCCATTTTGAGTGAAATATTAAGGAGGTTGCTACCCCGCTATCATAGTAAATTAAGTCAACGGTTTACCCACTTATATTATAAGGTTGCTATAACAAAACTGATAATATGTGTTTAGCCCACATAACACACTTAAAGCGTTTGCCGGTTCCCCATTGTTATTAAAGTTACCTACCGATATTAACTCGTTAGTTTTATCGTCATTAGCCAACTTAGAAGGTTATCCTACATAAATCTAAGTTAGAGCTGGTCGACATAAATAATTAAGGTTGCAAGCATCTTGAATCTAAATTTGGGGGCCGACTTAATGTAAGGTTACATCTACTTGCTTAAATGCAAAAGTTATCCACTGATACTACCAGAATATACCCACTCGTAAAATCTTAACTTATCAACGTAACTCTTAATATCATGTGCTGGTACCGCCTTATTTGCATGTTGATTACAGCTAAAAGTGGCGTGTGAATAATTATAGCATTCTTTCATAATGAGTAACCTTAATTGTATTGGGTAACCTTAATTTTATGTGGGTAACCATCTTAATTGTACTATGAGTTAACCTTAATTGTAAGTGGGTAACCTTAATTTTATGTGGGTAACCTTAATTGTATGTGGGTAACCTTAATATCAAGTGAGTAGCCCTAATGGCATTTTGGTAACCTTAATTGTATGTGGGTAACCTTAATTTTATGTGGGTAACCTTAATTGTATGTGGGTAACCTTAATTTCAAGTGAGTAACCCTAATTGTATGTTGGGTAACATTAATTGTATGTGGGTAACATTAATTGTGTGTGGGTAACCTTAATTGTATGTGGGTAACCTTAATTGTATGTGATTAACCTTAATTGTATGTGGGTAACCTTAATTTTATGTGGGTAACCTTAATTTTATGTGGGTAACCTTAATATCAAGTGAGTAGCCCTAATGGCATTTTGGTAACCTTAATTGTATGTGGGTAACCTTAATTTTATGTGGGTAACCTTAATTGTATGTGGGTAACCTTAATATACTGATAGATTAAGCTCGCTTAAAATTCAGCCATAAGTAAAAACAACGAACATGCAACATTGCTTTTCTCGCAAAGCAAGTCGAAGTTGTGTAAGTGGCTCAAAACATGGAGGTGTTTTTTCGGACAACATTCTTCTAAAGTCCTTGTAAGTCTATTCTCACTCATACAGCCAACCTCTTGTAATTTTCAAAGTTAATAGCTATTTTGAAAAGTAGTAAATATTCTAGGGATTTCTTACTCGGCATGAAAAAATCGCAAGAGCAAAACGTCATTGATTTTCCAAAAGTTATAAGCTGCTAAATTTGGAGGAGAGCTGTTCGAAAATCCCATCAAAAACAGCTCATAATTTCATACTAGGCATCCTAAAAGGATCTATATCTTTAAATTACAAAACTTTGAGGCTTTAAAGTTCTGATGGACATACCGACAATAAACTGGAGCTCATAAATTTTTGCCCTTAGCAGGTTCATAGTCCATTATTATACATTTAATGTTAATATAAGAAAAATTTATACAAATTTATAATGGACGGACATTTTCTCCTTCTGGGTCAACTCGATTGCAACTAACGCGTTAGCTTTGTAAAGGTGCTGGCACTCATTTTCTTATTTTTACCAGCAAATAATTCATATCTACTAACCCCCAAAAACATATGTGAATATAGAACACAGGTCTCCCGCTAGTAATCATATTGTTAGCAATCAAGGTGACTTCTCATACACAAATGGTCCTACTGATACAAAATACTGACAAATAAATGCATACATTTGGGCGTAAGAAATTATTTTGGGAAATCGAACCATTGTTAACGGCGACACGACAACATTATTTAGTGAATACTGTATGTTGAACACTTACAAACCCTTCTAGTAAGAAAGCAAGTCTTATAATGAATCAACCTTAGTTCAGTGCAAGCATACGCATATAGAATGTCTAATATTGCCCAAATTTAACATTATCCCACAGTTGTATTAAACTGTTTTGCGTTTTATAGGCGTTTGAGGGCAAATACAAAGAATAATTGAAGAAATGTAAGTTTATAGCGCGCATAGATATGTATTAATATTTCTCAAATACTCATCGAGTACTACGAAACAAAATTTTATAATGGGAAAATTGATGATTCATAGCGAAAGGTTAAGCATAGATTGCGAACCTAATGAAGGGTGGGCGCGCAAGCCAGACTCTCCGTAATGAGTCATATATCCCAATCAGAAATGCATCTTGACGAGCTTATCAAAAGTGTTGCTGGGCACAAGTTCCAATTCCGTGAACCATTGGCAGTTTTGGTCTCTTGAAGTCAGAAGTTTTGCATGTAAACCTTATGGCAGCACCACATTGTGATGTGCATGTCTGGAGGGGCTTCAGACCAAGTTGCCAAAAAACCGCTTGTCATACTTTAGGCGTCAAGTACCTGTGTAAAAGTTCTTCAGCTAGTCAAAATCAAACTATCAGTTGAACATTTTCATGTTTTCTTGGTATTCTGATTTTCTTGAAAAACGGTGTAACGGATTTTACAAGGAAAAATCGTAACTTCAAGAGAGTCAAAACTGCCAATGGTTCACGTGGAATGGAACTTGTGGCCCAGCAACACTTTTGGAAAAGCTCGATCAACGGCTATCGATTGGTATATGACACATTACGAGAGCGGCTTGGGCCCACCCTCCCATACGATTCGCAATATGGCCCTTATATGTACATGTACCAGTAAATGTGCTGAAAGTTTTTTTGTCAATCGTTGTCTCGTCTCTTATCTTATCACTAAAATCAAATGCACTGTTGCTCAAGTATTATAAATTTGCGTATTATAAGTTACATATTTTTTACAAAAACGTAAGCAATTATTCTCATCACCAAGAAGCACTGGTGTAAACAAGTACAAACTGTACTATTTTTAGTAGGCAGCGGTTTAGTAGAAATGGTGTGATTGTGAATTGTGCCATTATCGATACCAGAATCAATAGATAATGTTTTATTGCACTACATCATCAAACGTTTTATGTTTCACCGTAAAAAGTTTAAATGTGGTTATTCTGACAGTCTTCTAAATATGGTGAAGGATTTTATAAAAGCGTGATATTTCCGAATCCGGAAATACAAACTCTTTTTGTTTTGAAAACCAGAGAAATGCAAATAAAAAATAAGTAGTAATGCTAAAAGTTAGCCAAATTGCAGGAAACATTATAATAGGTTATTTCATCATTGTGCATGTAATACCAAGAAAACTACTAAGTAATCAATTGCCTATTGTTTTTCACGTGCCAGTTTGGCAACTTGCCAACCAAAATTCAGGACAGTCAAGTTGCATAAATACCGCATCGCGTAAAGCGTAGTTGGTTGTTTTTCATTCTGTTTAGCACGATAGTTTTGCAAATGTTTACTTTCAAACAGGTTCAATATCAACTTAAGCAAAATTGCAGATGCTAATTTGTAGCATTCTTTTGTATGTTTTAACAAAGAATTAGGATTATAAGCCTATTCTGCTGATGGATTGCAGAACAAACTTCTCTGTCGATTTTCGTGAACGTGTTTTATGAAGCATACAAACATGCTCCAAAGAAGCATTGAAATACGTTTTATTAAAGGTGTGTGCAAATTTCCTTTGTGTAATTTTTGGTGTAAATGGTGAATTTACTAGAACACTTAGCTATAAAAACATCTTCGGGCAAAGCAATATTAAGTGTATACGGAGCAATATGGATTGTTTTCCATTTTTTAAAAGGCTTTTGTTTGAAAATCTAATCTTTTTGAAGATGATCATGATATTTGATGATGATGCTTAAAAAGCTGAAGAAAACAAGTTCAGGAAACCGATTCTCATGAAATTGTGTACACAAAAATATGTATGCTGCAAAGTTCTGCTAATCACTTTCTCGTCTTTTGTCTCATCCCTAAAATCAAATGCACTGTTGCCGAAATAATATTATTCTGCGTACTACAGTCTGCATATTTTTAAAAAATTTAATTAAATATTCTCAACAGGATGAAGAACGTTTGATCAATATAAGAGCACAAATCATTAGAAGCATATAATTTGGTACTTGGAAATTTTATACTAGTTTATTTTTCATAAAATGCAGTAGGATCGAAATTGAGGATAAAATTCATGAACAAATATTTACCACTTTCCGACTCACACCAATGATTTATACATCAATCAACTTCAATTTTAATCTTTGATGATATGACATTCCGTGTAATTCATACACTATGAAATGCTGCACACAATTTTGGAATGAAATAATCTTTTTCGTCCTGGGAAAATCTGCAATCGTCCATGGGATTCACGTTTTTTATCACTGGAGGTAAAAATATTCAAGTTTCTCCGATAAGTGAGTATTTTTCCAGGGATAAAAGAGTGTTTGTCATTTTAGGTCTTACTTTGCATACCAACATATCATATCGACGAATGGGAGCCAACCGGACGTAAGTTCACTCCAACTCGCCAGGGGAAAAGGACGTAACTCAACTTTGCATGAATTGGCGAAAGGGCGTAACTGCATATATGGGACTAAATGAGATATTTACACCAAAAGAAAGCCCATAAAATTGCGCACATTTTGATGTGCTGTTCATTAGCAGATGACTTTTTGTAGCAATCCTTTTTCATAGATAAAATGTGACGAATTTTCACAACACATTATGCCTTGTTTCCTTTAAAATACCACATTTTTTGCAGAATTTCTTGTTCTTGAGTAATTAGTGCTAGTTCTAATAATATTTTACGTTAATGAGTCTCGTTTTCTGTCACGATGGATAGTTATACTTCTGATACTGACTCGGAACTTACTGATGTTTCGGATTCAGAATGCTTTAATGAGGAAGATTTGTTGAAACTTTGTAGAGAAAACGGAACCCAGATTGGTAACTTGCTTATTATGAAATTTTTCTGCTTAATTTGGTTGAGGTTTTATGCTAAAATTCTGTACATTTTACGTTTATAAAGTTGAACTTAAAAGGAAGTCAAAGAACTTTGACACAAGTCAGGTTCCTCAGGAGAAATGTGATTCATCGGCGGAGCCAATGAACTTGGAAACTGACACCTCACAAAACACTCACCGTAGTCTGGAGCCTGCTTCGGAAATCTTAGATGAACTTGGACTATCTGGAACCTCATCCGATCAGCAATTGCCAGGAGACTCTGGAGGGAACCTTTCCCCTTCGCTCCCTTCATTTCATGGAGGCACCGAAAACTCGCCCACAGGTTTCAGAGCCAAAGGAAATACCCTAAGGGAAATTAATCAATTTAAGCGGATGACAGGGGCAGCTTATACGGGATATTCAAAAATTATAAATCCAGAAACCGGAAGAGTTCGCACTCCACAGGACCAGTCCAGGCAAGCAAGAAAACTGGGACCTCCGTGTGTCTCCAGGAAATGTCGCGCAACTCAACTTAGATTTTGTGGAAATATAACCCCGGACGTTAGGCAGGAAATCTTTCAAGAGTTCTGGGAAACTCTAACTTGGAACGGGAAGAAGGCATGCGTAAATTCTTTAATTGATCGGACTGTGCCACGCCGGGTCATCAAATCAAATGAATCCAGGCGAAAGGAAACTTTCCAGTACCACCTCAAAGTAAATGGAGTTAGGAGGCAGGTTTGCCAAACTATGTTTTTAAACACTCTGGGAATCGGAGAAAAGCAAGTTAGAGGCTGGGTTTCTAAAAAAACGTCCAAAGAACTATCTCTGCCCACAAAACCAAAAAATGGAGGTGATGTTGAGTTTGCTAAGGAATTTTTGACTATTCTGCCAAAACTACCTAGCCACTATTGCCGTAAAGATTCGAAAAAGCTCTACTTGGAACCAATCTTTAGAACTAAGACTCAACTATTTGAGGTGTACAAGGAAAAGTGCACGAAAGAAAACCGGAAACAAATAGCACTGCGCACATTTTACGCACTGATTGACAAAATGAACATACGGATTCATCAGCCTAAAAAAGACAGATGTGACCTTTGCTGTGGATGGGAGTCCAAGAGCGGTGCTGTTTCAGATGAGAAATACAGAGCGCACATTTCCAGAAAGGAATCTGCCAGAAGTGAGAAGACAATGGACAAAAAAGATGCTATTTTGTTAAAACAGAATGTTATCACTATGGATGTTCAAAAAGTTTTATTATCTCCCATGCTTAACGCTAGTGCACTGTATTATAAAACAAAACTAATTGTTCATAACTTTACTGTGTTTGATCTTGCTTCTTGTAAAGCTAAGTGTTACCTCTGGGATGAAACTCACGCCGAACTTGTCTCTTCCGTTTTTGCTACTTGTCTAATCCAATATCTGGATAGTGAATATAACGATACTCTTCCCATTGTTATTTGGAGTGATGGTTGCACCTGCCAAAATAGAAATGCAATTTTGTCAAGTGCCCTACTTCAGTATGCAGTAAAAAAGAAGAAAACAATAGCTCAAAAGTTTTTGAAGAAGGGACACACGCAAATGGAGGTTGACTCAGTACATGCTCATATTGAAACCAACTTGCGAAAACGTATCATTAACTTGCCGTCGGATTACGTCTCAATTTGCTCATCTTCGAACAAAAATCAAGGTGGTTACGACGTGAAAATGATGGAATTTGACGAAATTTTGGACTATGCCAGCGACCGGGTTTTGAAAAGCATTCGTCCCGGAAACAAAAAAACGGATCCGCATGTGACAGATCTCCGGCAAATTAAGTACAATCCAGACGGAAGCGTGGAGTATAAGCTTGATTATTCTAACGACTGGAAACCACTGTCTAAGCAAGTACGTGTTGACACGAAGAAAACTTTTGCGAAGCTATATAGATACAGGATTCCCATTGCAAAACGAAAGTACGATGATTTACAGGAATTACTGCATGTACTGCCAGCTTCATGTCATTCATTTTACCAGTCCTTGCCTCACAAAAAAAATTGATGGTAACACTATAGCTTGTAGTGTAATGTTTGTGTTTAAAACGAATAAAAGTTCTAAAATAATGTCTAATTTGGATTGATTTAGTTTTTTGGCTCTCCTGCAAAATGCATTATTTGTCAGTTACGCCCTTTCGTCAATTCATGCAAAGTTGAGTTACGTCCTTTTCCCCTGGCGAGTTGGAGTGAACTTACGTCCGGTTGGCTTCCATTCGTCGATATCTTACTCATACTCATGCATTTTATTTCAGTACCGAAATTTCAAGCAACCAGACATCAGCACAATGTCTAGTAGCAGTAGTAGCAGTGATTCTGAAAGTGAGCCTCAGCGTTTTATGCTGAAGGCAAAAAGAAAAGTAGCTGTCTGGAAAGAAATTTCCGTTTTTGAGGAAGTTTTAGCACGTGATTGCAGAATTAAAGGTCACTATACTCTTGAAGGCAGTGAAATATGTGCATACTACTGTGCTTATGGGAAAAGTGCAAGGCAAAATGTAAAAGCGAGTATTAGCAAATGAAGTGTCAATATATTTGAGCAACGAGCGCAATCACTAGTAGCGCAGCGAATTTAGTTTTGGCTTGACAAAAGAGCAGTAAGGAGAGTGTACTATATCAGCAAATCAGGCCAAAAAGCTGGTATCCAACGCAGGAAGTAAAACATTGAAAAAATTTGACACCTATGTAGAACAGCAGTTATCTATTCATCGTATTAGATTTCTGAATCTGCATATTTATTAGATTACATGTGTTCCTGTTCTGACTTCTTAAAGAAATACATATGTCAGCACGTAGTTGGGGTAGCAGTTTTAGTTTTAGAAGACTAGACCTAGACTAGGTTTTGGTATTAAAAGAGGACCAGGTCGCCCTAAAATACTACAGAAAGCATTGCAAAAACAATAGAAATATTAATGTATTGTACGATTCTAATTTATTTATTCGAATAAAATGACAAATCCTTTTTTATCCCTGGAAAAATACTCACTTATCGGAGAAACTTGAATACTTTTTGCTCTCGGCTAAAAAACGTTAATCCCATAGATAAAAGAGTATTTTTCCATAGACGAGAAAATACATGCCTTTACTTTTACAGTTCTTTTTACTTTATTTCAAGCATAAATAAGTAGTTATTATTATGAAAATATCGTAAATTAAATATTTTTGTACTATTGAAAATATGCGTGGGTATTTATAATGTAATACGTAAACTAAACTTTTGAATATATAAGTTTCCAGTGTTTCGTTTCTCAAAATTACTAAATCCTGCATTACAGATTTCAGCGTTTCACTTTTAATTGCCAATATGTTTAATTATCAGGTTTACTTTTATATATTTGTGCTATTTATTGCAATACTATTTGCTTCTCTTAATTTATAAAACATTACAAAACTAAAACTAAGTTCTTGATATATCTTCTGAATAAGTTAATATTTAAAAATATAAGAGTTGAAAATACAAACATTTAGAGAATAGTAAAACGTTACCAGATACAAAAGGCTGGTATAGGGACAGATTCACTGTTGGGATAAATACTGCTGCCACTTGCAATTATCTACAAGTCGAACACGCCATTCTCACTAATAATTTTTAGCCCCAAAACCTCAGCTATTCTGATCATTCTATACGTGCTTAAATGAATGGCGTGCACCTCAAAACCTTCATAGAAAATATGAAACAATCTCAAATCTCTAACCTTAGCAGCTTCATCAATACCATTTAGAATTATGCTCAAAAAGTCATCAAAAATTAAAACCAAAGGAAATTCTTCCTCTAGACTCCTGTTCCTTGTCTGACCAATAGCTCTAACCAAGTCATCAACACTATTAGGTTGCAAATCTAGATCCACTCGCGCAAGTATTTCATCTCGTAGCACTTGTGAATTCAATTCGCGATCACTTAACAACATAGCACAACACCTTCTAACCTCAACATTAGGCTTAAGAATGGCCAGACCAGCTACCATAAGAGTCCGTGTATTCACTAGGTCGTTAACGCCGTCAAAGGCGTGCTTATAAATAGCGTTGTAAAACGCGTACCTATGTATCATTGGATAATGTTCAAAGCGGTTTGCAAACCAGTACGCACCGAACGAAACTAAGTCCCTATCCTTAAACTTGCTCAAAATAATATTAATTGCGAATCGTACAAGATCACAAAATAACCAGAATAGTCCTGGATCGTAAAATATAGAACTCATGCTGGCACGCTCTAAAGCAAATGATCTTAGGATCCCAAATTGTAGCTGGTACATGAATATGACCACGGCGTAATCATCTGAAAAGCCTCCTAATACGGCAACCTTTATAAACATGTGCTGGTGGAGTTGCGTTCCAACACTGGACACTGTATTCATTAATCGAGTTGTCCAGTAGCTGGTTGTGGAGTGAAAACCGTAAGGAGGATTTTGGAAGGGGTGCTCTAACTGGGGAATATGTGTCAATAGAGCGTAGGTAATTAAAAAACTGCTTAAAATGTAGATCGCTGCGTGGGAAGCAGAAATTGCTGAGAAGAGGCTGAACGTGTAGATCCATTGACCTGTTGGATAAAAAATGCGCAATGTTAACAAACTGATTGTTACGAATAAACACCTTTTATTTTTTACTGCTTATGATTGGTGCACATTTACTCCAGAAATACGGTAAATTTATATACGCAGCCTTACGTAAATTTACTATAGAAGTAATTAAAAATCAATTTACTAGACGTAATGATTTGCATTAGCAATATCCTCCAGTAGCTAAACTTTGTAGGTTGTAGATCCCGCCCGCGTGGCCTCACGTCTTTATTCAGCTTGTAAAGCATGCCCATAAACGTGTGACAATATTCCTCGTACGCTGTAACGCTTACAGTCAGGTTGATTACACTCGCTGCTATAAACAAGACTCTGAGCGCTGTATCAAACAAGAGTACAATTTAGAACTTGCAATTCTAGCTAATTGGTACGTAATTTTTTTAAAAATTTTTACCATGGAATAGGTGCCAAAGTTCCCAACCCATCCCATCATGGGATAGCCAGTGTGAATGCAAACACGCTGAAGGAATGTACGTGAAAACGCTGACGCACATGCGTGCATAACTTTCTTTTAGCTTTATTTCCATAAGCATGTGATCCACGTCACTAGAAATTTTCATCAAGCACAAGTTGAAGTAATTATTATCGTACCAGGCATGTCTCCGGTTTTTTAAATGCGCTGTTTGATTAAACTCCAACTGCAGCGGTAGAAACAGGAAATTTCTGAACCATAACCGGCAAGCTGGTGTAAATGAGTACAACTGCTGATTGCTGTAATGAAATTATAAAATTTTTAGATTTTAAGCGATTCTCAAAAACATTTTATGTTTCAGGTTTCCACTCACTTCCAAAAAACCACAAGCGTCGAGACAAAACTGGCAAGAGCGTGTAAAGAAATGGTTTTGAAAAATCTATTGACCTCAATTTCGGTGCCCAATTTTAAGGTTGATAGTAGTAGAAACGAAAGCGCTGCGATTTGTAACGCCCAGGTGGAGTAGCGATAGGCTTTTAAAAGGCCTTGATTAAGTAATAATGAGGAGTCTGTTTAAATAAAATGAAGCAATATGAAGTTCAATTTTTATAGATTTGTGTAATACGTAACGCATATTTGAAAATTTGGAAAATTTATGGTACGTACCTTTGCTGGAGTCTCCCAGGTACATTTGTGGAATTTGCATATTATTGCTTATTGGATTTACCATTTTTGCACTAGTAGCTTATCTTAAAACTACCTTTTTCAATACGTTTTTCAAAATGTTTCAAAATATTCAATCAATGCAGCACTATTTATTGCTGAGGTATCAAACCAAAATGAAAATGCTGACGTGCAATTTCCACACTTAGGAATTTCAAACTTTTAAAATAAAAAATAGTGAAATATTATTAAACAAACAACGTCACCGTTTAGCTGTTGCTTACAACGTAAATTAAACTTTGAATAGCCAAACGTATTCTATCAACTAAGCATTTTTTAGTAAAAAAATTCGTAATCTTTCAACGTTAGCCTGTTGAAGCCTCGAACACAAATATTTTTGTAGAGCAACCTAATAAAAATCCGCCTTAACTTAGAACGCTAGTGCGGTCGACTATTTTATAAAGCAGGTATTTTTCGTTCCGTTTGTTAAGGCTCAACTCTTTGCTGAAGAATGAAAATCAGCTAAAATGAAAATATTTATATCATTCCATGTATAATGTACCTATTATCCTGTTTTTCTGCCGAAGTATACGGATTTCCAACATGAAAAGGTATCATGAAAAAAATGTTAGATACATAAATTCTGATACCTTACCATGCTATTCATCCCTTAGAAATCCGCATACTTTGGCAGGAAGAAGGGATAATAGGCAGAGTATATAAATGCAAGAATATGTTCCATTCGCCGCTTGATTCATTGGTAGCTGATAATCTGCTTAGGAAGAACAATAGATAGAGGTGGTTTAGTAGTCGGCCGATGAAACAGATTAAAGGTCGGTAAATGAAACAGGTAGTACTAAAAGTACCTACTTAAAGTACACAATTTTCAATTAAAGTTTTTATACATATTCTGTACTGTAGTTTTTAAAGACATTATTTTGAAACTATAAGGTTGTTGTTCCTGGAGTTTGTACATAAAGCTTTCGTATGCAATCGTGCCGAGGTTGTCTTCGTATAAACTTACAACCACGTGAATTTGCTATTTTAATTAGCCAAAGCAATTGATTAGAAAATAATTCGGTAAAAATTGTTTTTGTACCGGTCAGTTTTGTACCAAAATGCGTCTACGTTGGTATAAGAAGTAATACTGTACAATTTAGGTGTAGTGGTACTACTGTGCTTGTATTTTTATCCAACATAGTCCTAATAATTTTTAGTAATTAGGTTGCAAATAAACAATATCAAACCTTGTAAATTATTTGAAAAAAGTAATTGATGCAAAACCACAATTTGAACAGTAGTCGCTGTGTATCGTCGTCGTATGCATATGACTTTGAACAAGCAAGCAGTAGGCCCTATGACACGATAGTACGAATTCTATGTATGTAGTACATAGTCAACGTCCACGTTAGGTACACAATATGTACCTGACGTGGACTTGCCTTTCTTTGCATGTACGTTAACCGATTCCATTGTTCTCTTAAGCAGATTATAAGTACTTAGATTATAGAGATTTACAGCGGTTGACGGAACACTCGGTCTCCGAAACGCCACCAAATGCAACGTTAAAGGGTAGAGGCCAAAAATAACCCCTTTGGGTAAACGGTAAGGTCCTTAACCAGAAAATACTGAGTTATTTCTTTGTCGTTTATACACAGGCTTGTTCGTAGAAAAACAACCCCTTCCCTTTGATTTTTACTACTTTTTAATCCTGTAGTCTGTATTTTAGGCTAGCTTATTTTACCCTTCACAAATGCTCAAATTGTTAGGACATTGGCAGTACAATAAAGTTACCCAAAGCTTCTTTAATCCTACGTGGATTTTATTGAATAATGAATATCGTGGAAAACCACAATGAAACCAATATTAATTCATGCATGTCTCCATTCCTGTACCAAATTTATACTGCAAGTACTCTAATGTTACTGTACAAACTCAACAAAGTAACCAGTTTTTTGGAACAAAATTTGTTTATCAATAATAAAATACTGCAACAGGTAATTGTAATCGTAAACTATATCATGAGCTGTTTTTGTGCGCATTTTTTGCTTAAAATTTCTGGAATTGTCAACATAGATAAATTTAAGTTTAATGATATCGCATATCGTAGGATGGATTAGGACCTTGGAGTTTACAGAAAGATTGAAAATAGATGTAAATGGCGAATTAGAATGTGGAGTATTATATTACTTCATCACAAAAATTCCCTGGATATGAGAAAATTCGCTCGCTAATAAATTCGCTAATAAAAAACTCACACACGCATTTGGCTTTGAGTAAGTCCACGTGATGGGTTCCACCAAAAAAATTTTTGTTTCTGATCCTAAATGTTTTTACTTATTTCAAACCTACATATGCCCGGAATTAAACACACAAAATATTGGAGTCTCAGATTGCCCCAGTAGCGAATGGCAAGCTTATGAATTTTTAGCATTAAGAACCTAATTGTCTCACAGTAACTCAATACTGGCAAATGTTTTCGGACTGAAACTTTTTTGCTGAATTTGGCATTCTATTATGATTCATTCGTGAAAATATTATTTATGGAGCAGCTCTGTATATTTTTCTATAAAAGATTATCTTCAAAAACACCGAAATTTTCAGAATTTTTTAAACAAATGGGTCTGTAACTCGCATATTTTAGATTTTTTGGGAACGCAAAAACAATGTCCATCTACAACTTTTAATGGGCTATTTGATGCAAAAACTCGTTTTCAAAAATATTTCGTATCTGGGGAATTATGCATATAAATCGTAATCAATATCTTCAGTCATGCAGGAATTTATGAATTTAAAGTTGTATAACTTTTGTTCTAGAAGCTTTTGTGGGATAGCTAAGTGCAATTTAGAATGTCCAGATCCTGTTCTACTAATCCCAATCACAAATAGCTTTCGCCCATCTCAAGTGCACAAATTCCAGGCAAATTGTTAACTAATGAACATTTTTAAAAAAGTGTCCCGAAGACGGAAAAATTGCCATATCTTTTTTTGTACGCAAAATATCAAAAATCTGAAAAACTCCATTTTTGCAAATTTAATGGTGATTATTGTGACATATCGTTCTCAAAAATTGCACACTTGGTTGACGAACTGTAACCCTAGACGTTAGGCGTACTCAGCTGATTTTCAAAATTTGGGAAATTTTCAACTCATGGTTTTTTGAGTTTTTAGTATCAGAAAACAAACAAATATGTTAGTAAACAAAACGGAACATGTGAACGAACAAAAGTGAAAAAATTCGCAGTTTAAAAATTTTGCTACACAAATACAAATACAATCACTTCATGTATAACGTTTCTTTAATAAAGGAGTTTTGGAGGTAACCGAGAAACGTCACCTACCTAACTTTTTACGTACTGACCTGACTTTATGCGAGTGATCAAAAACTTCAGTGCGCAAGCGAGTTTGTCATAAACATACACAGTAGTATGTTGCGCTTCAAGTGCTCTTTCTAACAAGCTATCAACCGTTACTGTCTGTTTCGTTGTTTGGACGCAATGTAAAAATCATTGGAATAGACAGTGTTCAGCAATGATGCGAAGTTGTATGTTCAGAGCCCAAAAACTGGACTTGCGCAAGCGATTTGGGATCTGTGCCCATTGACACTTTTGATCTACGCATTGAGGGCTTTCAAATGGTGTATGACTTGTAACTGCCCGCCGATAGCCCAGCGTCCATAAGCGGATGAATATGGTCCTTTCCTAATTTGGACTTGGAGTATAGCTCGACTAATGAAAGCATTGTTACCTTTTATGTAGATGTTTTAATTGCTATTCCAATTTTTGCTTTTGCATTTAAATTTCAACATAATATGTTACATTTTGTTTTAACTAGTAAAACATAATAGTTAGCTTTTATGCGCTTTCAGCTTAATCTTTTCATGTAGCAAATTACAATAGAGCACCTAAATCCAACCATTTGATGTTAAATGTATTTATTAAATATTATATTGAAATAAAACATGGTAATCATGTAGTAGAGAGTAAGCTTGCCGAAATTTGGCAAACTGACAACATATTCGTTAATTTGGTCAAAAACTGACCTATAATCATGTGTCGCATGCCATAGGTCACTTAAGGAACTTAAAAATCCGCCGTGACCTTTGACCTTAGAGGTCGAATTTCAAAAATCGGGCTCCGTCATAAACAGGTTTAAGTGACCAGAAACGTTTGTGCGAAAACAGAATTCTAAAAATTTATTACTGGACTAGTGATATGGCGCGCACAAAACTTGACCTTTGAATAACGGCCAGACGATTTCGAATTTTGACAAATGGATTACATATTCGTTACTTTGGTCGAAAACTAACCTATATTCATGTGTCACATGCCATAAGTCACTCAAGCAACTTAAAAATCCGTCGTGACCTTTGACCTTAGAGGTCGAATTTCAAAATTCGGGCTCCGTCATGAACAGGTTTTAGTGATCAGAAAGCTTTGTGCGAAAACGGAAGTTAAAAATTCAATCTGGTGTTAGAGATATGGCGCGCACAAAAAACGACTCAGGCAATATTAGTAAGACAAGCTTACTAATAAAGATTTTATTTTGAGCTCACCTTGTCTGTGGCTTGTTGTCTCGCAAATGAGATGAGTTTTATCTTAGCTGATAAATATTTTTTACCAATATCAAGTCGGATAAACATCATCGTATAAAGAAAAACCGGATTCATCACGGATGTTTGCCTTTCCAAAGAGATAATGAAATTCAGTTTCTAATGCACAATTAGGGCTTTGGTTTCGTCAAGATGACATTTTGTGTAATTGATTATTCATGTTAACAAATGTTCACAAGTGGAAAGTTGAAATTGTCTCTGAAATGTAATTTGTGAACGCTCATGCGTACACTATTCTTTATTTTGTTCCAGTCGTCTCGGTATCTGACTCCTTCATTTATATAGAACCGACAATGTCCAGTTTACACAACGATGTGTAACTTATAACTGAACTTTTTGAGTGTACTGTTTTGTAAATACTTTTATCGCCGTATTTGCTTTATTATTGACATTGCTGTTGCCATAATTTTTAAGCCACACTGAATAATGTTCAACAAAAAAGAAATGATAACTTGGTTCACCTTGATTTATAAATTGTACAACGAAATGAGGACATCAGTTTTTATTTATAAATGTCAAAATCCGATATACATATTAGTTGAAAATACGAATAAATAAAAGGTACGATTGATGCACTGTGTCACTTTGTGATTTTCAAGTCTCATGTTTACACAACGATGTGTGTCCGTGTCTAATTTGTTTTGAACGATGTCTTGTTTTTCATGAGCTTATCATAGCTCGCTGCTTAAGCTGTTTAAGATGAATTGTGTCCGTGTGTCTGACCTTCAACTTTAATCTCTGCCCCAAGGAAATAATTTGTACTTAAAATGTTTTTACTATGTTAAAAATGTTGTTTGTCCGTTTTAGCTCATTTTTAAATCATGAGAGCTATTGCAGATATTGCTGCTTATGTGTCTTTGTGTACGCTGACTTTATTTTTAAAACGGGCAAATGAGTTATTATCGAAGCAAATGACCTCTAAATAGACAAATAGGCTTAAGGCTATGCCAATGAAGTCTAAAGTAAATGGGCTCTTGGGTTCAAACTTGAGTGTGTTTTGGACAATTTTGGGCTCATAATATCTTTAGTAGCAAGCATCATTTAATGGTTTATCGTGAATGTTTCATGTAATTATTGATAGCATGGGTGGTTCAACTAAAAACCATCTTCAGGTATAAATAGGATAACAGTGTCACAAGTTAAAACAGTTATCAGAACAACATTCAAGCTTTAACCTGTAAAACTGGAGTTGGTCGGGTACACTCTATATCTAGCACATTCAGCATTCAGTACACGGTTTCATAAATCCAAAAACTATCTCTATAAACTTGCCACCTACACTCAAATCCTTCTGAAAATGGCACAAAAGCTATCTAGCGTGCTATTTTACTCATTCGTCTTCGCTTTCTTGTTTGCTTATTTGTTCGGAAGTCCATTTTACGCTGAGGTAAAAAGTTAACAAGGCCTTTAAGTTAATAATCTGCAAAAATTTGAATTGTAAGTTCAATCAAAATAATTGTTATCAATTCGTTAATATTTTTAAGGGTCAGGTGCAAAGGTTGAAGAAAGTGTTGCCCAGGGTTCTGTATGAATGCACAGCTCAAGAAATGGTTTATATGCGGCCATCCTTTCCAAATGGAACCGAATGCAATCGAGGTGGTTGCTCCTTCAAGGCTTATCCGGGTATAAACCTGTTATTATATATTTTTAATTGCTATAATATCTGGTAAATAGGTGAATCCCCCCCATGCTAAATGTAATTAATTTTTGTCTTAGGTATAAACCAGACAGAGTCCAAAGTAGGTACGTGTGTTTGCAAGTGCTATGATGATAACGACGAGTGGGACTGGAACAAACCGAGGAATTTTTCGTCGATACTTCGGGCACATTCTGTTACTATGAATATACAGCAAAATTTTTAAGGAAGAGAAGCATAACAACTTTTTGGAGGCTTTTGCAAAAAACTTTAATTTTTGAAAGTTAAAGTGGCGTGCCTGAATAAAAGTCATAAGCATACTTGGATGTACATAAAATATTATAGATACTGATTTTACAAAATTTCAAAACAGAAGTAGTTAGGGCAATTCTTTTCTCTTTCCAAATTTCAGCATAGAAAAAATATATAATAACTTAACTAAAATTTGCACATGTAATTACGTGATTTGGAAAATGCTTTTTGGAAAATCACTACAATTTAATATTATTGTATTTTTAAATGTCAAAGATTTCTCCACCGTGATTATCCACAAGACCTGAATATTTGAAACCAAAGAGCAACTAACTGGTTTTTAAACATTCATAGAAAAACTGTCATAAATTGCTTGTTTGTTTGGAAATATAGAAACCTTTTAGAAGAAATCAAATATTGTGTCGATGAACTTGCAGTCCGTGGTCAGTCAGTCGTGTGTGTGTAAAAGAGGTATTAAGTTTAGTTAAAGATAAACACTGTTTTTGATGGTTCTATAGTGTACTTTGTGTCAGTAAACACCTTCACTTAAATCAATTTTCTGTAAAATATCATTAAACCAAAATCAGTAGGCCGCCAGCAACAGACATCAAACACTGTCAGACGTCTTATATCATTTTTTTCATTTTACCACGGACTTAATTATGCATATAAATTCAGTTTGTAAATTTCATTTTTGTGAAAGTTAACACTTCTTGTTTGCATCGTTCTTAAGTAAATACATTAACGTGTTGTTGTGTGACGATTATTGATTTTTAAAAAATTCAATATTTTTTGTCAAGTCACACGATCCACACACTGACGTGATATATTATTGCATTTTTTTCTTTTAAAATAATAAATTCTCGGCTGTTTTATGACATAAAATTTCAGAGCATTTGTGTTATCATAGTACGACAGTAACAAGGTTAAGCCCAGTACTTGGGAAACCGCTTTCAATAAATTCTCATAGACTAAGACGCTTAGTTCTGAACAATGCTATGCATTGCCTATGCCAATACGGCTTAATATATAAAATCGTTAAGGGCATCATCGATATTTTAAATTTTTTGTAGGTAACCGTTATTAGCAAACTGTTTTCATGCCGCATCTAAAATGGGTGAGTTGCAGATATTGCAATATAAGATGTACAATACTCAATGCCGCACAATGATATAATCTTCCTTAACACTTTTCTGAAAATGCATTGTTCAAAATGGGGCAATAAACACAGTGAAAACAAAATTGTATAAAAAACGCTCACTGCCTTTCTTAAGAACTGATCATGAGGTCTCATCCGAACGTATTGTCGATAGTCTTCTTGTGACACAACAAATGTTAACAAACAATTGTAAATTAAAATAATTTTATAAAATATTTCCATTTTAATGAATCTTATGTTGTGCAATTTGTGAGAGAAATTTCAAAATAAAGCTTCAACCAAAGTTTATTTTATGCAATATAACTTGGTGAAGGCTTACAGTTAGTCTTTACAATGCTGCAAAATATTTTGCCTTTTTTACTGTTTTTCGTATGACTTGAATTTAAGCTTCCCTATAGAGTTATAAGTTATAAGTACATAAATGCCGCAAATTCAGTATTCTTAAACCACTGATTATATGGTTAAGCATGTATAATTAAATCAAGCGTTAACTTTTCTTTTGTTGAGGGCAAAATGAATGTGTTTGTGAAAAGTACTTGTACTTCTTCCAAATTGTCGTTATAAAACATCCTTGTTATAACCTAAAGCATACAAGATATTGTTCTAGCATACAAAAATATAAATGAAACCCTTTTGAAATGTAGACTCAATACTAATAGAATACACTAGCTAAGTACACAGAATTTGTGATATGAATATGCATGTGATTAATGTGCCAAATGGAAATAAAAGTGGAAAGTTGGTATAATGTTTTTGGTTCTACAAGATAAAATGATCTAATTTCCTTTCTTTTAAAACAACCTACCAAAGGCTCTCTTTCCATCAAATTACAAACTGCCTATAAAACGTTTCGGAATTAAGAAAAGGGAATTGAAGAGTTTGCCTTCTTCCGTAACGACAATTTTTGCTTTGGATTCAGTTTTAAAAATTATACAATTGTTGGAAGAAATAAACAGAGATGAAAGTGGCAAAATGTCTAAAGAGCTTGTATCAGGTCATGAAAAAATTACATTACGAATATTATGCACACGCACACACAAAGATATGAATTTACACGCGCATTTAGCCGAATTTCATTATAAAGATTTAAACATACAAATCTACATATACACAAGTTTTTCATTCCTAACATATATAGCAATGTAGTCATTCTTGTGTTTGTTTATAACATGTAAGGTAAATCGTTGTAATGTCTGCCTGACCGATTCTTAATAACACAAAGTTATTATTTCATTGATTGTTACCAAACATTTTCAAAAACTCATCGCCAGATTTAATTGAAGATGCAATTTGGACCAACTTCTCGGTAATTCTGGACTCTGCGGTTTTGAGCGCCAACTTGTTTACCAAGCTCAACAATTGCATTGTGTATATGGGAACCTCGTCTGTGCCCAGCAAGTTATCCACCAATGTTAAAACATTTTCCAGTTGGTATTTACCAGCAGCATAGACCCACTCCAGTATGTTTTCGGGTTCACGCCAACCAGGAAGCAACTCTCCTGTGTACAAGTAGTGTAGTAAAATCTTCATTGTTCCCTCACTAACGTCATCAACCCGGATAACTCCTGTGCTTGTTTCGGACATCTCAGCTTTCAGAGTGGTGGCAAACACCGGATTTCGTGCTGTCAATTAATGTAAACATGAGCACACATTAATAAAATTATACCAATAAGGAATAAAAAACTAAATACAAGTTTCATTTTTAGTCCCCATACCACATAGAATTGCTTGATGAGCCTTCAGCTCTTTTCCGTCACTACAGACAATATTAAGGTCAGCAAACGTGGTATCGTTGCTAAGTTCAGCCATACTTTCCTTAAGTTGGTTAGTTGAACCAGTGTTGAAATTTTGGATGGTTCTTTGAATCTCTTGGTTAATTATAGGTGTCATTGCCAACACTTCCATATTGATTTTAATGAATAAACTACCATTCGATTCAATTGACCAAGAGCTTTTCCAGACATCCGGTGGCAGCTTCATGTTCCATCCATGGTTTGCCTCAAGCACGAAGTGTGCATTCGTTTGAGCAGGCATCGGACTGCCCATCTATTGAAGTGCAGCAGTAATATAGCAAATATAAGCTTGTTTGATTGTGTAAATTTGATTATTTTGAATAGCAATGATTTTTTAAGTCTTCTACTTCGGATCTGTTTTTCAAAAATTCCGGTTGACCAGTTTTGGTATAGTCCCAGCTGCTTTTCATAAATAAAGATGAATTTTTTCCGTGGTGTTCCAAAAGTTTCAGCTGAACTGCCAGTCTACCATTTGGGCCAGTTTTTAAGCTTCCTAACCATTTAGACCAAACAGTGGAAGGTTTTCCAAATTGGAACTCAATAGTTTGAGCAGACAAAAGTTCTTCTGTTAGTTGAACATGCGGGAAGTTACAAATTTCCCATATAAGGCTGTAAGTTTCCTCTCGGATCTGTAAAATAGTATAAAATTAAATCAGATTCTATGTAAGTAAATAATAAAGTTGGTACTTACACATACTCCTGTCGTATACTTCTGATGCTCAGACATTTTATTCACAGTGAAAGGTATTGGTGTTTGCAGGAAATCAGGTGCAACTGGTACCGTCTTACCAATATAGCTACGATTGCTAAGACAATGTGCCTGATTGTTCTAGGTTGTTACCGAAATTCTCAGTGAGACAGACGCATAAATGCAAAAAATACCGCAAATAAACTTTTCACAATGCACAAGCTAAACTGGTGTTCAGGAAATTTTACCTTAGCGTGATAAATAAATGCTTTGATGAGATCAGAGCAAAACGTTTGTATTACACCTCATTATCTGTTGGTTTCTCCTCTTTTCTCAGTATCGTAGGTTTACACTCACAAAATGCAACTTCCAAATAACAATTCGTTTGTAGCAGAACTGACGGAAATTAAACTTAACTTAGGACGCACTCAGCTACGTTATATTAAGCAAGTATGCAGGCGTTTCTACTTTTCTGTCGTGTAAAAAGAATGTACCCAAACCGAAAATTATTTTTTGTTTTCAATATATGCAACCAACGAATATTATTGGTTATAAAACACCTAACGTATTTATTCAAAAACATAACATACACTAATCTTCCACTTATAATCCTAAAATAACTTCTTTGGGTAAGCTGGTAGAACATAAAGTGTTGAGTTAATCCTCTTTTTCTCTTATGCACAAGCTGCAGTTTGTAGAAAAACGAACCGCTCTGTTTTGTTTTACTGACATTTTAATCCTTGCATTTAACTTAACTAATACTCCAATTGCTATATCGTCATTGGAAAAAGACGAAGGTACCTAAAATGTGTTTGTTCTAAGGTGGAATTTTAAAAAATAATTACTGTCGTATAAATGGTAGTAAGTTACAATGAAACCTGTATTTTCCACTAATGTCTCTATGTATGTACACCGTCCGCATTTTTACTCTATGTACTTATACTCTTAATGTATTAAGTTAACAAACTTACTAGTTATTTTTGTAAAACAACCTTTTCTCAACAACAGAAAACCTCAGCATATTATTATAATAGTTAACTAAATCTTGAACAGTTAAAATATTCTATTCTATAAAAGCAGCATGTATTTCGTTTAACATTTTTAAAATTGTAAATGCAATAAATCTATGTTTTTATGATAGGTGCATTAAGATAAATGCGTAGTTTTATTTGATGAATGTAAACAATGTTACATTCTATGTAGGTATCTTAATTGTTATTTCGATTTTTGTTTTTGTATTTTCTCAACATATTGTTTTAAATGGGGAAACATAATAACCCAAAACCAGCTACCGACTCATATAGAGCCCAAACAGTCTGGACAAGAGCCAAATCAGCCTGGACTAGAGCCAAAATAGCCCGGGTTAGAGCCGTTTTTGCTGCCGGCAAATTGCTGGTTTCAAAACAAAGTCTACGGACACATGGACAAGGACATCATGAACAGCTCTCCTGTAAAAGCATAGAACTAATTAACAGAGTTTAGTTTAAGAGATTTCAATTACATCTAATTTTATTTCCACCTTTTTAGCGTTGCTTTCTCAATTTTTAAGCCTTTCGAGATACGAAAAGTGTTTCGTAAACCAATCGTAGTTAGTATCTTAAATCTATATCTATAAATATTTATATATAGCTGGAAATCGGAGCCAAGGCTAATCAGAACATTACTGACACAAATCAAAAACAGTTTTTATCATCATTACAATATCCGTGCGTCAATAGAATTCCAGGATTTTCCGGAGTATAATATGATTGAAAGTGGAATACAATTGTGTTGCTGTCTCCACGTGCCACTTCAAAAACTGGGTTATCACTAAACTGGTATCAACAAATACTTATACATAATAAATGCAAAATATGTTATTAAATAATTGCCAACATATTACAAATACATAAGTGTTTTCCCAGAATGATTGATTATCCTATTTTGCATAATATTACTCAAGTGTTTTGTTCAGTATGACTCAAACGCCGGACTCGTTGACCTATATATATCAAAATAATATGCTTACACGTTCACAGTTCTTATTCGGCATCTCACAAAGCTCTATTTTATTTTAGCAGTTCCAGTAGACTGCATTTTTCAAAGTTACTACCAGCCAGTAGAAGAAATCATGGAAAGAAATTGGAAATCTTTATTTGTGCTCTTTGTTTTCTGTCAAATTGTCAGTTCCCAGATATCTACATTCTCCAATCCGATTCTGGACATTACGGAAAATGACGTCAGCGTTGTTAAGATTGACAACTTTTACTACATGATACACACTGACCGTTCAAGCAACGGACTAAGAATTTTCAAGTCTCCATTTCTGACCGACTTTCGCAATGCTGAAACCGGATTGATATATGAGCCACCACCAGGCTATTATTCAGTTTTCCCAACCTTTATTTTCCAGCACAACAATGAGTTATATGTGTACATAGAAATGGCAAGCCCCACCGCGCCGTCTACTATGTTTGTGTTAAAAGCAAATAATCACAAAAATCCAATGGGCGCTTGGGGCATTTCCAATCGCGTATTGGATCATATATGGAGCTACAGATCAACGCATGGAGCTGTCCTTAAACTCAATGGCGAACTTTTTTTTGTCTGGACAAGTCAGTCTGAAGCCAGTTCTGGTTGGGGTCTCTACATTGCCAAAATGGAGAATCCAACGAAAGCTTTAGCACCTGTTGTACTACTTAGAGAACCTACTTTGGATTGGGAATGTAATGGGGGATGTTGGCTTGAAGGACCTGATTTTCTCTATAACCGGGACAAAGTTTATCTTGTATTTTCTGCCAGCGCTTCAAGACATCCAGAGTCTTGTATAAGCTACATGAGTATTCAAATTGGACAGAATCCCTTGATCCGCACCAACTGGCAATCTGCTTCAGGTCCAGTTTTTCAAAGTAACCCGGAAGAGAACGTATACTCTACAAGGTTTCCAGAATTTACAACAAGCCCTGACGGAACGGAAACCTGGATGGTGTATACAGCGTCGAGTAATAGCACAGACATTCTCCCTACTTCAGCTGTAAGAATTGAGAAAATTGAGTGGGATATTGCGGAAGGTTACCCAAAATTTCCAATGGCTCGCGGAAACGGAGTGGAAAACCAGCTCCCAAGTGGAGAGCCTTCAAAATTCTTGAATCCGATTAAAAATGGGGTTGCTGATGATCCAAATGTTTATAGAGTTGCAAATAACTATTACCTAGTTGTGACCAATGGCAAACAATTGGTGATGTACGAAAGTGATAAGCTGTATGATTTTAATAATGCCGAAGGTGTGGTTATTTTCAGGTAACCATTTTTAAATCATTTAGTTTGGTATTAACTACGATTATACAGACACTCGGCTTACATGAGCGTTTGCGTAAATTTTACTGGTAATCTGTTTACAAAAATGCACATTTGTTAAACATCAAATTGTCTGGCACTGATATACAAGAAAGTGTTGCAGAGGGTTTTTTAAGGAACTAGAGGAGATTTTTAAGGCACTAGAGGAGATTTTTAAGGAACTAGAGGAGATTTTTAAAGCACTAGAGGAGATTTTTAAGGAACTAGAGGAGATTTTTAAGGAACTAGAGGAGATTTTTAAGGCACTAGAGGAGATTTTTAAGGAACTAGAGGAGATTTTTAAGGAACTAGAGGTGATTTTTAAGAAACTAGAGGAGATTTTAATTGAAATTTTTTATTTTTTAAAGGAATTAGTGGAGGTTTAGAGAAATCCGGTGGATATATTTAGGGATTCAATAGAAATGTTCAGGGATCCAGTGGAAATTTGTAATAATCCCAATAAAATTTTAAGCGATCCCCACAAAATCTTTTGTGGATCAAGAATTGAGCTTCCGGTTATATTAAAGATTTTTCATGCAATTACTTGCTACGGTAGCAATGCTACTTGATCAAGAAGCGTACAAAGAGTTAATATTGATGGTAGGCAGATAACTCAAGAGTTGTATTCATGTATGTCTTTCACGAATAAAAACTGGCTAGAATGTGTTATAAAACTTGTATAATGAGGTTCCTATTGCACGTTTAGTGTCCCTGAAGATATTGTTACTGTATACGCTGGGCGAATATCCGAAATTGACGACGAATTTTACATATATACATCCATGAGATCCGAAAGCATTGGAAGGCACATGTATGTAATTAAGGCCGCAAACAAGTCCGACCCACTGCATAACTGGGGTAATCCAATCCGACTTCTAGACGGTGTGATTGGACCAGACGTTTATGGAGGAACTGTTATGCAACATAATAGTGAACTGTACTTTGTATGGAATAACGTTACAACAAACGGACACTTTATTTACATAGCTCCCATGCTAAGTCCTACTGAAGTAACTTTGCCAGTCGTTACACTCAAGCAACCCACACATCCGTGGGAATGTCAAGGCGCATGTGTGAATGATTGGGCTTTCTTTTTATATCAAGAAAAGATGACATTCATGGTTTTTAGCAATAGCTTTGCAAGTCACGCTGACTGTAGTTTGTCCTATATGAGCATTGAAACTGACAGAGATCCAATGGATCCCACCAGCTGGTCATCAACTTCAGGTCCAGTGTTTACTAGAAACGACAACGAAAACGTATTTGCCACTTGTCACGCCTCATATACTACAAGCCCAGATGGATCGGAGACCTGGTTGGTCTATCCGGGTTCAAGCAATGCTACGGATATAGGGTCAAGCCGAACAATTAGAATTCAAAAGATTGATTGGAGCGATGAAACAGGACACCCAGTGTTTCCAAAAGCCCATGGGTTTAGCTATCCCCTTTCCGTTCCAAGAACGTTTGAATATTTTACCAATCCTATCATAAATGATAGCTCAGTGAGCCCAGCAGTAATTCGGATTGGTAACTTTTATTATATGACGCTGTCGTCAGATGGAGAGTCCAACTTAGAAGTGTGGAGGAGCGGGAAACTAGAAGACTTTCGAAATGCTGAAAGGCAGATTATATTTAGGTATACTTTGGCTGTCCACTGATAATATTTGCTTTGTTGCCTTTCAACATATTTATAAAAAAAATTTAGTGTTCCAGATGGCTATTCAATTTTGGGAAGTTCGAAAATGCACACACTCAATGATCAGCTCTACATTTATTTCTCCATGGAAGGACAAAACAGCACAACCAAAATGTATGTCATTCAGGCACAAGACCCATCCAATCCTATGGGGATATGGAGCCCTAACCCAATTGTCTTAGCTCCTTCGTGGGAGTTTCCAGCCTTTCAAAGTACGGTTTTAGAACATGGTGGAAATATGTACTTAGCTTGGATTTCTCCACACCCGGCAACCGGCTTCAATAGCATCTTTATAGCCGAGATGAAAAATGCTACTCATGTAGTCGAACCTTACAATTTGATCAGGCATCCAACAGAATTATGGGAGTGCGATGGAGGCTGCTCTAACGAGGCTCCACATTTTATTTACAATGAAGGAACTGCGTATCTGGTGCTCTCGGTGGGCTCAGCATGTCATGGGGGAGATGCGCTGACGTACATGAGCATTGAGAAAGATAAGGACCCAATGAATGTTGTAAATTGGAACAAAACGGCTGGTAAAGTATTTAGCGAGAATCAAGAAGGAAGCGTGTTTTGCCCGTCACATGCATCTTTTACCTTTTCGCCAGGTAAATATTGAAAAATTTAAGTAATATAAATATTGCTATAAGGGCGGGACCACCAAAAGTTGAAGTTTATTAATTTTTTAATTTTAACCACCCACTTAAAGTAGGTTTTAAGAAAAAGGTCCGTGCCGGGTTTTAGCCTACCAAACCAAGTATGGCGTCTGTAGAAACAAAAATCTATTTTAGTCAGTTTCATCGTAAACTACTTCAAATCTCTCAAAATTGAAAGGTTTTTCAAAGCGAATTGTCTGTGAAAACCGCACAAAGTACGTTTATGTAATTACTGACGACATCACGGCACTTGGTTTGAATGGTTGAAATCTGTCATGTGCTGTTTTTTGAGACCTATTATCTGTAAGTAATTAAAGTTTAAAAAATGGGAAAGTTCATTTCTTGGTGGCTCTGCCCAGAAATAGGCATTTTAATTGCAAACATGGACACATTTTACTATTTTAGATGGCAAGGAAAATTGGATGGTGTACCATGCCACGGATTCCCCTCATCCAGATGCTGTTAAAACTGCTCGTATTGAAAAAATATCTTGGCATTTGGAAACTGGGGAACCTATTTTTCCGGAACCACATGGCTTATATCACCAACAGTTGGTTCCCGGTCGAAAGTTTTTTAATTGAGATTCTTTGTTTTTGGGTATTGGTTGTAAAATAGAACTATTTGGAGTTTTTATATAAAAAGCTTACATAAATTATTAGCATGCTAAAGCAGTTTAAGAAGTACATAGATTATCACATTGCTGGAATATGATAAAATAATCGAACATAAAATATTGCTTTACTGATTTTCATTATTTTGAAAACTATCTACGCTAGTACGGTTTAATAGTATCCTACTTTCATGCGTGTGAAAAAGTGCGAGACACAAATGCACCTATACTGAGCAACAGTTATCTACAAGGCTTACAGCAAAATGTTTCTCTTTTTCCAAGTGCAATTTCTAATGCAGTGTTAGGTTCATGCAATGTTGAAATTCCTTATTACAAATTTTGCAATTGTACGTTTCTTGTGTTCCTGATATAATTTCCAGTAAAGCCGATGCACACATAAATGCAAAAAAATAGAAAGAAAACCTTTTAAAATACAAAGTAATGCCTACCCACTGTTTACAAAGTTCATTTGAGTGTGTTTAATATTATGTTATTACAAACTACATTTACAGAACCAGACTGAAACGTTGGTATTAAATTTTATCAACTTTTGGTTTCCTGTCTTCTTTGCATCGTTATCTAATATGGGTTTAAACTATAGCCTTACTGAACGAATATTGTCAACTTATATATCCGTAGTCTTCAGCTGGTTATAGATTATAGTAGAGGTTACACATGTTCTTGATACATAAAAATACAACAAGAGAAGTAATCACAGCTGATAACGTAACTTAATGTGTACGTTTACATCGCTTTGCATTCATCCGCTCAACTCAACTGCTTGCCAGAATAAATCCAATAATCTAGGGGTGACTCATTTTTGTAATGCCTAAAATTTGGCAAAACTTGCTGCTGGCTGGTTTGCATGCGCTTGGTGTAGCGCTCTGTGATCTATCTTTCGATATCCTTATCAGTTTCCATTAACTAAACAGCATTCTGAATTTTAAACAACACCAACATTTAAATTTAAAAATTTATCGCAGTGGTTAACAGGAATATGCATATTTTTAACTATTAAAATTTAACATTTTGCAATTCAATATGCTCCCGATATATAAATCAGTAATATATTTTATACGTATATAGACCAGCAAACAAGTGCGTCCTTGTCAATCCTGATAATTTAGTTAAAAACTTAAAGGTTTTGCATGGATGTCAGGTTCATGAACGCACTAGGCTTGATTTCCAACTATGAATTACTTCGGGTTGTAAATGATAAGATTTTTTCTAGACTGGACAATAATTAAAATGCCACTTGCACCCCCATTTACAAAATTGCAGCAAAAACTTCAATGTCCAATGTGACAAAAATTCTAATAATGCCAGTTATAGAGATACAGATAGAATTGTCTGAAATGTGACATGTTAACTTCTTCGTTGCACCCATTTTTTTATTTCAGTTCTTAACTGAAATTAATATAATTCTCAATATAACGAAAAAGGACATATATGGCTGAGCAGGATACAAGGAATATATTGTAACATTTCAATAATTGATTACAGCATGAATATTATATAAAAATGAACGCAGACACTAATTTAGTTAAACTTTATTCTGATTTTACTATTCACTAATTTACTTAAAAACAAACTTAGGATTTAGGATTTCCCAAAATATTTAGATATTCCCTGTATGTTATACTCCAGTTCTACATAAGACAAAAGCTTTTTTTTCATTAATTGTTACCAAACATTTTCAGGAATTCATCTCCAGATGTAATTGAAAATGCTATTTGACCCAACTTTTTCGTAATTCTGGACTCTGCCGTTTTGAGCCCCAACTTGTTTACCAAGCTTAAAAACTGCATTGTGTACACTGGAATATCGTCAGTGCCCAGCAAATTATCTAATAATTTTAAGACATTTTCTAGTTGGTATTTGCCAGCGACATACACAAACTCCATGATGTTTTCGGGTTCACGCCAACATGGAAGTAATTCCCCTGTGTAAATGTAGTGTAGCAAAATCGTCATTGTTTGCTCGCCAACATCATCAACCCGAATTATTCCTGTGCTCTTTTCGGACATCTCAGCTTTTAGAGTGGCAGCAAACACCGGATTTCGTGCTATAAAATTGTGTATGCATAAGGGCATATTAATAAAAACATCCGTCATGAATAAAGATAAGCTTTATTTTCAGTGCACTATACCACATAAAATTGCACGATGAGCCATTAACTCTTTCCCGTCACTACAGATTATAGTAACGTCAGCAACCGTGGTATCGTTTGCGAGCTCGGCCAGACATTCCTTAAGTCGGTTAGCTGAACTAGTGTTGAAATTCTGGATGGTACTTTGAATATCTTGGCAACTTATAGGTGTCATTGTCAACACATCCATGTTAACTTTAATAAATATACTGCCATTGGAGTCACATGAGCTTATCCACGAGTTTGGCGAAAGTTTCATTGCAAAGTTTAAATCTGCCTCAAGCAAAATATCTTGATTTGTTTGAGCAGGCGTTGGACTATCAATCTATTAAAATGCAGGATTTAAGAAAATGAAAACTTGTTTGGTTGTGGAATTTTAAATAATAAACAAATATCGCAATTATTTGCTGTATTACTTCGGATAACTTTTCCCAAGTTCCTGGTTGACCAGTTTGGGAGTATTCCCAGCTGGCTTTGACTAACAAGGGTGAATTTTGTCCTTGGTGTTCCAGCAGCCTGAGCTGAACTGCCATTCTTCCATGTGCGCCTGTTTTTAAGCTTCCTAACCATTTTGACCAAACAGTAGAAGGTTTTCCAAATTGAAACTCAATAGCTTGTGCACTCAAAAGTTCTTCTGTTTGTTGAACATGGGAAAAATTACGAATTTCCCATACAAGGCTGTACGGTTCCTCTGCAATCTGTAACATGTTACAAATTTTAATTAGGTGTGGCATAGATAATTTGACACTCACAAAAATACGTACGCATACTCCTGTCGTATATTTCTGATGTTCCGACATTTCTTGGTGAAAGGAATTGCTTCTTGGAACTGCAAACTATATAGTTCATCAAAGTTGTATATATTTAGCTTGTTTTATTCCACAAATTACCGCCGTGAGGTTTATTCTAAAATCTCTCTTTATGATGTGAATTGCGTAAAACCTACGTCTCTTCGCTCTATAATCCTTGTGTTGTAACTATCAAACTATCACTTTCACTGAAACAGAAACAATAAATGCAAAAAACAACGAAATAAACAAATTTAACAAATACACAAGCTATACCAAGCTAAGATTCTGGCAACTTCTTTCGAGTGTGCTGTGTTGTGCTGAACAAATACATTGACGGAATCAGAGCAAAACGTTAGTATTAAAATTTATCATCTGTTGGTCATTTTCTCAATATGAAAGTCTTGTATGTGTTTAAACTATGGTTGAATAAGTTTAGCTTTCGTATGCGTGGTATCCAGCCTGATATATTGTATAACGTTCACATATTTCCTTGACAGATAAGGGAGAAAAGGGTAGACCTACTGAAAACTGATACTATAGGTTGGATTAGCTTAATAATGGTAAACCACATAAATATACGTGTAGTATTTTAAAAGCGTTTGTACAAAATGTTTCATAAATTGTCGCGTATTCATACATTGCTGATATGTATACCTAATGCTTTTTGTTATTACTTATATGATTTTTACACTGAATACGTTTTTATATTCATTTTTGTATGGTAACACGTCTGTGAATTGGAAAATTGGAAGACTTGCAGTGTCTGACAATTACATTTCTCCGACTTTAATGACCGTAAAATTTTGTGCATGCTTAGAATAATGCTGGTTATCTGGATACCTTTTGAAGACCTTTTAAACATTTATACTTTTATCTGGATACTCAGTACATGCATGACTGATTGTACAATTTCTTTTGTGGAGTTTCTAATTCATCTCAAACTTTGCACATTACCACATTTTTCTTTAATGCTAAAGTAAATACACACTTGCAGTAATTACATTATCAACTAAGGTTAATTTTGATAATGAAATGTAAATCGATTTGTCGAGTAGGCTCAACCGTTTTATTTAAATACAAGATTTGATATTTTTATAGAACAAGTTGTTTAGTAAAACAAGTTGTTTAGTAAAACAAGTTGTTTAGTAAAACAAGTTGTTTAGTAAAACAAGTTGTTTTGTAGATAATTTGTTTACGAGAACGATTTTGTAATACATAGTACCAGTGTATAGTATTACTATAATAGTAGTGTTGCTGTAATACAAAAAATATATATTATTTTTATAAAAAAATTATAGTACAAGTTCTCTTTTACACACTTATTAAATTTTGTATTATTACCGTATCTTTTTACACTGTCAAGGTATGTACAATTTAAATTTTCAGTTAAACAAAACAAATATTACACAATATTCTACATATAAACAAGAAATTGTCCATGTGCAAACATAATACTTTTGGACTAGTTAAAGTTAGCAAATCAAAGAATCTTATATCAAATATATGTTGGTGATAACTACATGCATACATACGCGCTGTGTAACTTAGAAAATGTTCTCATGTTGCATTTATAAACTGAGTTTTGGTTCGGTTTCTAACGAGGTACCATAACCCATTTAAATTACTGGTCCATTGTTTGAAACTTGTAACATTTACAATGACATAATGCGCAATAGATAGCCTGGCTTTCAAAACCCAATTACACATGCCAATATGTTCACTGTTTACGTATATTTCTACTAGTAAAGCAATACCGCTTATCAAAATTAATCCTGAGTTTATCAGAAGAATTGCGGCAAAAGCCTTGCCACCAATCTTATCTCCTGTCGGAACATAAAACATTTCAAATGGATTGTAAACCCCATCTTTAGTGAAATTGTTGAACTCATAAGCTGCAGCGCTTGACCATCTATCCCAAGCGTTTGGCAGTCCACTCTCCTGAATTCTCAAGTATGTTTGAAGCATCCACTTTCTATTAACTGTATAAATTTCCAAAAACAAGAAACGCAGAGAGGACGCGTGTGGCAGCTTAACACACTGAACATCTGTGAATCCACGTGATTTTATTATAGCATGCTTGATATTATACAAAATTTGTGAACATATTTGGTTACAATATCTAGCAAACTTGTTTAGCATTAGATTTGCTTTTTGAGCTTTATACGTACTAAAGTTTACAGAATGAACAATTCGATTGGATTGATCATATAGCCCCAATTTTCGAAAATCTTGTTCAAAATACCTCAGAGATTCTCCGAAATATGGGTCCCATAAAATTTTATATCTGCCTTGAACCATTTCCTTTAAAGACCTGAATTTGTGAATGTCAGTAGGTGGCACAGTAAGTACGCTAAGAATTCCATTACTATGAAAATTACAAACTAACATTCCCAAAAGCTGAAAAAGTATGACCGCTCTAACCTTTTCAAAGCATCGCGGGTTAGTGTTCCCAATGAAAATGCTGAGCAAACCTAGTATATCCGACGAAAGTCCTTTCCGTAGCACCATAACATAAAAGAGAAAAACTACAAATAACGTAGCTGCCCAGATTGTTGGTGGAAATGCATTTATCCATACGCTAAGATCCACTATTTGATCGTCTTTATTCTTCTGATAGCTATGACAATATATAAAGTACCCTGTAGCTGTCTCTGAAAATTGTAGACCTGTTTTTACCCAAGAATAAGTGCTAACTGTTGCCCCGTAGTCAAAGTGGTAAACGTTGTTTATCATGTACTGCCCATTACTGTTTAAGTCTGTTTTGTCGTAAACAGTGCGATTATTTTTCAAAAGCAAGTTAGCTGTCATGTTGTGCACATTTGCAATCAGAATTGACGACATAAGGTGTTTATCGCACCAAAATCTATACTTTGACTTAAACAAAAGATGAACGCAGGCGAACCTGTCATGAGCGTAATTTTTTTCGGAAAAATACTCCGGATAGTCAAGATGTACCAACACAGCTAATCGTTTACCGTAGTTGACTCTAAACAGCAATCGATGAAAAACTGCAGGGGATTTCAAAATATTATTGAAACCTTTCGTCTTCAAATTATAATACACTGATGGAGTACAATATGTATTGCAAATTACGTAAAATTTTCCCCTAAATCCTGTTATGGTTTGATCAAGATGGTATATCATTTCAATTGAAGGCAGTATTGAATCATGAAGGAAAAAATTTGCCGCAAACAAATCAGTTTTGCTGCAGGTTTGTAGCACAAACATGGTGTTTGGATGCATTGCCATTTCACGAAAAGTTTCAAATATTTCATTATTTTTGCTTCGTGCGACCTGAAGTGGACCAAATATTAAATGATTGGGTTGTGTATATTTGAAAAGATGTAATATGCCAATGTTGGTGTTGAAATTATTGAAAAACATTGAACGTACAAACGACTGCTGATAAGTTGGATAATGTGGAAAAGTGTGAAAAATTGTTTCGTAATTTTCCTCTGCTCCATTAATGCTTTTTAGAAACGGGACAACAAGTTGTGAATACAAATTTTGATTGCAATTAAAGTCGTGAGCAAATATATTTGCACTTCCACAAACTACAAATACTAAACTTAATTTCATTGCAGCCATGTAAGAAGAAAACGTGAAACACAAGCAAGCAGATCGGTAATACAGTTTTTCGGATTTGTTACTTACTTGTTTCAATGCAGTTGCTGAGCTTAAACCAGCCATATTGGAACTGCTTGCTCACCTCTTTACACGTGTCCGTTATTGAGTACTTGATCAATAACTTTAGTGGTAACGCCTATGGCATGTGGAGAGCGTGCTATGACTCTGGTCGGATCAAAGCTAATTACAAGTAAAAGCTGTTAAGTTGATTTAAAATTCCATTTACGTACATCAAAACTGATAGTTGTAAAGCGTCTGTGAAAGTAATATACAGAAATAACATTATATATATCATATAAATATGCCTACTGCCTTGTTTCATGATTAACTTGCTTAGTGTGCAGATGAACTAATAACAATATAAAGTATCTGTACATTTTATTGCCTAAACCAAATACTTTGGGTCAAATCTCCAAATAAAGCAAACTGATTTCACACCAAGCAAAAATAGGCCCCAAACCAAATACACCGTTTACACATACGTGTTTGATCCTAACATTATAATAGACATTTCACACACTTATATCAAATCAGCCTGCATTACTTTTTAATGTGACATTTGACCAAATAAAAACTAACCATTGATAAAATGGAGCAGAGTCGCAAGAATTCAAAGTTTATTTACGGTATGTGTAAGAAGTAACGTTTGCTCAACATTGATTTTAAATAGAATTCTTTAATCTGGTAGAAGTTTGATCCATTTCCATCACCACATTTTCTGTTTTTGTCAACTTGCAAGTTAAATGTAGTATGATTTTTTCAAATAGTACTAAATGACCGATAGTTTACCTGTATTTTTGTAAGTTTCTGGAGAGAACTATAAAAATCTGACAAAGTATTTTCAAAGCAAACCTCTTCAAATACTTCTGCATACGTAAAGAAAATTTTAGCATTCAATGCTCTTTTGCTTATCCAAAAGATTCATATTCGAAAGGAACGGTATTAGAGGACACTTTGATAACAAACTTTAATTCTGTCTAGCTTTCAATCTAGATTCATATTCATTCAAGAATTGTTGGTAAATTGTGAGAAAAACTAATAAACGAGTTTTTGCAGTGCTGAGAAAAGCAAACTGAAACCAGTTGGTAATTGTCTCGGAATGAAGTTATTACAAGTTTTATAGTTGATGGAGTGTATTCATGTAAATAGAATTAGGATAGGTCAGAGAATTTTTCAAAGGTTTATTATGATTCGAACAAATGAGTGCGTAGATACAACTTGGTGGCTGTTAGAAAGTTAAGCCTTATTACCAGGACAGACTTAAATTTCTTGAAATCTAGCTCAAAATGAAGTTGCATTGCATTAAGTAGCTAATGTGGATATATTTTAAGTAGTTCTTATTTTAAAAGAAACTTATACAAAAAAATAAAGTGTTGCAGAAGCTTAAACTGTAAATACATAAAACCTTGTTGTGTGATTAATCGTAATTCTTAATGGCATTTTGAATTATTTCATGTTTCATATTTACATACATACCGGTATAGTAAATGGAAAAATCAGCACGGAAAAAGCATTCTAGGGCGTAACCACTTCACTTGTTAATTGCTGGGCATACGAATAATTTAAGAAGCTTGGCCATCAATTTCCCATTAAAAGTACGCAAGCTTGTTAAAAAATAAAACCCAACAGGACAGAAAATCAGATAGAGTGATAACACATTAATGGCTGGAGTGTGTTGTCTGCCAGTTTTTGTAGCACAAAACTGATACTATCCGTTCTTATAATACACATTGTGCTTAGGGACAGAAATCAATAACCCAGTAATAAAAAATTTACACACTTTTATCCAGAAAAGTGGAGAAAGCTGTCGTCAGCTAGAAACAGCTTGAGCGCTATTGTCTCAGTACTGGCAATATAATGTAAACGTCAAATACGAAAAAATCAATTTTGCTGTCTAGCTAAAAAGTAATAAATAATTTAAAGCAGATCCACATAACGGTTGGTAATACAATACAGGCTGTGTTGTGTGCTATGTCACTGGATTTGGGACGACCACACCCAAAAGAAAGGGAAAGTTCTGGCAGTTGCCAGTTACGCACTGTTTGCGTCACATCATGTCATTTTGTGGTGTGGTGATATTTTGAAACGTTCTCTAAAACTTGAAAATGGTCAACCAAACAACAACCTAGTTTTATGAAGAGTCAAATTTCATTTAAAGTTTAGGAAAATATAAATACGTTTTGTATTACTTAAGGTCACTTAGTGTTTCCAAAACTTTCTTCTTATAATTACATCAATTTCCAAAATACTTTTCTACTGATTACTACTGTTTTGCTGGTTAAAGTGAAGGCGTTAGCAGATAACACGAAAAATGCATGAAAGGTTTCTTAAATAATAATAGTCGTTTTACTCTGAGCAAAATTTTTTTGGCAAACAGTAAAAGACTGCAGCTGCAAGTGAGAAATATAACTGTGGGTTGTTGAAATATTCAATATATAGTGATAGCGAATTGTTTTCATCCAGCACAGTTTTTTAAAAGTGGAATGTAATAATTCTAAACATAGCAAAAATGCAGTTATGTTTACTCATTCATAGCTATTTCGTCACACCATACCAGTCCACAACAGCAATGATGAATAATGTAAATTCAAATATTGTGTAGTTGTAGTGCGAGTCGAAACCGTGTAATTTAGGAGAAACCACAAACAGTAATCATTCCAACGTAAATCCCAACTGTTATTATGTATGCTGCCATTAATAATAACCGTTTAGTTAAAATAGAACGTAGTAAAGCTACAAATTTATTTGGTAATTCCGTCATATGAAATAAAGATGCACTAATTGCCATTTTAATTATTTTTCAATGAAATATTCTACTAAAACGTCGTATTTCTTTTTTATTAGCAAATTCTACAGACAATACCTTCAATATCAAGGTTCAAACACAAGGTCTTTACTTCCATAACTCAAAAAGAACGATTTTTTCAATAATTACAGCGACATTTATAGAGCAAAAATCAATTGTTGTATTTTTGAAAATTCTTGCAAATACTCATTTTTTCAACACTACGTTGTAACTATTCCCTTGTAATAGGAAACAATGGTAATAATCTGATATAACTGTGATGTGTTTGCTTTCCTTTTGCAGTTTTTGCAACGTTAGTAATCACAATACTGGACGATCGTTGTCTGAATTCGAATTCTCCTATGTATTCATATTGGATGGAATAAATAAAGCATCAATTGCTTATGCTTATCAAACAGTTTATAAGGTATTCCTATTGTCATAACTTTAGACCAGATACAATTTTACAAACAAATACTTGAACTAAGCATCAACTTTTTTATGATTTATTTAGGTTCGTAATTAAGGAGAGCCATTTTCATAGAAAATACTATTTCTGGAATACTTTGAAAACAGAGTTGCTCTGAAGCTCAACTGGATTGTAGGAAATCAAACCTGATGTGTCACATTTAAATCTTGGAGAAGGTGGTTTTCTGACTGGAACCTGAGACAGAAAATACCGCAACGGAATATCAATCTTGCCAAAGTCTACAGGATCTTACAAGAACTAAAGCTAAGACAAACTTTACAACAAATTAACTTTATGGATTCGTAAACAGTTTTAGTCCTTACGTTCATTTCAACCATTACTTTTACAATGCAAACGCTGAGAAAGGGCATAGACCATACACAAGTTTCTAAACAAAATATTTATTGGTTTTAAAAACCTTTGCTTAAAATGTATTCTCGTTTAAACTATTGTATATATTCTTGAATCGCTAGGATGTATTTGAATCTATCCGCTTTTACCAGGATCTATGCAGGACAATGAATTGTCGTAGGTAAATCGAGTCGTGACATTTTAATTCTGTCATTAATTTGTACATACCAAGAAGACAGCGTCATACAGAAGCCTTGCCTTAAATGCATATCATATACCAAAACAAATCAATAAATATATAGGCAGGTGTATAGTAGAAAGTACAGGCAGAAAATAACCATCGATGACAAACTATATTCATAAACTTGCAACCAGCTTATTTCTTAGTTTATTGCTTTTGTTAAATAATTCAGTACTTAAAACATCATTCAGTCAAATCAGCTTCTTATTATGCTAATGAACCTTAAGCGGGATTTAGTTGGAGTTATAAATTGTTTGTCAAACACACTAGGTCCATATTATTGCATCATATCTAGTGGTGACTACCACTCAATCGAAAAGTACAGATTCAGATGGTATAACCTCGCCATGAACAAGATTTCAAAAATCCTGATAGCAATCATGTAGCTGCTATTGGAATTAAACTACCATTGTGACTTAGAAACCGATTCATTTTTATTTGCTTTACAGTATTAGCAAATACAAAGCCAATCAATTGCCAAACTGTTGACTACAGACGAAGTGGATTTTGATACAGATATTGTTTGTACGTTTTAAAGGTTTCACAAAATGCTTGAAATGTCTTATGTGATCGCTCTCAAGTGTGCGTACATATCCTGTTATGTTAGGGTCAAATGTGAAAATTCGTTCTACAAGGGTTTCGACGTGATTAAAAATACCAACTGATCTTTCATAGACGCACAAAACCGTTTGCCGCAAACCTACCATGCTGTGCTACGTATCTGTTAAGTTAAGCGCTATGCTCTACCTAACACATCACAAGAACTAATTCAATACCATCAGAATAAATACTTTCCAGCCATTAAAAATTACAATAATTTCAGTTATGAAATTGTAACAATTCAGCCAATTAATTCTTATGTATTGGTCCTAGGTAGTTAGCTCCAATTCTTTAGCTACACCTACATTTAGCTACAAGGATTTTAGCTCCACTTGGATTGTAGCTCCAATTTTTTAAGCTCCGATGGCTTGTAGTCACACTCATTTTTTAGCTCCAACACATTTTACTTCCAAAAGTTTACTTTGTTAAAATTTACTGAAAATACACTGCTTACTAGTTTACTTACATTATCATTCAAAGCATTCAGTTTTATATTGTATGTAAGTATGATTCAATTTGCAGCAATTTGAAAAACTGTCCTTCACGATTTTTTTCAGCTCAGCATAAGTTTACGTTTTGTTATTCGTTTGTGATTAGAAATTTCTAATTCCACATTCTTGTGACTACATGGTTTGCTGCGATATTCTTATTCCCAAAATTGTACAACATAACACCAACCATCAAAGCTTCCGTTTAAGATATAAAATGTAATTGGAATAACTGCCTTTTGTTGAAACACGATAGTACTGATAACCTTCCATATTTATATGCCCGCTGACTGCCAACAAATTCAACAATCTTTTTACATGCAGCTATTTTTTTGTTTGTTGCACTTTATGTAATTCTGTTGGCTTGCTGATTGATAATGAAATGGAAAGAAGAAAAGGCAAGGAACGTAGTTGATCACATGAAGAATGAACTTATACTTCAATAAATTTGCGTAATGTCATTTTAGATTAGAACTTATCAATGACAAGTTATCATATTCATGTGAGGAAAAATCATGGGTGGAACTAAAAGTGGTGGAGCTAAAAAAATTGTAGATAAAATATTTTTGGAGGTAAAGACCGGGTGTAACTAGAAAAAGTGGAGATAAAAAAGTGGAACTAGAGTCCGGTGTAACTAAGATCCTTTGAGCTAACTACCCTACACCATACCAAGACTTAAAGGCCAATCATGATAAAACTTAACTGTTGCAAAATGGTCTTGAAAATCTATATCCATGATCGCATCTGCCGACATTATTACCAGACTAAACAAGATACAAAGTTAAATCCTGTTAAAAGTTTACAATACTGTGCATCGTATTGTTTATTCGGGCATTTATTCTCTTGATAGAAGCAATGTAGTTACTACCAAGCCCAACTAATGTAACAAAACTATATTTCAATGAGTTGTGCTGGTATACTGAACGGACTGAGTCCTGTTATTGCTTTTAGCTTTCAAAATCATCGGTATTCACCTAACTTTCTTGATTCTCTGAAATGCGAAGTGGGTCTTAATTTTTTTACTTAAACGCTTAAGGTATATTACGACACTACTGCCATTATAGAAAAGATCATGGTTGAGGCTGCAGTTGAAAATGTCGTTTTTCTAAAATATCTCTTCCAAAACAACCGACATTATTCAGCGAGATATATATCAATGATGTTAACTGACCTGCAAACTTTCACCATTAGGTGCACTACTGCTATATTTTGGTAGTTATATACTGATTTGTCTCAATAGTTGTCGAGTGCAAAAACAGCAAGATGAAAGGTATATGAAGAACATATTCATGCTTGTTTTAAAAGTACAAGCAATGTTGCGCACAGGATATGAATTATTCAATCTTGATAGCAACAATGTAGTTGATATCAAGCTTCACGTAAATATTTCCAAAGAATTGTAAATAGGATTTCTTGCATAAACAAGTAAAAGTAACAAAGGCAATCTACCAAGATTACTACTTCAAAAGTGGCATATTAGCATATACGGCCAGCAATGAAATTCTGTAAAAAGTTTTCTGTGTCATGGTTTCAGCATCCTGTTTTTTAAAATACTGCTACTTCATGGCCATATTATAACGCTGTTGAAGAATAAAGTCTAAGTGTCGTGAGCGTTTAATACTACCTGACAGATGTATATTCCCATTCCGTTAGACCAAATGCTTAGCAAATCTCTGTAAAGAGTAATTTGACTGTGGTTTTTACTAAGCTACGTCGAAATTTTGGAAAACTTTAGAACCAATTATTAGTTTTCTATTCAATTTAAAAATTGTAAAAAATTGGCAAACTATATTTTTACTGTTATAATTCCATAACTATGTGGTGACCGGGGTATAAAAGTTGCATAGTAGCAAACTTTGTAGAAGTATTTGAAACTCTACATCATTATAATTACCTATAATAACGTAAAAATATTCATTTTGAATAAAGACTTCCAAAATAACGTGGTTATTGGCTGGCATAAAAAATAGTTTTTTAAGTTAGGAAGATGGAATATCGAATGTAAGGCTAGTTCAAAATAAATGGTAACAACTTTACGATATCGTCTTACGAACTAGATGCATGGATGCATACAGTTCTTTTTAAATCACTATACTGTAAAAGCTGCGTGCAAAACATTTCCCAAACAAACCAATCAGAATTATAGACAGACGATAGTAAAGGCAGTGTCATCGTTGGAACTACCCAACAACGACAAAACTTTATCCAAAAACTTGCAACCAGCACATTTCAATTTAATTTATTTTCTTCGTAAATAAGCTAATATTTACCAACTTGATTCAGTCCAGTTTGCAATTATACTGATGAACCTAACTAGTTCAAAATGTAGTTTAATTGGGATTATAAATTGTTTGCAAACCAGAGTAAGTCTAAAAGACTGCAGCATACCTAGTAGCGACTAACCCAGAATCAAAAAGCTCAATGATTAGGAAAGGAAGAATTAAACAATGGTTTTTAAAGATTCATATGGCATAGCCACGCAATCAACAAAACAATTTCAAAAATCGTAATAGCAACAATGTAGTTGCTATTAAACTTAAACTGCTTTTGTGGCTTAGAAACCGATTATACTGCATAAGAAAATAAAAAATCAACAATCAGTTGTCAAACTAATTAAATATTGTTAAAACAAGAATGGTTTTGGTACACATATTGCTCTTTCGACGTCTTACGAAGAAAATATCTTATGTTCAGTTTTCTGGTGTGTTTACACATTCTGTTACATCAGGGCGAAATTGAAAATTACTGAAATATCTGAGAAATTCCTTCACATGACTAAAAATATCAACAAATCTTGCACACGCGTGTGATAACGTTTACCGATACCGTTTTATTTCAATGCGTTTATACTGAAAAAATTGTAATGAATCACAATCACGTAAACACACCAGAATGGTTAAATATGTCAAATGCAATATTATCCCAAATTTAAATCGACATAACGTCGGTGTCATATTACTTTGTTCTAAGTACACGGATGCTAGGTTGTGTATTGTGCCAAGTCGATGCGTAGAGACTCAATTTCATATTGTCAGTGCTTCTCAAATTGTGTTTTCTTTCAAACCAAACAATAATATTCCACCATAAACATAATTATGGCTTTTTACTTACCTGCATGCTTTCGCCATTGGGTACACTAATGCCAGTTTTAGCAATTACATACAAACGTATCAAAATAGTTCCCGAGAGCAAAAACAAGATCACGGGTATATGAAGAACATAATCATGCTTGCTTTTAAAATTTCAGGCAATGTGGTGTACACTGTATGAATTTGTCAATCTTGATAGCAACAGTGTAGTTGGTGTCAAGTCTCACTTAAAAATATTCTGCGAGTTTTAAATAGTATTTATTGCATAAACAAGCAAGAAAAATTAACAAAGGTAAACTGTCAGGGTGAGTACTGCAAATGTGGCATAGCAGCATTATTAGTTGGTAATAAAAACTGCGGATGTATTCCCGGCTTTGCATAAGCATTCTTATATTAGACCTCATATTGCCTTAAGGTAAAATATGAGGTTACCTGCTGGATGATAAAGTCTAGGATATTAAAGTAAAATGTCCTTTTGCGTTCAATCTTGCCTGGCAGATGTGAAACTATTCCCGACTAAATTGTCTGACAAAAACTTTGCGAATCTCAGTAAAAAGTAAAAAGGCTGTGATTTGTACTAAGCTAACTTTAAACTTTGGAAAACCCAAACCAATTATAGGTTTTATATTCAATTTGGTTATTGGAAAAAATTGGCAACCTGTAATTTTATTGCCGCCATTTTATAAGCACATGTGGTGACCTAGATAAGAAAACCCCATAGTTGCCATACTTTTAAAAGTTTCAAACCTTTGTCTCATTATAATTTCATTGCGTTGACCTTTTAAAATTCTCGATATTAGCAATGTATGCTTTATCAAGCTTATTCAACAAAAAGGCAGTGATTTTTAGAAAGTCAAGTGCCGAACACCAGGAGTACGCCTGAAGTTGAAGGCCTACCCGGTGCGCTAGAAAAATTTCGAGATATTGTTTTCAGCATTCTGGGTAGCAGCTTGAAAGTACAAGTTGCACTTTCTGGATGTCCTTTTTGTTTGCATAAACGTGTTTTGCCAAAGCAACAATTTTATATTGCAAATCTCTTTTCTCAAAATGCCTTTTTTATTAATAAAATTGCGTAACGCGGTTTCAGTGACCATGGGATTTTACACAAACGTTTGCCTTCGGTGGTGACTGCAAACTGTGATTCCATTGCACTATGTATCCCATTCACTGTTTTTCATTAACTATTTTGCAGTTCCAAATTTGTCTGTTTCATACAAAATTAAAAAATCTTACCGGATTTGAGTGCCATAATTAGCAAGAAAAATGCATGATTCTTAAGACATTAAAGTAAAAATGTTTCCGGTTATACATTATATTCAATTTAAATTATTTTTAATAACATTGCCAATGCATTTTAAAGTAACGGCATGGTTATCTTTGTCATAAATGATGAGTATGGCTCAAACTTGCTGCAATCATTCTCCATAAACTTATTCTACTGTTAATTCAGAGTGCACAAAAATTTATAGGAAAACTGGTCGAGTCTAAAACCGGCAAATTAAAATAGTCATCAATAAAAATGCACGTGTGACACAGTGTAAAATTATTGAATGTCCAGGAAGCAATCCGGTTTGTTATTGCTAGTCTTTAAGCATTCTAACTGGGATCAACTATTCAAACAAATATCAAAAGAAACAGCCAAGAGTTAATTCAAGAATTCAACCTTCAGCCGTACAAAGAGTCCAAAATTTTAGTCATACAAAAAGTCAGATTCGAATTTAGATTAATTTTAATCTCACAATACATTATAATTATTTAAATATGCAATTTTGATAATCAATCTTCCTCAAAGTAACAGTTTATGCTGTAGATGGCAGGATGCAGATTGTATTCAAAAGAATTACTGTGGTGTAACTCTCGCATAAAATACCAGCAATATGATATCGATATATCAGCAACGGACCTATTTTTTTTTTTAATTTTCAGTAATGGCAATGCAGCCAGCACTGACCTAAAACAAACAAATGTATTCGTTAAGGTGTAAATTTTCACCAGATGATTGAAATGCTTATGGTGTGGTGAATGTTGGATTAGGATTCAAGTGTATTTGACGCAAGCACTAGGCAGGATACAAAGTGTGTTTAATAATGATTATTAGAGTGTAATTAATTACATGGCTTTTTAAAACATCTTTGCTAAAATATATTCTCTTTTTGGAACTAAAATTTAAACCTTTCGATCATTGGAATCTCTAGTGCTCATCTCTAAAATACTATTTACAAAACTGGCATTTTACTAATTATCCTGGCATTTGTAATTCTTGGTAATAGGAATGCAGTTACTAACAAGCTCAACCAGAATAACAAAGCTATGTTGAAATGAGTTGTGCTGGTATATTTGAAGATCTTCTTCCTGCTATTCCCTTCAGCTTTATAAGTTGCTGGCATTCACCTATCTTTCTCGTTTCCCTGTTGTGTCTAAATGGGTTTTTGAATGCTTGCTTTCCACTAGACACTTAACATGTAATTCTACATTTTATAGTTCTCTTGGCTTTGATATTTTTTTCATAAATATCTTCCATTGTGAAGCTACCAATGTTAAGATCAGTTTTTCCCAAATGTTGTCCTCCAACCAAAAGGACAATAATCAGCGAGAAGTATGTTTATGGCTTTTTACTAATCTGCAAACTTTCGCCATTAGGTATACTAGTGCTAGGTTTTTGAAGCTACATACAGATTGTTCGTAATATTTGTCCAGTGCAAAAACAGCAAGATCAAAAGTATGTGAAGAATATAATCATGTGGCAATGTGGTTCACACGATTTTTAAATTTGTCAATTTTGATAACAACAATGTAGTTGATATCAAGCTTCATTTAAACCTTTTTTGAGAATTTTAAATAGATTTGTTGCGTAATCAAGTAAAAAATAACAACGGAAAACTGTCAATGTTCCTGCTTCAAAATTGACATATCAACATATTAAGCCGGCAATAAGAACTGCAAATGTTTCCTTGCTTTGGCTTAACATTCTATTATTAGAATTGCTGTTACATCAAGGCAAGATATGAAGCTGCTGGATCAGAAAGTCCAATAAATGCAGTGTAAATGTCTTTGAGTGTTCAGTTCTCCCCTACTGAGTAGAATAGTTTGACGTCTGTCAGGTAGTAGTCCTACGTCAAAATATTCTTCTACCGTTGGAGCCAACGTTTAGCAAATGTCAGTATTTAAAAATACAGTGATAACAAGCTGATCCGGTGACTTGCAACACACAAGAATTTCAAGCTCAAGTAGTAGTTATTTCTGCTAATATTCTGTAAGAGGCGTCCCAGCGTAATGGTTAAGCGATAGACTTTTTGCAAAAATTAACAGGTCTGGGATTGGAACTCGTGTCCCTGTGCAAAAAGTTGGTAGCTTAACCACAAGGCTGGGGAGCCTCTTAAACAACTTAAGCAGAAATAACATCTACTTGAGCTTAAAATTCTTGTGTGTTGGAAGTCACCTGATCAGCTTATTATCACTGTAACATTAAATACTAACAATTACTAAGCGTTGGCTCTATCATATTTTGTAACAGTAAATTAAAATAAATGCAGTTAAGTTTATCGGTGTCGCCAAGATAGGCGAACCTAAAATGTGAAATACAATGTAACAAATTTTGTTGGTCTGCCTAACCATTTTCCACTTACAGTGCTTAAATGGAAAGTTGTGATTTTTAAAAACCATGGAACTTGTCGAAAGAGTCAGATAAAAAATTACTATGCCATTTCAATGACGGCTTAGTAGAATTTTGACATGATTAGAAAAACACCAACTGATCTTACATGGACGCATGCAATACCGTTTGCCGCTACCGTAGCAGGCTGTGCTCTGTATCTGCTAAGCTAAAGAACTAATCAATACAATCAGAATAAATATATTCCGGCTATTACAAGTTAAAATAATTTTGGTTTGAAAACTGTAACAATTCGCGCAATCAATCTTATATACCAAGATGTGAAGGTCAATTATCGTGAATTTTCACGGTTGCATCTTTATCCATGATTGCATCTACGAAGATTATTACTAGACTAAACAAGATACAAAGTAAAATATTTTTAAAACTTTACAGTAGTGTGTGCGTCGTATTATTTCTTCGGGCATTTTAAATTCTTGATAGTACAAATGTAGTTATTATCAAGTCCAATCAATGTAACAAAACTATACTTAAATAAGCTGTGCTGGTATACTGAACAAACTGATTGTTGTTATTGCTTTCAGCTCTCTTAGTCGCTGATATTTATTTAAGTTTTTTGAATCCATGAAATGTACAAATGGATCTTAAATTATTTGGCTTGATACAAGACACTTAAAATGTAATTGTTCATATTTTTAGTCGTCTAGTTATATTTTGTGTTCAGATGAAATTGTAACGGTGTGAAGATTAAGCATGAAAACTGTTAAATGCAGTTTTTCTCAATTTTTGTCCTTTTTCAAACCAAACGATAATTATTCTGCGACAAAACCATTTATGGTGTTTACTGGCATGCAAGCGTTCCGTCGGGTGCATTAAAACTAGTATTTTGACTGTATAAACATACAGATTTGCCGTAATAGTTGCCGAGTGCAAAAACAGCAAGATTTACAGAATATGAAGAACCTAATCATGACTTCACTTAAAAGTTGAGGCAATGTTTACGATATCAGTTTGTCAATCTTGATTGCAACAATGTAGTTGATATCAAGCTTCACGTAAAAAATTTTCTGGAAATTTTAAAAATTATTCATTGAATAAACAAGTAAATTTAACAAAGGTAAACTGTCTGAATATTACTACAAAAGTGGCAAAGCAGCATATACAGTTGGCAGCAAGAATTGCAGATGTTATCCTTGCTTGGATTTAGCATCCTATTTTTAGATATGCTGCCACTTTAAGGCCATATATGAAGCTGCTGTAAGATAAAATCCAGAAAAACCAGTAAAAATGGCCTTTGAGCTGTCAATTCAACCTCACAGATATTAATCTTTTCCTATATCGTTAGGCCAAGCGCTTAGCAAATCTTAGTATTCAGAAATCAGGCTGTGATACGTACTAAGCTACTTACAAACTTTGGAAAACTTAAGAACCAATTCTGCGTATTATATTCAATTTGCATATAGTCACAAATCGGAAAAACTTATCTTTTCTGCCACAGTTTGACAATTCAATAACCATATGGTGACCTGGATAAAAACGTTGCAAATGCAAATGGTAAAAGTAGCAAATCTTTGAAAAGTTTTCAAAACTCTACAACATTATAATTACTTCGCGTTTACCATTAAAATTTTCGATATTAGCAATGTCTGCTTTGTCGAGTTTAATCAACAAAATCGCAGTGATTTTTAGAAGACCGCGTTTCAAAAACAGGAAAATGCTTGAAATTTATCACCAGCTTAAAACGCTGGAAAAACGTCCTGATATGGCTTTCTGCATTCTGGGTACAAAAATATTAGTACTAGCTGCACTTTTTGGATTTCTTGGTTTGTATAATTGTGGTTTCTTAATGCATCAGTTCCATGATGCAATTTAGTTATACAGAAGAATCACTAATTTTAGTTAAATTACGCAACGTGGTTACAGTGACAATGACAACGGTTTCGTTATTGGTTGTACGAGTAAACTGTTCCCATTCCAATATGTTGCCTGCTTAATTTCAGTCATTCGTCATCACTTAATATGTTGCAGTTCCAGCCTTGTGTCTGTTTTATATATTTTTTTAAATTTTTACCGGTTTTAAGTACCATCCTGAATTATGGTACTTAAAACTGGTAAAAATTTAGAAAAAAAGCCTTGGTTGTTAGGGCATTAGGGTAAAAGTGTGTTCGGGCATACACGTCATATTCAACTTTCAACTAAACATATTTCTAATAATATTGCCAATGTATTTCAGAGTAAAGGCAATGTATTCTTCGTCATAAACAAAGGGTATGGCTTAACTTTGCTGCAAATATTCTCCAAAACCATAATATACCAATTTTTACTGAGAACAAACTTCTAAAGGGAAACTGGTTGAGTCTAATACCGATAAATCATAATGATCATCAATTTGAACTTGCATGTCACACAGTGAAAATTGATTTAATGCCCAAGAAAACATTTGTTTCAAGAAACAGTTATTGTTTTAGTGATGTAACTTATTCTAGAATTACGTATTTCTTAGTAACAACAATGTAGTTGATATCAAGCTTCAAATAAATATTTTCTGAGAATTAGAAATCGGATCTATTGCGTAAACTAGTAAACACTAACAAAGGTGAACTGTCAGAATTAGTACTATAAATGTGACGTATCAGCATATATAGTCGGCATTGAGAACCGCAGATGTTTTCCTTGGGTTTAGCATTTTAGAAATGCAGCTACTCTTAGGCCAGATATGAGGTTGCTGTAGTAAGAAGTCAAACAAATGCAGTGAAAATGTCTTTGAGCGTTCAATCCTACCTGCTAGATGTAAAACTATTCGTCCGCACCGTTAGAGCAAACGCTTAGCAAATCTCAGTATTGTGTAATAAGACTGTGACTTGTACAAAGCTAGCTCTAAATTTCGGAAAACTTAAGAACCAATTATAGGATTTTCATTCAATTTGAATATTGTAAAAATCCACAAACCTAATTTTTTCTGCCATAACTCAATAACTATATGAGGTGATGTGGATAAAAAAGATGAATAGTAGCAAATATTATAAGCTCTTCAGAAACTCTGCATCACCATAACAACTTTGCGTTGACTTTAAAAGTTGTCGTTATTAGAATTGTGCATTTTGTCGAGCTCAACTTACAAAAGGCAATAACTTTTAAAAAGTCGCGTGCCATGTACCGGAAGAACCATTGAAATTTACGGCCTGTCTAGAACGATAGAAATATGTCCCGATATTGCTTTCAGCACTCTGGGAGACAGCTTATAAGTTCTGCACTTTTTGCATTTTCTACCTTGCCTAAATATATTTTGTGAGCACATCACTTCCATGATGTAATTATTATTAGTTTCTCAAAAGGACCTATGTCTTGAGTAAAATTGAGCAATTTGGTTACAGGGGTCCATAAAGAAGGCCCACAGAAAAAAATCGGAAAAGCCTCCTACGAAAATAACCACCTGCCAATTTATCCACCTACGAAAAATGACCCCTGCAAAAATTGCCACCTTCGAAGTTCATCACTAAAGGAAAATGCTACTTTTTTACTTCAAATGTGAAAATCACAATGCCAGATGGACTTACATAAACTGGTTTTTTCATAGAGTTCAATTCTACAATGCAACGTTATAGCAACAATGTATTTGCTATTAAACTTACATAATCTGCTTTTGTGGGTTAGGAACATTTTAGACTACATGAGCAAACAAGAAACTAAGAATCAAGGGTCAAGATTTTTATAAAAAACAAGATGATTTTGTTACCGTAGGTTTTGCGGGGTTCAAAAAATACATGAAATGGTTAATGTGATCGCTTGCATGTGTGTTTACATATTAGGTTATTTTAGGGCCAAATGTGAAATTCATGCTAATAGTTATGACGGTATGACATGATTAACAAACCACTGATATTGCATACACGTATGCAATACGGTTTGCCAATGCCTTACCGTGCTATGCTCCTTAGCTGCTTTGTTAAGTGGTCTTCTCTACCTAACACATCAAAAGAACCAATTTAATACCATCAAAATAAAAATAAATATATATCAGCTAGTCTAGATAGCCACGAAGTGGTTTGTACCAAGCTGTACAAAATTCTTGGGTATTACAAATTACAATCTGTAAAAGTTTGCAAAACGGTGCATTATAATAATTATTCTGGCATTTTTAATTCTTGATGATAGCAATGTAGGTATTTTCAAGTCCTACCGGTATAATACAGCTATGTTTAAATATAATGTCCTGGTAAACTGCTTTTAAGTTTCCACATAACTAGACTAAAGCTAATTTTTAGCTTTTGCATACACATTGTTTGAAACAGTTGCGGAGTGAAAAAATCAGTAAAATCCAGGGCTTATGAAGAATATACGTTTAAGAATGATTTCTTTCAAATCTTTGGCAATGTGGTGCACACCATATGAACTTTTAAAGTTGATTGCAACAATGTAGTTGATATCAAGCTTCACTCTAAAAATTTCTGAGAATCTTTAATAGGATTTATTACATAAAGAAGTAAAAATTAAAAAAGGTAAACTGTCAAGGTTGTTACTTCAAAAGTACAGCATACATAGTTTGCGAATAGAGCTACAGATGTATTGATTGCTTACAAGGAAACCTTTTCAGGTGCCAGTGCGATCCAGAGACGAGATATACCAATTCTGGTCAAGTTTAGTGCGTAGATTACGAATCTGAATTTTATTTTCTGCAAAAATAATGTTTTCGCCTTCTACAGTAGAATTTATGTAGCGCGCGCAAGCTGTATTTGACGCAGTTCAGCATAGGCGCAACATACCTTTGCTCCTCCCTCCCGTACTTTTTTGTTGTTTGCGCAAGAAGAGAGAAGGAGGAGGAGGAGCAAGCAGCATGTCGATGTTGTGCTATGTGAAGGGAAAAAGCAAGCGCGCGCTCTCTCTTGCACGAGCAACAAAAAGCAGAGAGAAGAGGGAGGAGCAAAAGTATGCTGCGCTTACGTTGAACTGCGTCAAATACAGCTTGCGCGCGCTACATAAATCCTATTGTAGAAGGCGAAAACATTATTTTTGCAGAAAACAAAATTTAGATTCGTAATCTACGCACTAAACTTGACCAGAATTGGTATATCTCGTCTCTGGATTGCACTGGCACCTGAAAAGGTTCCCTTGTTAGATTAAGCATTCTGTTCTTAAACATGCTGCTAAATCCAGGCCAAATATGATGATTGCCGTTTGTTGTAGTATGAAGTCTACTAATACAATGAAAATGCTTTGAGCGTTGGATCCTACCTGACAGATGTTAACTTTTCTTTTACTGTTGGTGCAAACGCTTAACAAATCTCAGTAATTAGTAAAGGGACTGTCTAATTTGTACTAAGCCACCTCTAAGTTCCATAAAACTTTAAATCCAATTACAGGTATTATTATTCAATTCGATTAGTGTAAAAAATCGGCATACCTTATTTTTTTCATGAAGTTAAAACGGGCCTTACGGATGATGTAGGGATTTTTAAGGCTCAAGCTTTCGAAATTTATTCAAACTTATTTCTACTCTCACGATTACATAACAATAATTGGTGATTTGCATAAAAAATGCATACCTAGTAGCAAGTCTTCAAAAAATATCCGTTACTACCGATGTGCATTTTATCGAGCTCAATCTACAAAAAAGTAGCGATTTTTAGAAAGTCGCGTGCTAAAACCTGGAAGAACGCCAGAAAATTAGGACCTGCCTCAAAAGCTGGAAATATGCTCCAATATTGCGTTAAGCATTCGGGGAAACAACTTATAATTAAATTCAAAATGTTTACTGGTTATAAGTAACATAATGAGTAAGAAAAAAGATTGATTTTTTAAATATTAAGGTAAGAGTGTTTCGGGTTAGACATTAGATTATTAATATGTTAATAACGGTAGCAATACAATCTACAGTAAATTCATGCTTATCGTCGTCATAATTAAAATTTGCAAACCTTTTACAAAAAGGACTATGCAACCGAAGGGCAAAAATTTTGACCTCCCAGTTTATTGCTGATTCTGATAGAGCTTTTAAAGCTCTACAGTTTTGCAATTTAAAGTATGTCATTATTTCTTAACGTTGTCGAGATATGAACGAGTTTGTAATTTTAGCTCCCATAAGGCTCCATAGTAAACATCCTTAATTCAAAGTCGTGGCTACCCATCGCGCCCACTTTTGATTTTTGATGTTGATAGCAGTTTAGAAAGAGCGTTAAACGAGGATGTTTCTGAGAAGTTACTGGAGTGGTCTTCTTGCAAACGTCAAAGTTGTGGTAGGTCAAACATGGAGGTGTTTTTTCGGAACAACTTTCTTCTAAATCGTTGTAGCTTCTACTACACCCCTCCAATTTTCAAAGTTAATAGCTATTTTAAAAGAGTAATTTCCAAGGATTCTATCGCAGAAAAAATCAGGACAAAACGTCATTATTTAAAAAAGTTATAAAGCTCTAACTTTGAAGGGGCTGTTCGAGTACCCTCAAAAACAGCCCTAATTCAAGCCTACATTTGACCCCTAGGCCCACCTTTGATTTTCGATTTTAATAGCAATTCTGAAAGCGCTCTACTTATTTGACACACCAATATCCAAATACGGGTGCTGCTTGTAATTTGCAAAGAATAGAAAAAAACATGATCGGCAAATTTGGTTTCAGGCAGGCATGGTGGTACCCACGGGTTTTTTTTAAAAACCCGTGGGCTGGGCATAAACGGGTTTTAATGGGGAATATAGGGTTTGTTCGGGTTTTATTGGGTAAAAACGGGTTCTCTACGGGTATCTAAATGCATGTAACATTATAAGACCATTGAAAAATCTTATATTCAACCAATACTAGCGGCGTATTTTGTGGCTATGGTTTGGGCCAGCAATGACAGCATCAAGTTAAGATAGTGTGCCATCCAGATGATGCTCACAGCTTTATTCTGATAAACTTTGCGTTTCCAATTTCCAACCAGCTCACCATTACGGTACCAGCAACTTGCTTGCAACGTGGTTTCCCATTTGATTTCCTCCCAGCAATCTTGAACAACATTTTGCAATTCACAGCAAGAATGTCCTCCTCCAAAAACCCCGACCACCACCTAACTGAATCTGGCACTGACTTGCGTCTCGACACAGATTTTTAAGGTTGGGTGATTATGACACGGGCATGATAAGTGTAACTGGCACGCACAACTCATTCCAATCCAAATCCTTTGATAAATCCAATCAATTCTGTTTCCAAGCTGTGGCCACCTAACCACCTGAAAATCCGCCAGGTCCATACTATATAGTAGTAGTGGTTTGTGGAGGTGAGTTGTACAAAAATCCCTGTCCCTTGTCCTCCGCAAACTCCAAAATTCCTTGTCCTAGTCCCTCATCCTCCGCAAGTCCATATGATTGACAAACAACGACCCAAGAAATTCAGCCTGAACGCCAGAATAGATTGCCAATAATAACTGCACAAAACCGGAATGTTAACGTGTACGTGAGCATGGCAAACTGACAAACATATGTGTTCTTATTTATTTGATCGCTTGGTTTCTTTTAAATAAGAAAAAGATATTGACTAGCTGAGCCATATAAATATGTGTATCAGTTTACCCCAGTATTTTATTTTACCCACCTACCCAATAAAACCCACATAAATTTTTGCTAAGCGGGCATGGGTAAAAACGGGTAAAAATGGGTTGCCCAGCCCAGTAATAAAACCCACCACCATGCCTGGTTTCAGGTCAAACAGTATTTACAAAATTGTTGCAGTAGTTTCAATATTACAAATTAAAGTACCATAGTTCATTCAACTATGAACTAACAGTCAGAAAAAGAAAAAAACTTTCTAAAGCATCGTGAGTTCAGTCACAAACAGTTTTTGTTATGATGATGGAGATAAAAAAATCAATATATTTTTGCAAATCGTTTTCCATGCATAATTTGCTTTTGCGTGAAAGGAAAGTTTTTGTCTATCGATAGCGGAATATTTATACAATTTGAACATATACAAAAAATATTGTACGATTCTGTAGTATTCAGACAGTATCTAAGAGTGTAACATACTTACTTCTAACAATAAAGTAAAATAAATTCACTTTAATATTATCGACGTCGCCAAGGTAGGCCGTTCTATAATGTGAAATAAAACAAACTAGCTTGATCTGTCTAACCATTTTGAACTTCTATTCGTAATTAAACTGGCTTTGGTATGTGTGTGTTTACGTGACATTTTCAAAATATATCGTCCATAAAATTTGTGAAGCATATATACTGTTAAAAAATACTGAAGCAAAATGTCACAAGGACAAAAATCCTAAATGTTTCTTTTTATTTGAGAAAAGAAACAAGCTAATTAAGGCTATCGCCCATAGACCAACGCATACAATTTTTACAAAACAGATTAGATTCATAATGAAATATACTCAAAACATGGTTTATGAAATAACAGTTCAAAGACCATTTGGATTTCCGAGTTCAATCTGGTATAACATAGCAAATTATATAAAATCTTTAATGCATTTTGCATAAAAGATTTTATGATGTATAATTGAGCTGTTAGCAATTTTACTTATATTCGTGGACACTAATAATTCCAGTACGTATGCAAGACTTCGTTATTTTGTGCGCAGAAACGAATTCCCTAACTTCAGCATTGATCATCATCAGTACTAATGTAATTATTATCAACTCCAACCAATGTAACAAAACTGTATTTAAATAAGCTGTACTGGTATACTGAACAAACTGATTGCTGTTATTGCTTTCAGCTTTCTTACTCGCTGATATTTACTTAAATGTTTTGAAAAAGAAATAGACAACCAGCTTCGATTCCTGGACGTTTTGGTAATGAAATCAGAAGATGGAAAATTTAAAAAAACGGTATATAGGAAGAAAACGCACACCGGACGATACCTAAATTTCAACTCATATCACCACATGTCTCAAAAATTCTCGGTCATATATTCCCTGTCTTTCCGAGCGAATATAGTTTGTGATCCGGAATTTTTTGGAAATGAATTGAACATAATAGCGGAAGATCTCAAGAACAATGGTTATCCTCTTAAACTCATTTACAAATAAATGGATCGTATGAAAGACAGAGGAAACAATTGGAATCCAGTCTCTAAAATCTCAGAAATTCCTGATGTAAATGATGATAAAGATGTAAACTCCGTAAACTACCTATTAAGCGCATTGGCTGTACTGCTTGGTAAATAGGTAAAAAGCATGTGCATGAAATATTATTGGGGTATGTTGCATCAAGAACAAAAATCATCGCTACAAAATCAACGACGAACAACCGATCAGAACCAAATGCAGTTTATAATTCGGTCAAAAGTTGGAACAATTAGTGACTATTGTCTATATTTACTCCAGTTTTTCGTGTATAAGGTCATAGTTGGATTAACGGCGAACTGGCTGATATCTAAATCTTGAGGTTTCAAAATTATTTAGTGAGTGAAATCGCACGTCCCCGTTGAGTACAAAGTTGCGAACGAAGATGTGCAGTTAAACCTAATTATTACCCGTAAAGTGGTCAATTTTGGTATCAGTAGACTCGCCGTTAATCAAACTAGAACCGTATACACAAAAATTTTAAAATTCACAGAAAATTTATATTCATTTATGCTTTTTATTTATTTAACTACTAGTAGAGTACAGTAGTACAGCCTATGCCCTTAAAGCTCTTATCCACATGAATGACATAATATGTCAAGTACATCTTACTTAATTTCTTGGTCTTCACAGGCTGTATTCAGCTAATGTTCTAAACATTTAATTAAAGTATTCATACATTAAGAAAGCTCATTTGTACCTGTACTTATTTCACACGCTAATATCCAAGTAATGCTGCTGCTTTTTATTTGCAAAGAATAGAAAGAATTATAACCGGCAAATTTGGTTGGAGGTGAAACAGTATTTACAAAATTGTTGCAGTAGTTTCAATATTACAAATTAATGTACCATAGCTCAAAACGTCATGAGTTCAGTTACAAAGAGATTTTGCTTTGATTAATGGAGATAAAACTGCAATATATTTTTGCAAACTGTTTTCCATGCAGGATTTGCCTTTTCTTTAGAGAAAACGTTTTGTCTATCGATAGCGGAATACCTATGCATATACTTGAACATATACAAAGAAATGTGTATGATTCTGTGGCATTTAAACAGTATTTAAAACACTGAGTGCAATCTAATTACTTTTAGCATTAAAGTTAAATAAATTCAATTTAAAATTACTGACGTCGCCAAGGTAGACGACCCTATAATGTGAAATAACACAAGCTAGCTTGGTCGGTCTAACCATTTTTCACTTACTGATTAAATGAAAACTCCTGATTTTGAGTGACCAGGAAAGTTGCGGAAAGTAATCCTTTCATATAAAAATTTCTTGTAAAAATTGTATTATGAAACACCTACGCAGTTACGCAGTCCGTTTATAAGCATTCAAGGTACAATACTGTATATCTCGAACTAAATTTGAAATACTTTTCAGCAATAGTAGTAGAAATAGTAAATTCCAGAAGTTACTGCTATTCCGAAAAAAAGCAAAACTTTTTTCTACAATTTTACTTATAAGTTTTATAAAAGTTTACGAAAAATTCATTCTCACATCTGCAAAACAAATTACAACATAAATGCAGCAGCTACAAAACGGTACGATTAAATGCTTATTCTCAAATGGTGTTAGGTTTCAGACAAACTGGATATGGTTGTCAGGAAGATGATTTTAGAGTATCAAGCTATTTCCCAACATGTAAAGTACCTATTTTGACGAAGCGGCGTACCTTATGTAATAAAACATAAACGTAATATATGTGCATTGCTTTTGCTTCAATCAAGGTACTTGATGTAAATACAACTATATATAACTTCTCGTGTTAATTTGCAATGGTTATTAGTTATATTAGTATGTCAAGCTTGTTGTATTTTTTGTATGCTTACTTGGTATCTTTTTATACGTTTTGAATAAAATTTGTGATGCATATACTGAATAAAAATACTTTTAAAATGTCACAAGGTTAAAACCGCTTAGTGTTTATTTGCCTCATCTTTAATCATCCACAATTATTTATTCATCCTCTTGGAATTGGAAAATAAGTGCAATCCTCTTGTGGAGTCTAATTAGGAAATTGGGAGACCTGATAAAACTTATTAAAAACATATCAGCACATTATCAGCATTTTGTCTACGCTAAAGTATAATTTGGTTTGATTGTTGAAATAATACTTAACGACGGACAGTTAACAAGTGTTTTGGCAGCTTGCATAGAGAGATATAATGTTCCGACAAAAAGTTTTAAAGGCAAACCTCTTTACAGGCTTTACCATATTCAAACAAAATCTTTTTCTTTGCATTTAATGTTGTTTTTGCCTATTTTTGACATTCATACGTGATTCCTAATCTTGAACAAAATAAACATAGATAGATTAAGCTTAATTTTGATAGATCAGGTCCACTCGCACTCACACAAGTGCCTTAAAAACAAGCACATTGATCAATTTGGCGCAAAACAACTAAATTTTCCATGGTACTCAAGCACGTGCAGCAGCAAACTCATTGATTTAACCATATCTTTAAAAACAAAATAATCAGTCTATTTGCAAAAAAAACGCTTTTGAGATTTCGATTACTTTTCGTGTTATGACAACTTACTGTCACATTGAAATGTCACTAGACCTTTTGAACCAATGCTCATTCAATCATAGATCCGGTATTTCCAAAACCACTTGATATTTGTATTTTACACTACACTATATGCACCGTAATATATTTGCAATATCAAAAATTATATGTATTACTTTAGTGAAACCTACCTTATCAACTTATTTCAACGGAAAGGCTACTATATAAGCACGTGAATATTTTCGTGGAGTTGGTCAGTATCATTTCTATTAACTATTGTATAGACAGCAATTTTATCGTCAAAGTTAAAATGAGTTTCAAAACTACCTGTCTGCTTTGTGTAGTAGTACTCGGTGGCTTTGCTTTTGCTACACAATTAAAGCATGGTAATGACAAAATTGTTGATAAACTGTTTTTATATTTACACTGATAAAATTTGAAGTCAATTTTTATCCTTTTATACTAGAAGGTTCTCCAATCTCTCCAAACATGAAGCTAGTTACTACTGTGGAAGGAAAATCATTTTTTGCAGAAGATCCACGTTCCTGGGTATACGATTAAAATTACTTCCGAAGCAAAACAATTATTTTTCAAACCAAACTTTATGTTGCAGAATTGGACTGAAGCATACGATTATTGCGTAAGCTCTAGAATGAATCTGGCCGACATAACGTCAAAGACTCAGTACGACGCTTTAAAGGAGGCTTTTAATACCGGCGAATTTGGTGATATAGGTAAGCATTAGAGTTTAGCTGAAGCTTAACCCCGCGTAACCCCATATTCCGGTTTTAAAATATTTTTGACTTAGGATACTGGACTTCTGGTAGAGATGCACATCTGCCTCGACAGTTTACATGGAATAGTGCAGGAGATGCAGTTTCTAACGATTACGGAGAATTAAGAAATTTTCAAGGATTGCAGTATCAAACTTGTATTTTCTTCTGGAAACCAGAAAATAATGATTCGACGTTTTACTACTACGACTGCAGTTTTAAGCTTGGTGTATTGTGTAGTACATAAAAATTGCTGGAATTCATCGTATGACAATTCTTATAAAGTGTATGTACCTGCCAAATTTGAAACACGGAGTAAATTATTTACTAAATAGGGATTTTATGTAGAAAAGTTAACATAGTTTCCACAAATTAGTTTCTCCAAAATTATGCGTAAAAGGTTGAGCAAGATTAACTGGAAAGACTAGCTGGGATAACATTTTGAAGGTTCCATTGAAAGAATTGTAAATTTATAGGAATATGACGTGTCAAGTTGACACTGTCAACAGGTTTAATACAAAATAAACCCAATTTAGTAAAATAAGGTATAATGAAAATTACCATGTAATGTATTAGCAAGTTAGACATATTAATTATGTATCAACTAGAACATGCACAGAAAACTTTCTATTCTAGCGTTAAAATACTGCATCTTGCGTAAAGTGATACGCTTAGCGCAAGAATCCAATTCAGGTTAAGCAAAATCATTTTATTTACATTCACTTCATTGTATATTCTAAACGTTTGCTCGGCATTACTTTTGCATAAGCAGAAACGCGAATAATGAAACGGCTTAGCAAGCCTTTCACACCATATTCCGATGCCTTGTCAATAGTTTGCTTCAAGGCGGAAATTAGGAATTTGCATCTTCAAATCCAAACACTTTTTTGCTTCTCCAGCTTTAGGTTTTCAATCTTCCAGTCCCAGAATTCTAAAGAGACGGAGAAGGATTTTACGTTTGAGGATCCATTTGCACTTCTCCAAGGTTGTTGATGAAAATGAACTCGGCTCCGATGCTCCTACTGATGCTCCCAAGACAGTACAATGTACCTGGTTTTGGCATATTTTACCAGAAATTCTGGCTAATACCTCATAGAAATTCTGATCAAGTCTTTTTGCTTAATTGTATTTCAAATGTTTGAAATAATTTTTTTTATGCAGCCATCTATTCGTCTGCATGCTTAGAGGTCTTTGTATGCGCCATGACACTTGAATGGAGTAGTCAATTTTGCAGTTGAAGTAATTGACAACATGCTATTTACCATTCCCAGGTATAAAACGAAGTGCTACATTTCATATAATCCAATAAAGTTCAATATGTATATTGATGTTGACAGAACTGGACTGAAGCTGGAAAATATTGCGCAGACAATGGGATGAAATTGGCCAAAATTACGTCAAGAGCTCAATATGCTATTATAAAGGGATCTTACACAACTGACTTTCACGGAGGACGATTAGTCCGTAAATCGTTGATGTCATCGCAATATGTAAAATATGCTGTACACAGGTTACTGGACATCTGGCAGGGATGCACATCATATGCTACAGTTTGCTTGGAACACCACCGATGACTTCATCACCAATGATTTTTCTTATTTTGGAGGACCTTGTGGTGAAGTCGATTTCCAGACATGTTTTTTATATTGGCATTAGTCCACTTGACGAACTACCTGGATTATATTTTAACAAATGCTGTCATGTGTGCTTTGTATCACACAGCAAGCCTAAAATTCAATTTTATAATAATAATAAGCACAATTTCAAGCCTAGCTTATACCAAACAAAAACTTTATAATAAGTAATATTGTTATTTACAACATTCCAATCATTAAATGTCTTCATATATTGTGCATGACCATGCATGGCTACCAAACCTTAAAGTGGTATGTTTTGTTTGTTCTGAATTTAACTTTGAAGTCAAAACCAGTGGCGCAGTTGGTTTGAAAACAAATCCATCCATCATGTTAAACCAAAACAACTAAATTGGTGGGACTTTGCAACTATTGAACTGACTTGAAAAAAATATACGTAATTGATAAAAGCCTGACTGGACTCCGCATTACTCTGAAAATGGGGCTGAAGTACTACAACACGTACGTCTGTTTTTAACAAATAATTAGTTTCAATCTTATATAAACATATGATTATGAACAGTAAAAACTTTGTGTCATGTAAACTTCAAATGTCACTTTGACATTCAAAACAATAATCCATCAATCAAGAATCCAGCATTCCAAAAAACACTTGGTTTTTTATCATCTTGCCAGCATATCCAGTGCAATGAATCATATATATGTGCTGTCATTTCAATTGTTCTGGTAAAACCCGCGTAAACAAATTATAATGATGGAACCGGTTTGTATGAAAGCATAGTGATATATGAGAAAAATTTATCAATAACATAGGTAATAGCCACTGTATAAACAACAATCTTGTCAGTTACAGTTAAAATGAGTACTAAAATTACCCTTCTTGTTTGCTTGGGTGTGTGTGGAGGACTTGCTTTTACGTTACAGGCAAATCATGGTAATAATAAAATCGGTATGCAACGTTGAAAAAACAGTCATATTTTTATCCTTCTATCCTTTTATACCTGCAGATATCCCAGTCTCTTCCACTTTGAAACTTGTTACTACTGTGGAAGGAAAATCGTTTTTTCTGGATACTCCGTTTTCCTGGGTAGACAACTGATAATAATTACTTCAAACCCAAAGTATTTATTTTATTAGCTATACTTCATGTTGTAGAATTGGACTGAGGCAGGCGAATATTGCCAAAGCCTTCGGATGAAGTTGGCCGATGTAACATCAAAGACTCAGTATGACGCTTTAAGGGCAGCTTTTCAATCGGAAGATTTTAATTTCATGGGTAAAAAACTAGCAGCGTTGAATAATTTATTGTGTCTTTAGAACTTCATTAACAAATTATTTGAATTAGGATATTGGACTTCTGGTAGAGATGCCCATTTGCCTCGGCAGTTTTCTTGGAACACTACAGGAAACGCCTTTTCTGAGGTTTATGGCAAACTAAGTAACTTTTCGAGTTTACCGTTCCAAACCTGCGTTTTCTACTGGAACAGGTCAAACAATTTAAGTGCACTTTACTACGGCCGCTGCAGTGAAAAACTTGGTGTTTTATGTAGTACATAAAGCCGGTCAAATCAAGTTTTGTAAAAAGTTCTATAAAATGTATTCACGCTATGGTGAGTAATACTGCTGTGGCTGCTGCTTAAATGCTGATGTAGCAATAAAAGGAGTAATTCTGCAGTTTAATAATATAAATATTGTAAGTCTTGATTTGAGAATTGTTCACATAAAGTTACAAAACATATTAGAACACAAGGCAACCTAAGTCGAAGCATAAGCTAATATTTCAACATTTCAATGTTGTCCATGGCAAAATCACAAAATAAACATGTATAAACATAATACTATTGGACTAGTTAAAATTATCAAATCAAGGAATTTAATATTTAATATATGTTATTAATAACTACATACATAGTGCTGTGTAATTCAGAAAAAGTTTTCAAGTTACATTTAAAGATTGAGTTTTTGTTCGGTTTCTAATAATGTACCAAACCCCGTTTATATAACTGGTCTATTGTTTGAAACTTGTAACCCTTTCAATAACAAAATGCGCAAAGACCAAAGGGTCTGGCCTTCAAAAGCCAATTGCACCTACAAATATATTCACTGTTTGTACATATTTCTATTAGTAAAGCAATACCGCCTACTAAAACTAAGCATACATTTATCACAAGAATCGCGGCAAAAGCCTTGCCACCAATTTTATCTCCTGTCGGAACGTAAAACATTTCAAAAGGATTGTAGACTCCGTCTTTCGTGTAATTGTCATACTCAATAACTGCTGCGCTGGACCATCTATCCCAAGCGTTTGGCAGTCCACTCTCCTGAATTCTTAAGTATGTTTGAAGCATCCATTTTCTATTAACGGTATAAATTTCCAGGAACCTGAGCTGAAGAGATGACGAGTGTGGTAGCCTTACACATTGAACATCTGCGAACCCATAGGTTCTTAGTATAGTCTGCTTGATATTATACAAAATTTGTAAACAGTTTTGGTTACAATATCTAGCAAACTTTTTTAGCATTAGGTTTGCTTTTTGAGTTTTGTATGTATCCAATTTCATACATTGAATACTTTGGTTGAATTTATGAAATAATCCTAATTGTTGAAAATCCTGTTCAAAATAACTCAGGGGGTTTCCAAAAGCTGAATCCAGTAAAATCTTATAGCTGCCTTGAATCATTTCCTTTAATGAACTGAATTTGTGGACGTGAACGGGCGGGACAGTAAGTACGCTAAGAATTCCATTACTGTGAAAATTGCAAACTAGCATTCCCAATAGTTGAAAAAGTATTATTGCCTTAACCTTTCCAAAGCAGCGTGGATTGGTGTTTCCAATAAACACGCTGAGCATACCTAGTATATCAGACGACAATCCTTTTCGTAGCACTATTACATAAAAAAAGAAAGATACAAACAACGTGACTGCCCAGATTATAGGTGGAAATGCATTTATCCATACGTTAAGATCCACTATTTGATCATCTTTATTACTCTGATGGCTATGGCAATATATAAAGTACCCTGTAGCTGTCTCTGAAAATTGAAGACCTGTTTTCATCCAATAGTAAGTGCTAACTGTTGCCCCGTAGTCAAAATAGTATACGTTGTTGATCATATACTGCCCACTATTGGTTAAGTCTGCTTTGTCGTAAAAATCATTTTTCAAAAGCAGATTAGCCGTCATGTTATGCACCTTTGAAACCAAAATTGACGACATAAGATGTTTACCGCACCAATAACGATACCTTGATTTAAATAAAAGGTGAACACAGGCGAACCTATCATGGGAGTAATTTTCTTTGGAAAAATACTCCGGATATTCAAGATGTACCAACACAGTTAATAGTCGACCGTAGTTGATTCTAAACAGAAATCGATGAAAAACTTCAGGAGATTTCAAAATATTGTCGAAACCCTTCCTCTCCAAATTATAATACGCTGAAGGAGTACAATATGTATAACAGATTACATAAAATTTTCCCTTAATTCGTGTCATGGTTTGATCCAGATGATATATAATTTTAATTGCGGGTAGTATAGAATCAACAAGGAAAAATTTTGCCGCAAATAAATCAGTTGTGCTACAGGTTTGTAGCACAAACAAGGTGTTTGGATGCATTGCCATTTGACGAAAAGTTTCAAATATTTCTTTATTTTTGTTTCGTGCAATCTGAAGTGGAGCAAATATTAAATGACTGGGTTGTGAATGTTTGAATGGATGCAATATGCCAATGTCGGTGCTGAAATTATTAAAAAACATTGAACGTACAAACGACTGTTGATAAGTTGGAAAATGTAGAAATGAGTGGAAAATTGTTTCGTAATTTTTCTCTGCTCCATTAATGTTTTTGAGAAACGGAACAACAAGTTGTGAATACAAGTTTTGATTGCAATTGTAATTTTGAGCAAATATATTTGCACTTCCACAAACTACTAGTACCAAACTGATCCACATTGTAGCAATGTAAGGAAAAGAATATGAAACGTGGAAACAGGTTTTATACTTCTACGGACTTGTTTGTTTTGATGTAGTGGCCGAAACTAACCAGCATATAGACACTGCCTACCAGCCAATTTACACGTGTCTGTTTGACAATACTGGATCAATAGTTTTAAAGATAACGCCTATGGCATGTGGTGAGCGTGCTATGACTCAAATTGGATCACAAAACTAATTAAAAGCTGTGAAGCTGATTTAAAATTCCATTTCTGTTGACCGGATGGGACATTTTTATAACGTCTGTCAAAGCATTTTATACAAAAGTAGCTATTGGTAACGTAGAGAAGTATCCAAGTTGAAATATATGTAGTCTAATATCTAGACAACTAACCTACTATTATCTTTAAACTGTATTTTGTATGAATTTCGTTTTCTACTTTATGCATTGTAATATAAATTTTGTGGTTATGTAGTATGTATTTTTTTGTATGGGAGTAGTAAAGTACTCTGCTGGCTGGTCGCACTCTTGCCTTTAAACACAGTATGTCAGGGAAGATATTAGTATTTTTTATACAAACCCGATATTTTCAAGTTTTTCAATTACAGAATACTGAGCAAGTGCCAATGTATTGAAAAAAGTGGCTTTGCTTTGCATTGCAGTGTGTGATATTTTAGACAGGGTTTTTATTGTTATAATTGCTAATATTATAATCATTTACATTTGTCACCAAACCCATTTGCTACCTTAATTGATTAATTGAAATAAATTGCATCTTTATTGTCCTGCCATTATCACAACAAGGCATTTATACCTATGCATGAGTACATCAACGAGTGAATGAAATTTCATTCCGGGCTCAGGGTGTTACTGTGATAATGATAGTAATGCGTATGTAAATACCCCAAAACACAAAGAATATAATAAGGGTAAAACGCAATCAAAAAGAAAGAAAATCGGTTTAAACACTTTCATTAAGGATATGGCGAGTTTAGATACTCAGACTTTGATAATTATGTTGCGGTTATGGGAAGTTCTTTTACATTTAAGTAGACACCATAAACCGTTTAATTATTTAAAAATACTTCCATTAGCTACTTATTCTCCTACTAAACCAGCACAAGAGAAGCAAAAGATGTGCTATGTGCTACTTCACTTAGAAATATAACATTGTGTGTTTTTGGAAGTGGTCACTTCCGGTTAGAATGAAGCAACCATCATTTATTGAATTTTATTGCAAATTTTGGATATTCTTGTGACGTGAGCTTGAACTGATCTCAGAAGTTAATGATATAACAATAATTTGATCGATCTGGTTTGAGTTTTAGGACATGGGAATTTGATGCCGTGAAGCACAACGCAAGCTGTTTTGCATGGTTATTTAATTCATGTTGCCTGAGATCTTGACAACAAACGAATCTTCGCTCATCTACGAGATTTACTAGCTTAGAAAATCAAATGAAACTTGGTTTTGTGAATAAGCAAAATCGACTGATAAAACTTATTTAGAACACGTCACTACATTTTCAGTCTTTTGCCCTCGCGCAAAATAAATGTTGCTTGATTTTCTAGAAAGTACTCAATTACCGATAGTTAACCAATTTTCTTGGAAGTTTGTTAGGGGAACATTAACGTGATGGCAAAATAAATTTAAGGCAAAGCTCTTCAGAGGCATACGCATACGCAAAACAGTCATACTCTTTGCATTTAATGTATAATCCGTACCCTCCTTATCCGTACCATTCATGTTATGTCACTTCTAATCATCAACTAATAGAGCATATATTATGGTTAATGTTGTTTGCTTGTTTTGAAGTTAATCTTGATACCAATAACCAATAACACAATTGGTTTCAAAACAAGTCCATCCATCACTTTGGGTGAAAACAACTAAACCTGCTGTGGTACTCAAACACGTGCAGCAGCAACATCCTCAAATAACCCATATCTTTAAAAAATAAGTAACAAGGTATATAATTCCAGAAAAGCATTTTGAACTTTGACTCATCTACGTATCTTGTTATGAGAGCTTATTGTTATACTTGAATTCCACTATGCCTTTCACAACAAAACTCGCTCAAAGAGAAACCCGGTATTTCCAAAAACTCTTGACATTTGTATTTTACTCCACAAATACAGCGTAATATATCTGCTATATCAGAAATGATAATATATGATTGCAGTAAAACCTTAATCAGATGGTTTTGACGGAAAGCCTACTATATAAGCACATCAATATTTGTGTGGAGTTTGTCAGCATCACTCCCATTGACCAGTGCATAGACAGTAATTTTGTCGTCAAAGTTAAAATGAGTTCCAGAACAGCCTTCCTGCTGTGTGTGGGTGCGATCGGTAGCTTTATTTCTGCTACACAAGTAAAGCATGGTAAGGTCAAAATTTTTGACAAATCTGTATTAAATTAACAAATTGAAATAAATTTCCATCATTAAGTATTAGATGGTGCCCCAATTCCCCGTAATATGAAGCTTGTTACAACTGTGGAAGGAAAATCATTTTTTGCGGAAGAACCACGTTCTTGGGTATATGATTATAATTACCTCTAAACCAAAAAATTATTTTTCTAACCAAATTTCATGCTGCAGAATTGGACGGAAGCAGGCGAATATTGTGCAAGTTCAAGAATGAACCTGGCCGACATAACATCAAAGACACAGTATGATGCTATAAAGGCGGCATTTGATACTGGCGAGTTTGCTGCTGTATGTAAGTGTTATTGTTTAGCAGCTTAACTTTTCCTGTGCACCAGTGTAAAAATTCATTTACCTTAGGATACTGGACTTCTGCTCGAGATGCACATCTGCCTCGCCAGTTTTCTGGGAATACTACAACAGACGCTCTTTCTATTGGTTATGGCGAAATAAGAAACTATAACAACGTACAGTACCAGACTTGTGTTTTTTTCTGGGCAAGAGAAAACAACAATTCTACACTTTACTACTACAACTGCAGCTGGAAGGGTGGTGTTTTATGTAGTACTTATAGATAGTAAAACCAAATTATAATGAATCCAAAAAGAACATGTAACAGCCGTATACAAATATTTTGCATGGTAAACTTTTATATAGGGTTTAATATACAAAATTAAATGCTATATCCCAAAGCCAATTTAAAATAATCTTGTGTAAATATTTCACTAGAAATTGTTTAGGTTATCTTATTTTGCTGTACTTTTAAATTCTGCTATCAACTAGGCTGATTTGATCAACATTGCGGCATAAGAAGCTGCTGCTGCTCTGCTGATGCAATCTGTTAATAATTGAACGACAGAAGCAAACTTGCAATCAACGCTTTAGTTATTTCAAACCTGCGTAGTAGCACAAAATGATTATTTCAAAACCACTTATTTGTCTAAAAGATCAAGAACTAATGTTATTAGTGTTCTTGTTCTTTTGCGTCTTTAGCGTATTTGCTATCCTCTCTTTTAAATTAGAAACGTACCTAATAAAAAAACTGCTGTTTTTGTTTAGGTATTTCCTGATTAATAACACAGCAACAGATTAAAGAGCTATGATTTACAAATTAGTGAGGTCATTTATATAAATTAATCATGTGTTGAGTCCCGTTTTTCTACAATTCGCCCCATGCCTCCCACGTGGAAGCTTGATTCGTCGAAAAAAGACCCATCATGTCAAGTGTGACGGTAAGGTGCATTGAAAAAAAAATGTCGTGGCAACACGGAAAGTCTCAAGCATAAATTCAAATAAACCCAACGCATTTTAAGTAAAAGTTTCATTAAATACTTGAAAAGTTAATTGTCAAAATTGATTTGTTACCAAAGCTTGACGAAAACTTGCAAAATGTCTTATGTTTACTTGCAAAAATGTAAGGACCTTTAGGATAAGGATTAGCCGCAGTATAACTAAACGTTTTTACAGCGTTGTAATTTTTTCATAAAGTGCCAAATCACGCATTATTTACTGTCTACTTAATAAATCATGGTCACAAATGCCCTGGACTGCTAGTGGAAATGAACACGTTTTACGACAGCCAACTTGGGATTGAACTCTAGTCGCCATTTCTAATCACCACTCGGAATTAAGAAGCTTTGATTGTTTAGGATACTAGACTTGTACCTTCATTGGAGTCTACCAAAAAAATCTGAGAAATGTTCCAGAAGTGTGAAGAAAAGTGCTAGGAGGAAGCGCACGAATCAGAATTCACAAATGTTACTTGGGACGATTGACAAATGACAAATTTCTTGTTTGAAACTAACGTGCCTGTTCTAGGCAGGAACTATTTGAATTCATTAGGTTGCTCAGGTTTGATTACCATAATTGCAGAACAGGACAAGGTACGATTCTTTTAGCTAGGGATAAGTTCCTGTGCATGGCCGTGGTGTACACCACCATATATCATAAAATCATTTTAATTACCTTATAATTGTTCTGTTAAAGTACTTTCCCGACATTATCAGATTAATTAAACACATTTCGTATTTACAAATACTTTTGTATCAATTTTAAATTGTAATAGTATTAGAGATGTTTGTTTTGGAACTTCAATAGTAACATAGTTTAATGCGAATAAAAAATGCTTAGAACGTTGTCAAAAGTTTTGGTTTCATCCAACCTTTTCATGTTGCTGCAAGCTAACACGTAAATTCGCATAGGTATTTTGATTAATAGCGGCATCACAGCCAACTGAAGTATAACACTATCTCCAAATTTTCGAAAAAGGCAGAAAGCTTTCTTATGCGGGTTTATAATGGTAGGTATTGGACTACAGCCTCTTGCAATGAACCCAATTATTAAAATGCATGTAACTAGAGGCAAATATATGGAAAACTGTTTATCTCCCGACTCGTAGAATGCTGATTTCTACTGGTTGTTCGGCTAGGAGGACTATATCGGGTTTATATGCAATCATCATACAATTGTATCACATTTCGTAAAAGTCTAGTAATGGAAGGTAGAATGAGTAGAGAACGTGCAAAATGGCGGGAACTTGGAATGAATTTTTCAAAAAGTTGTTCTTTTATAAAAGTCAGATTTGGTTCACTAATCATTATTGACAGATAAATGTTTATGGTACATATACGATACCAAAACTTTCGCAATCAACTTGGATAAGACATTTAGGTAGCTTTGATATTTGTTCTGGAACATCCAAGTTTCCATTTGTAGGGCTATTATTGATTGATATTGCTTTTATTTCAATTTTAAAGCTTCTTTAGTATGATTATATTGGCTCTATACGGTGATAAACTCAACAATGAATAATATGTACCAATTTATGTTGGCAGTGTTGACTCAGCACGTGCAGAAAACGCAAGTCACCGTTATGATTGATATATAGGTCAGCGATATGTCAATTGTAATTGATTAGACAAACAACACAAATAAAGTCCAACTTTGATAGACATATTTATATCAATCCATACTAAACCTGTCGATATAAAATGCAATCAACTTCATTTCAGACACTATCTAAAGACAACAAACTGGACATTTGTATGTGAATAGTTATGTAAATTTGCATACCTGTCAATCATGTTCTCACAGTATAAATACTCTGAATATCTACACTCGACGTGTTATTGCAGATTGCAAACAATAATTCTCAGAAAGTTTATGCGCTTTAAATAAGTTAACATATAAATGCATTGTAATTAATCAATCAAAAATTAATTGTCACAATAACCTACATCCTGTTTTTCACCTTATTCTAGGAATTTGCAATTTTCCTGCAACTTTAACCTTGATTTTCAAGTATTCCACACTGAAACAAAGAATCACACTTTAAAGCGTGATCAGTTTATGATCAGTTAAACATAAAAATGCTAGGGTGTACGTCAGAAGGCTTTTGGTATAAAAGCTTAGCAGTATTGCATGTTTCAATCATTCAACAACGCTAAAGGAAACAATCACCAAGCTTAGTAATAAACAAAAGGTAATACATGTTCAAAATGAAATCAACTCTAGTAGTTTTATTTTGTGTCATCGGAAATTCCATTTTGGCGAATAGGCTAATTTCAGGTAAGGCAATTTTCTTTAATAAAAAGTTTCAATATTCACCAGATTGTAAAATTCATTTTCCGATTCTGAAAGTCACAAACGTCGGAAAACTTTTGAGTTTGTAAATTTTCTCAAAATGTATCTCTTACTATTTTGGGGTCTATCTTATATTACTGAATGCAAGTATTGTCTTACATGCCATGTGTTATCACAGAACCGGATGGTCCAATTCCCAGCGAATTACATCTTGTGGCTACTGTCGATGGAAAATCGTTTTTTGCTGACAGATCCGTCATGAGGGTATTTATTTCTGATAATATCTGAAATTCCCGATTATAATAGTTCTTTAAGAAATTGTTTCTGTATTTGTATAGACTTGGTTTGAAGCCAAGGATTACTGTACAAGCGTTGGACTTAAGCTAGCGGAGATTACTTCTAAAGCTCAAGATGACGCTTTGAAAGCTGGTTATGGTCCCGGATTTGATGACAGTATGTATATTACTACCACTTTTGCAACTAATCTAATCTGTTCTAACATATATATTATCTGATACTAATCTATACTTATAGCTTATATTTCATAATTTTAAATTGTAACTAGGACACTGGACTGCGGGCCGTGATGCACAAGAGCCTCGACAGTTTACTTGGGACGAATCCGGAGTGGCGATATCCAATGACAACCCAGAACTAAGAAGCTTTCAAGGGTTAGGATATCAAACTTGTCTCTTTTATTGGAGCCAGCCAGACAATGAGTCTGCACTATACTACAGAAAATGCAATGACATAACTGGCGTGTTGTGTAGTACATAAGAATGCCATGGCCAGATTTTGAAGATAACATTTAATTCTTATTTGGCTTGCATAAACACATTTATTTGTAATACTTCATAGTGAAAAACTACTGTAATAAGATTCCTATTTAAAGAAAATAAATACTTGCTTGGTTTAGGGAAGTAAAAAATATTTATGTTTATGAATATTTGTAAAAACAGATGCATTACAGCATCATGGTTCCTAGAGCATATTACTATCTGCAATATCTCCTGTTTTGTCCCTCCAATTAAATTAGGAAGTGCAGTTTTCTGTTTTCATGATAGATTTGCTCACTTCTTTCAACATAATTTACATGCATGCATAAACATTTACATAATCAGTCTGTGTCAGACAAAATGATCGTTTAAAAACTTTCCTTCAACTCGCAGTCAACGGTTATGAAGCAAGCTCATAAGTTTACTTTCACTCGACAAATGATTAGTTGTTGAGTTAAAATTTGGAGATGGCGGATTTTTAAAAAAATCAATTTAATACAAAATTTATCTCTTTCAAGAACATTGAATGTCTTATTTGTAACGGGAGTGATTCAAAGGCAAACAAGGAAATACAAAGGTATTGAACAATTAAAAGTTATTCCGGCTTTTTCTGTTCAAATGGTTTGCTTCCCTTTGCTTGTTTTGTGCTGGTTTAGTCAGATATTACCTGTAACTAATGCAAGCACATAAGAATTTTTTAAATTAAATCAAACCATTCGGTATGATGGTAATAATGTAATCGATGACTAGAAAAACCATAAAAATTTATGTGTTGATGATCTATTGTTGTAAATACAAACAGCAAAACAGAAAATTAGAAAATGTAGGTATCATGAAACACTGCAATTATATCACAAAGGAACATAACCAGCAACGTATGGGCTACAATCTACAAACCTTATTAAAGCCTGATTGACCGACGATTGGTTTCATGATTAAAGTTGACCGGCCTATATTAGACAGGTACTTTGTGACCTAAGAATTTGTATTTAATTAAAAATTGCAGAAATAAAGGGTGTGTACTTGTTATGGAGACATTTATGCAAATAGAGATAAAATGCATATGAACGCAAGAGATAAAAAATTGAATGCATCATCTGATAGCTCATTCTTCGGGGATTACGTGATGCATTTTTCGGTTTTCCAAAAATAATGCATCGTCATGAAATGGCGGGAGAATGAAGTGTTTATAAAACGGGCTGTATCCCACGTCGAAAATGTTGCCAATAGGTCAAGGACCAAAGCAGTGAAACACTTTGTAGAAGAAGGTAAGCACCTGACGGGTATACAAAATAATTTAGGGATATAAAACTACAAAAACATCAGGGTGCAAGTTCTCTGAAGGACGTATTGTAACGGTGGCTTTCTTAGGAAGCTTGAAGACGACTTCAAAGTTGTTCGACGAGGAGCCTTCCACTTCAATTAGTGCTGAAGCGAACAAACTCAACATTAGTCCACAAACGCTACGTCAAATCAAAGCTCATAAATTGGGCATCAAAGCCTGCACTAAGCCAGAAGCACTAACCAGCAGTCAAGGATCTGGAGCAGCGAACAAAATCTAGACCCCGATATGATTACAAAAATAACATTCTAAGATCTAGACCAAAATCAAAACATGCTCCAAATATTCCACTGGCAAGACGCATCGAAACTTTTTGGGATTCATGTAGGGCAGGGTAGTCCAATCTCTAAACCCCACACAGTTTACCCCAAGGTTTCAATACTATTTGAAAAAATATCACCACTTAAGTGGCAGCATGATCTGGAAATTCGGGATATGGGGTTCGAGCATAAGCCGAACAAGAACTTTACAGCTCTAGAAACAAAAGCAACAATGAATCTTAATTTATGTGAATATTGTTAACTATTAGTGGTACTAAATGTTAAAAAATATTGTAGTTCGATAAAGCTTAAATATTAGGAAATGTCACATTTTCAAAAATGTCTCCATAACAAGTACACACCCTTTAGATGAGATACCTTTGGCTGCTTAAAAACTAATTTTGATTAAATTTTTTATCAAACTACCTTACATTTTACATAAATACATTATTTTAATTTATTTTCCCAATCGAGCTCCGTCATGTAAAAGACTTCCGACTTTTACATAAATGCCCGACTTTTTTCGTTTAACGACACCGTGAGCTTTTTGTAGCTCATATTTGATATTGTTTAGTATGAAAATTATTTGTACTGAAAGAGCCACAAAAAATATGACAAAAGAACAAAAAATCCCTTTATGTTGGACGCCTGAGCCCCATGGAAAACTAACTACTTTGAAACTTTCAACTCACCCTGGTATGTTCTCCCGTCTATATACAATTTGGCAGTTGAGCTGTTGGGTAAAATAATCGTTTAAAACCATTTGTCCTACTGACTAGGTAAAACGGCTTCAGGTAGCTACCCATGATATGTATTAAAATATATGTTATGTTCTTGTTAATTAAGTGATGGTTTTTTCTTAAGGTATTTCCAAGCAATTATCATATTGCCAAGCCTATTTTTACAAAAACAGTTATAACAGCAATAGTCTTGGGTCAGAGGTGCTTAAGACTGGTTGTGTCCCTAAGACTATTTGAAAACTTTATCTCTCTGAACGTTGTAATTTCACACATATAATACAGACTCTGACAAGATAAAAATATGAAATTTCACTACTTATTTAGTTTGTTGGCTTTTACTAAATTTTCATGTTTTTCACTTCACAATAAGGACCTGGATCTAAACAGAGATCTATCTGTTTTCAGCAATTGTGTCGTACACATTGTCGAAAACATTCTCAATACCAAGGTATTTTAACATATATTAAAATTTCTCAAAACATTTCAGCTACTAATGTTATTTTCTTAATAGAACTATTCGACATCGGATATAACTTCACCGGAAATCACAACTATACGTTCAAGGCAGATATACGAACAATACCAATTTCGCAATTTTTCTGCAACAAAATTTCTTTGCGATGAACACGAAAAGGTTAGAAGGCCTTACGTAGAAACAGTATTTGCAAAATCTGTAATATATAAATTTGGTTGTGAAGTACTAGTATATATTAGTCCCTGGACTGAATGCAATGACTGGCGTCCAGTTTATGACAATTGGGAAAGTTTATTTGCTGGTTCTATAAGATATGTTAACTCAGAAAAGCTTCTACTCGATTCCGACCAATACTTTCATACCCCTAGGTCAAGCACATACTTTATTTTTGTAGGAAGTACGTCAAGCGTATTTAACAGGTACAAAATTTTCTCTATTTTTAACGCCATAGACATTCTACAAAGAACAAAGTACCCGAAGTCATTTCCTGCTACAGTAACAACAAAACTTTTTATCGAGGTAAACATAAGCAAACATTTCTTTGTTGAAGGAAGATACTTTGTAAACCGTGTATACCCACACGAAGAAATAGATTCCATTATTCGTTGCGAGTTAATAGAAAATCAGTATCCATCAGATGTATTTGCTCTAAAAACACCTGTATGTTTACTCCCAGCCCTTCAAAGGGATTTCTTGGTACCAAACTTTACACTGGTAAAATATGATTTTGCGCTTGATCAAGATTTTGAAACTTTAGGTGGTTTAAAGCTTTTGGAAGCAAAGAGCTATAAACCATGGGAAATTGTTTCAAGCCAAGAATTGGATAAACAAGAAACTTTGACTGCAAAAGATATCCAAGAAACAAAACCAGGGATTTTGTTCCAGAGAAGTTTTAAAATGAAGGGTGAAGAAACTCTTTTAATACAATATGTTTTTCCCAATTCCACAGTTTTTACCAGAAAGAGTTCACTCCATATTTTCTTAAATTTCCGCACATTACTGCATTCAGGTTTTGGAACTCGCAAAATGCAGTTTGCTGTACAAGAAAGAGAGGGCTTTTACTTTGTTGCATGCACTAATATTTCAAGCAAGGAAGGTTTGTCATTGAAAGGTTTGGTTTCTGCGTACGATACGCTGACATGGGTAGCTTTGTTGGCATCAGTAATTATAATTTCTTTTGCATGTAAAGATACTAAGTACAGGCCTAAAAAGCGTTTTACACACTTTGCTGAAGCATACATCAGATTTCTCACAAGCTTTTTTGAGCAATATAATCTTACAGGCAACTATCGTCGGAGCTTTCTCTGGTGTTGGATGCTTATGTGTATTGTGATAACCAATACGTTTAAGGGAGATAACATTAATAAGCTAATAGCTCCGTTGACTGAAAACATGCTTGATTCATACCAGCAGTTAATTGATTACAACTTTAGTTTTGCATCTCTTTCTAACATTCAAACTGGGAAACTGCATCTAATGGTTGTAGTTATGTTGGCGCGTCGCTTAAAAACAAAGATTTCTGTTCATGTCTTAAAGTATGGTGAAGCATATGTAGGAACTGCTAGTAATACTAATCAGTCTACGTTGCGAGAAGTTACAAATCGAGTTTTGCTGCCAAAAAACTTTAAGGACTTAGCATTTAATTATACCGACCAAAACCACACATTTCAGCGTTTATTTGAGTGCAGAAAGGTTGCGTATGTCGATGAGTACAATGAAGCGTTTTCTATGTATATCAAACTAAAACAAGCAAAGCAAAATTCATCCAGTTTTGTGACATTAAGTCGCAAACCCCTAGGTTTGACAAAATATACATGGGCGTTTCAGCTAGTAAACGCCGATGCAAAGTATCTTGAAATTAGGGTCAATTCTTTTTTTCAGTCCGGAATTCACGAACTTTGGAACAAATGGCATACCAGGCTAGTTACTTGGAACGACACTTTGGCTGCTGCTAGATTGTCTGAAAGTCCAGTAAAGAGGCTAGAGTTAGCAGACAATATTGTAGTTGTCTTTTACTTGCTATGCGGACTACTAACCTTCTCAACACTTTGCTTTCTAGTAGAGGTTAAGTCATTAATCATGTCGTTTCTTAAGCGTGTGTATCTGAGGATTTGTAAAATACTGAAAATTGCAAGAATGTGGTACAACCGTTCATTCAACATTTTCGTTTCTTATTTACAGAAAGTATTTACTAGAAGAAAGTGCAGTAGCCGTATGTTTCTAAAAATTCAATTTAGTTTAAGGTGCAAGTCAAGCCGAAAATAGAAGCTGCTTCTATTTGTTTAGGCAACACCAAAGAAGGCTTGCAAACAACAAAGACAAGTTGCACAAAATCACAAAAAATTTAAATTAACGAATCGTGCTTAGTTTGAACTTAGTCTACAATTATTCAAAGCTTACAGCACATGTTTCTGGTTAATGATTGAAGGAAAATAGGTATAATTTGATTTGTCGTAGTATAGTGTTACAAATAAGGTTTTAGAAATCCTTCATAGCAATCAAGTACGATATACTAGTGGGTATGATAGAATTTAAAAAATATTTAGGTAACAACATATTCAATATTCTGAAACACATCAACTATTACGAAACTAATTTTAACATATTATCAACAAAATGTAAGTTATTTCCTAAACTGTAATATGAAAAAGTAATAAAAAAATATTTGTAGGCGTAAGAGTAATAACTAGTGCATACGTCATGTATATTACTAAGACAACTAAAAAGCTACTGCAGCTTCAGGTTGAAGTCTTCAACTATTTTCTATGCACGCTTATTTTGTTATAGAAATTCAAATTTTGCTTCGTTATCATACACCCGAATGTGGAGAATATACACACATGGCTTTAAATAATAGAAGATATTCTGTTAACTTCACATATATGATGAAAACTCAGCCGGTGTTATGTGTACAAATGGTTTTTAGTAATTTTATTATCGGGAATTCTTTTCTATTTATTACATGTAGTTTGGATTCTTATCAGCAATTTTATTGGTGAGTTATTTAAACATCACTGTTTTCGGAACTATCTTGGAGCTCATGTAAGCCCCTAAAGTAAAAAGGTTTCATAACTACTCTTTTCAGTTACATCAAAAATCCCAAAATGATAATTTTAAACAGTTATTCCACTGATTAATCTGCAAATTTTTCCCTTCGAAACAATCCAGAATGTCCCAGCTTTTTCTTCCCAGGAACTTCTATACAACCTTATAGGAACCTATATAGACCCCGTGATCCACGACTGAATTCGATTTATCCGTAGCATTTATACGTTACACCTAACTTAACGTTAACTTTGTTTGCTCTGAGTATGACCACGATAATCTCTCACTTTTTTATTCTAAAAACAAGTGCATCCATCATTTCAAACCAAAACCATTAAATTAGTTAGACATAAGACAGGATTTTCTGATTGTGAGTTGATATCCTTTTACGTCTTTGATAACACGGATAAAACATATTTACATAAGATTTTACCCAATGATCAATCTCTGCAGGCTCAAAGTTTGCCTTAGTACCCAAACACATTATCACACACGTGCAGAAAAACATTATCACTATTCAAATATTTTAAAAAACGCCAGAGTAATTACTACCGTTTGCAAAATAGAAGACTCCTGATGATTTGATTGGAATAAGCTTTGTGTTGTTAGGACTGATTATCAATGTGACGTGCAAAACAGTATTAAGTACTTAAGTACTTTAATACCCGCTAATCCAAAAATTGCTTGAAATTTCTCAATGTTCATGCATATGCATTTCAACACGACGTGTTTGCGCTGAGACAGGATACTAATGTATTATTTTAAACAGTAGCCCAGATAAGGTGTTCTTTCGCATCAGTGCGTATAAAAGCTCATCAAAGCGCGACTGAAAATTGTCAGAATTATTCAATGAACCAACACGTAAAAACTGCAATTTTTACTACAAATTAAAATGAGTACTACAGCTGCCATTGTCTTTTGTGTTGGTGTGTTCGGCAGCATTGCATTTGCAACGCAGGGAAGCCAAGGTAATGAGACAAGCAAGTTGACACAACAGCGTTACTTACGCTGGATAATTTAAGTTATTTGCCAACTTTCCCTATTTGCAGGTAGCCCAATCTCCCTCAATTTGAAACTTATTGTTACTGTGGAAGGAAAATCGTTCTTTGCTGATACTCCACGTTTGTGGGTAAGAACCTGATTGCAATAATATCAAAACCAAAACAAATTATTAACGAAATTTCATGTTGCAGAATTGGACTGAGGCAGGCGAATATTGTGTAAGTCTTGGAATGAAGCTGGCTGACATAACGTCAAAGGGTCAGTATGACGGATTAAAAGCGGCTTTTGAATCCGGTGTTTATGATACTGAAGGTAAGAAACAGAACTGTTCAACAGCTCTCCACTGACATAAAAATTCGTTTATTTTTTAAATTATTTTTGACTTAGCATATTGGACTGCTGGTCGAGATGCACATCTGCCCCGGCAGTTTTCATGGAATACTACTGGAGACGCAATTTCTAGCGATTATGGTGAAATACGAAAATCCAATAGTTTGCCGTATCAAACCTGCGTTTTCTTCTTTAGCCGACCAGACAATGATTCTTCGTTTTACTACTACGCCTGCAGTGAGAAATTTGCTGTTTTATGTAGTACATAAACGAAACCATATTAATGATTCCGATAAGTTGTATTTATAGATTGTAAAAAAAAATCTTTTGTAGTAGCAACTTGATTTATGTATATGTCCAATAAATTTTAAAAATAAATAAATAAACGACTTCAATACTCTAGGACTACATCTAGATAAACCCTCATGCATCGTAGGTAAGTTTATTAAAAGTGTAGCTGTCTATTCTCGCGATCGATAAGCTCACTTCTTTCGACAAACGATTTCTTACACACTTTACATGAATACAATTTCTTACTCGAAAAACGCCTAAGGTGTCGAACTGTGTTTGAGTTTATTACACAAATTACAATTTTGCAATATGTGTCCCGTGTGAACTTCCTGATGAGTTCTTAATTGTGAGTTGTCTTTAAAGGAGTTTTGCAATCTTGCTCAATACTCATCTGTAAGGCCAACAGAATGCAGATGAAAAAGCTATTAAGGAGTTGCTTGATATTGACGAATGCTTCAATAAAACTATAATAAAATAGCATGTGTAGATGTATATGTGAAAAATCATAAAAATTATTCCTCACTGACAGTATACATCAATAATGTGCACTAAACTGCGGACTCTGCTTAACTGTAATGCCACGCAGTGTATTAGCAAATTACAGTTTCCTACTGCTTTTGCAACTGCAAAAGAAGCTAATGATAAACAGCAACATCAAAATGTGCACTCAATTTAGTGTTGTGCAAATAAAGGTGTACCTACTCTAATACAGTTCCATGTATTTAAAATAAGCACAAGCACATCTATCCGCAATGCAAAAGCAATTTGTAATACACTCGCGTCATACGATCTTTTAAGCATTTGCTTGTAATTATTTTGCATGTTTGATTTTGTGTACACCGTAGCGTCTCCATGCTATTTTACAATCAATCGTGAATCATAAACGGTATTACAAAATTCAAAATTAAATGTATACGTTTCACAGACTTGAGTACACTTGTATAAAACCTATTGGTTACTCTATTTTCAAATACACTGGTGGATTTCCATATATTATATGCTTTTGCTTTATTCCTTGGAAATAAGAAACAATAGTTCATCTAGCCTTTCGCTGGAGTTTACTGACCGCCATCTATTATTCCTATATCTTGCTTGATTTTGGAAAATGCATACTCATGTCTCATTCAAATACCTAAGCTACTCGGTTATCAAACTGAAGCAGCAGAGGCAAGCAACAACGAGAAAACATTTCTGAATAGTGAACATAATTGTGAATGTAATCGCGGATTGCATGTAGAGTGCTTCAACAAAAACAAGAGCAGCTGCCATTTTTGCCTTTAATAATAACCCAAATTGCAATTTCTTGTCCTGTTATTATTTTATACCGGTGGAGTTTTAAAACATATTTAGGCAAAGTCCCACCGGTAAAGAAGGCGGTAAACCGTCTTGTGGTTGAAGGTTCAGTAGTTTTTAATTAACGTTAAGTCATTAAAAGGAAAAAACATCTTTCAAAATAATGTCAGAACACGTTGGCAATATGGCAGTGACTCGTAAAGCAAAAAAGAAAGCTGAAGAGCAAAAGGCGGAGATGGAGGGGAAAAAGTTACAGACAACTTTGCAAAATAGTGAAGATGACTTAACAGACAATGCTGAAAACACAAACAGCTTGATCCCAGTATGCAATCAGCAACCTTTTGTGCAGCAGCATCCTTTGCTAATCCCCGTGGTATATTTTCAAAAAATTACAAATTGTTCGCACATTTTCTATTGCACTGATAAATCTGTATTTGTTTTTAACTCCTACAGATATTAAAAGTTTTATTCAAATACCCATTTTTGACTGAGGATCTTAAACAACTGCGCTTGGTGTGCAGAAACTGGTTTAAAGCCAGTCTCAAGCAATGGCGATCCCAGGCAACGGTCAACTTGGGTACAAAGTCTACTGAGATGCGCCACCAGCTAGAAATTTTCAGGTATAAAAAATACCTTAAAAGCTCAAAGGATGTTCATCAATTCGCCCAGCACCCATTTCAGCAATATGTTATACGAGGAATCGGTTTGGGAAACAACTGGATGAACAAAAGATACGATAAATTTTGGGGTTCCTTTGGACCTTTAGTGAAAACGCTTCGGTACGAGGATTGTGTAAATGACCTACAACAGAGCACTTTTATAAACATACTCACCAAGAAACTAGAGAATTTGCAGTCCCTCTCTTTTGGCACTTTCAACGATTGCCTGGAGTTTTCAAACGAATTTCCTGATAGTGGTCACTATCGAGATGCGTACAAGCTTTCAAAATCCAATGGACAGAATTTGAGTTTAACTCACTTGAAACTTGTTTGCCGGCCAGTTAATGATCTAATGATGTTATTCAGCGCACCAAATGTTAAGGTTAGTGCATGCTAAATTCCAAATTGTGTTTTATTCTGCAGAACACCGAATTTCGGACGTGATAATACAATTGAAAATTAGAGCTGGGTTCGGAGGTCAAACTTGTGCTTGAAACAATGCTTTCCAGAGGGTGTTCGAGTTCCAAAACAGTTATGTTTAAAGACGTTCGCCCCGATTTTTTCAGCAGTAAAATTTCATGCCCATGTTCTTTAAAAGCTGCTGTTAACCTTGAAAATTAGATATATCTGCGTCTGTTATATGCTAGAACGATTTAGAATAAAGCTGGTCTGAAATAATCCATCCCTCCCACCCTATTCTCCGAAAAAATTTGGCAAGTTACATTCTTCCTTTGTATAAATATAAAACCACTTTGTTTTTTCTAGGTTTTAACAATATTCAGCCAGAGGAAGTGCGATTGGCCAGGACTTTATACTGTGCTTGGGGAAGTATTTGACGCAAAAGAACATGTCGACCAGGAGCAATTTAAAATAAAGGAGCTGAATCTGAACCTGAATAATTGCAAAATGGGAAATGCAGCACGTTTAAGAAGACGCATAAACTTACCAGTGGAACGTGTGTTTCTCTCTGTGCAGGCTCCATTGCCAGAGACAATTTTCTGCGAAACTGGTTTCTACAGTATACCTACTTTAAGATCATTAGAAATCTGTCGATTGTTTACACAAGGTTTAATAAGATCGAACCCGGCACCAAACGGGTTTGTAAATTTAAAAGAGTTGTATTTCTACAACTTCTGCTATCGTAACCTAGCGGTAATGGATTTGTATCCTAATCTACAAACTCTGTACATTGATATAAGCATGTATAATAGTCTGGACAGAGTTGTGGAGGCAACCTGCAAACCCGCAGTTGTAGCAAATGCAATTGTGCGGAACGAACCTCATAATATCGAAGATATAATCACAGAAATGAGCACAGATGTTTTACCGTTGCTACTTGCAATGAAACGTTTTCATGTTGACCAAGAATTGAATGTCGAATCTTGGAGGATTGTGTCAGAATGGATGCCAAATTTGACAACGCTGGAGACCATTCTTGATGCTGTAGCATTTCAGTGTGTGTGCAGGCTTTTGCCAAACCTAAAAGGTCTAGTGCTTTTGCATGGGAGCAAAATAAATGACACAATTCTTACCGGCGTGACTAAAGCTGATCGCAATCCAAACAATACATTACGGCATTAGCGCGTGAGAGATATAAATTTATGGACAAACAAGTAGAAAACGAAAAATATTTGTAACATTTAGATTTTGTTGTAGAACTAGAAACGTTTCAGATACAACGCCTCTGTGGAATCCCAAATTTTAAAGACAGCAAACTGCAACCTCCCAGTTGCCGTCTTGGAGATCAATCGGTGTACAGAGGATTTCTTGAAATGAAAAATTTACAAAATGTTAGTATTCATGCGTCACGAAAGGTCAGTATACTTTAATTACTAAGAATATCAAATTTTCACAGATTTTAAAATAAAAATTTGATATGCATGAATCCTTGAATGGTTTTTGTTTTAGATGAGCATTGAAGCAGAGACAATGTTGACTGAGCATATCTTAAATGTTCGAGTGGTCCGCAGCTACATCAGTTCTAAAAATTATCACTCCAGCGAGTGCTGCAAAATCAAGGATTTTCTAAAGCATTATTCTTCAGAATATTAGTTTGAGTGAAGTATGTTTGGTTGCAAAACAAAAACGATAGCTGTGCGGAAAATAGGCTTTTAGTATACAGATTATCAATGATAGAGTTGCATTTTTAAATGTAAGAGTGCACACAATCGGGACTGTTTTAGTTATACAAATTTTTGTACACATTTCAAAACTTTCAAAAATTCAAAAAAAAGAACAAAAACCGGGATAGCGTTAAGTTGCTTACATGAACTTTAGTTTCTTTATTTGTTTCAAATATGGGACACTTTCGTTAGGATTAGGACACGTTTTGCTCCCGGAAATGGTTATTTCCGGTTGGAGCATAGCTAACATTATTCTTGAAATTTATTAGGGATTTTGAATACTTTGGCGTCTTGAGCTGGAACTAGCCTCAGAAATGCTTGGAATAAATGCATTTTGGTCCTTATGATTTGAAGCAAAATCTCGTTTTGCTTCTGGAATATGGAATTCTGATGCCTTAGAGTACAATGCGATTTGCTTCCCATGTTTCCTGAGATTTGGAAGCTTCTTTCAAAGAGTTTTAATTTATAATAGAGATTTATCCGATGGTACTAAATATAGTTTTTCAGGTATCTTTTTCTTTGTTTGTTTGATATTTTGTCTATGTACATGATAAAATGTATTGATATTAATTCATTCAACAAACCATTTAAATAATTTATATGAATAAGAAATATGATTGTTCCGCATAGGATTTGCTTCGTTCACACAATTGTACCACTTATCTCACATTTACTGATTAATTGCTTGTTTATAATACAAGATTTTTTTTTGGAAAAACTTTTAAATTTAAATTAAATATACGCAAACTAATTTATAGCTTGCACTGTCGATTAATGTATCTACACTAAAATGGGTGAATCTTCAATCCACTTTAGTAACTCGTGCTATGTACGCTTTAAAGGCAGCCTGTAAAGCACATAATTAAAATTAAATTTAAACAAAATTGATGCACATTTTATCAATGGTTAAACATTGTAATTTTAAGCTGCAGCTTTTCATTAATTTGTTATAAATCATGATACACACATTGAACAAACTTGATTGTGATTTCTCCAGTTATCTGTACTACCCAAGCACATTTCTTTGAATTTGTGATAGGTACTCATAAATAAGAACCGTTTGATTTTTGTTAAAACTTTCTTCTTTCCAGCTTTTCTTACCATCATAAAACAAAACGATCCAAGTGCGGTTAATATGCGGCTAACGTCATGGATATCAAATATAAAAAATATACAATCTTGATTCCATTCTCTTGAACGGGCTGGTGTTTCCATGATTGAGATAACTTGTCCAGTTGTGAAATGTTGTAGGATCCATACGGAGAATAAAACTACTCCAAAAACATACGATAGTAGGGCACGCACAGTAATTTTTGGGTCCTGGTTCATAGTTTTCTATGGTATATTAGAAAAATATCTATCAATGCAAGTGTAGCAAATAATAGTCCATCATAATTTTTAGTGCCAAAATTGGTTGCCAATGGCATGGTATTGATACTTAATGTTTTTGAACCATTACCTTTAAATGATAGGAGTTGTGGTAAAACGTATACAAGATTCCAAAGTTGGCGTAAGTAAGAAAGTAGAAAAATGCAAGTGTTTCAACTGTTGCAACTTTGAGCCAGGCCAATATTACAAAGATACTGGTGCAAACCACATGAACAAAAAAAATATGCAATAAATGTGGCTCAAGTTCTGCATACGGTTCTACAAGCGAAGTTAGTGCAATCCAAAATTTTTGTTTGGAACACCAACAAGTCAGCGCCAAGTCGAAACCTTGAAAACAATTAAATGTACAACATTTATGAAACATTTCAGACTGAACTTGTTTTAGGGCCTGTTAAGCTTACTTAAGTGCCACTGAATCTTTTTGTTGCAAGCGTCAATGTGAAAGATAACGAAAAGTCCTAAAGTTATACTGACTATAATCATAACTTCCCAAAGCAAAAACCAGCCAATCTCCATCACCAAAAAATTCCCATAAGTGTTTGAAAATATTGCAGAATTTCTCCTGTTTGAAAACTGAAAAATAAACATAATAATATACAAGATTGCAATACAGATTCACATGTATTCTTGGAACACAAAACTAATTGTTGTCTTACCCGTACTGCACACCGTCAGGGTCCTCATTTGTTTTCAGCAGTATGACGCAGAGAATCCCAGACAGATATTTGAATATGAAACCTGAAAATTAGTGAGAACACAATGCATTGCAAAATAGTTGTAACCACAAAGAAGCTTACTTTAAGATAAAATTCATTTACCAAACTGAAGGCTTTCAGCATGTGGACAGATTTCGAAGGTGCACCCAACCAGTCCATTTACAATCATTGATAACCCCATCATTCTAAATATGTTTCTACGTTTTATTTCACATGGCTCAATAAAGCCTATAAATAAAAGGCCGAAAAATATGTACGGAATGTAGGACAAAATGTGATTGAATCCGTCCAGACCAAATGCTGAATGCAGACATTTGAAGTTGAAATGACATGTATCCCCTAACCCGCGGTTTTTGTAGTCTAAGTATCTTGAATAAAATTTGATAACTGATCGTAATAAAAGTGTAAGCACTAGCACGTTAAGCTGCTTCAACATAAACATCCAATTAAATGTTTGTTTATTTGCAATCGATGAAAAAATCACAAACGCCCGTTTTGCTTCTTTATAGTCACTCATTTGGTGTATTTGCGAGTCCGGATTAGACCCTAGAGTGTTACAAGCTGGACTGGATGACTCAGTTTGTTCAACAGAGGCACTTATATATTCAGTAATTTCAATTGAAGAACAGTTTCTAGAACATGTGGTTTCAGTGTTTATTTTAAGAATAGTTCTCCAGTTTAATCGTGGTGTTATAATCCACAAAACGAGAGCAATGAGCATTGCAAAAAATAAGACAGGCATTGAGTGTAGCAAATGGTGTTCCGGATCATAGGGCAAATTTGGCTGAATGTACAGCATAATGCTTTTTTCTCTTCTAGGTAACGTATAGTCATTAGGCTTTTGGTTGCACCTGCTATCGTCTCTGTGTAAGTAAACGTGCAGCATCACACCAGATTTTAGGTGATCTGTCTGTTGAACACAATAAATTAGAAACCTATACAAACTCTTATATTGTGTTTTTGTCTTTTAATGTCTGCAATACTTTAGTAAATTAACATAAATTACTGAGTGGTAAAAATTTTGCTTACGCTTATGATTGTATCTGACATTCGCGTCATAGTCAGTCGATGAGTATTGTCAGTCAACTTTGAGGGATGTTTAAATGAACACTAAAATTTTAAAATCCTGATCAGTAAAAGCCAAAGCTTTGGGTTAGTAAAAAATTATTACAACTTACCTTTGTACGCTGTATAACAACAGTTGCACATACATCATTTGACGACTCAATAGATAATCGTGTGTACTTAAAATTGATTTCTTGTGACGCGTCAAGTTTAATAGGAAACATAGCAGGAGTCATCCATTTGATTGTATCAAAGTACTTTTGATTAAACTGGGACACAAAGTTGTTTACTTCGTACGTGACGGAAACCACAAACTTAATTGCATTCACGGATGTCGTCGTTACTGTTATAAAAACGATTAGCTTATCAGTGTTAGGATCCCTGAATTTTTCAGAACACAGCAGCATCCGGCCTTGAGTCACACTAGAGAAACCATTTGGTGTGTAATAATTTGATATTGTTTATGTTTATGGGAAGCGTAGGAGTTTCTAAAAAATGTATAATATAATAGTTTCTCTTACGTTTCGTTTCTGCTAAGAGTTGCAGGTAATGACCAACGTTTTGATGAAACATCTTCTGAATCCTGACTGAATGCTTCAAACTGAACTGTTGATATGACGTTTTGCTGTACGACGGATGCAATATTGATAAATCGATGAGGTTGGTGAACTGCAAATTTGCCACTAAACCATATTAGGTACACTCTATGACGATCTACTGATCCAGTCAAGTTTCCTTGAAACTTCACATGCTTTTCAATAGTTTTTGAATTGTGTATGATCTCTGGTGTGGGCAGCTGATATGAAAAAACGTTTAGAGACTGGCTTGTAATATTTTTGAAGCCCGATTCCCCGGAATTACTATAGCTTGATTGGATAACCAGCCCGTGTAGCATCGGCACACATGTGTTAAGAAATATTGCAAAAACAGCAAGTTTTAAACATACAAAAATCTTATTCGAAAACATTGTATATCTTCAAATAAAATTGTTGTTTATTTGTTTAAAGATAAGTGTTTTGTACGCTTCAAGAGCAAGACGTTACAGAAGAAATCTGTGGGACTGTTGCATAAACTGCAGAGGTTTTTATAAGTTGTTCCTAGCTTTGCATTAATCTTATTTCAAAGGATGAGTGGTTAGGTTTTAGTAGAATATTTCATTAACTTTGGTTTTCATACTGCAACGAATGAAATCATTCATAGCAACCACAATTGCTTTTTTCAAGTGTGGTTACATATATTAGTTTTGGCACAACGTTTCACATGATTTTGCACACGGTTGGTTTTTTGGTTAAGATTACGAATCGTTAAAATGAGCATTTAGGATTTGATCAGTTAATAAATTAGTTGGATGAGTAATGGTCAAATTGGTTTAATAAGTAATTTCTTAATTACTCATGAGCGGAAGCCAAATTTAACTAAGCCAACATTAATGCGTCATCCCCAGATTTCATAAATTCATATCCCTTTTAGTATAGACAATATTAACCAAACTATATTTTCTATTACTGATGATAAGTAGGATACTCCAAACTAGTTTCAAAACTTTTTTATTTTAGTGAAAACGTTTTGCATGTGTATTCAGCACGTCGGATATATTACCTATGTTATTATGTCACAGGCATAATTATAAACTAAGCCTATGCACACACATGCAAGCAGTTCCAATCTACTCCATGCTAAAAATGTCAAGGTCAACGCTACACAATGAGACTAGTGTCAATCGATAGAGGACAAATTGGGGCTATTAGATACAAAAAACCGCATGTCATAGCGCTGCCCTGTTCTCGAGATATCGGGGGTCAAAGTTGGGATCCTAACCATTTAATCCAGATCCAAGGAAACCTAATCATTTAGCTGTTTTGATCCACATCCAGAATTATTATTATATTCGGGTTAAATTATGTTACTATTTATTTATTTATTTATCTTTACACAACTAACGCCCTCGACCAAGGTCATTATGTTAGCTGGACAAATTCATTAATTTAAATGTTTTAGGTGGTACATGGGAAAATAGTCCGTCTTGTAGGATATAAAAACCATGTACAGCTATCAATAATGATAGCCCAATTCTGCACCATTATCAAATGTTTTTTTTTACAAAATAATATTTCATTAGTCATAACATGTAAAAAGTATTAGTAATTAACTATACATAATTATCTTGTTTAGATATACATTTTTAACAAAACAAGTAATACATTACGTAAGCGATTCCTCATATTCTAACAAATATCTTATATCCTCAATTACATCGTCTATACAGGACAAATCACACCCTTCATGGTTAATATTGTGACGATTCTTAATTATATATTTTTTAACTTCAGTCTTAAAAAGTTTATATTCTACAATAGCACGTAATTCAGTAGGCACTTTGTACCATGCATTTGTAATTTCATATTCAAGCAAATCATTACATTTATCACGATTAACTACAAAATGTGTACCAGATCTTGTATTGAATGTAGTGACAGCAGTATGGTTTAAAACATTATGAAATATTTTTGGACCCAATTTGATTTTAGACTTAAAAGCAAAACATATCTTAGTATATAGGTACATTTCATTAACATCTAGCCAATTAAGATTATTCATCTCTTCGTTAACATAAAATTTACCGCATACAAGATGTACTGATGCTTTAAATACTTTGTTTACTATTGTATTTCTAATGAAAACATCTCATGCTATTACATTCAAATATTGATGTTATGCTCACAGCTTTGTGTGGTTGCTACAGCTCTTAGTGAAAAAATACACACATTTAGTAAATGCCTGAAGTATCGGAAATAAAACGTTATACACTAAACAAATTTGTTCAATTAATGTTCTTGTGAGAATTTGAGATTTGAGGGTTTTGTATTTTGTATTAAAATACATTGACGAAATCAGGACAAAACTTTAGCATTAAACCTTATCATCTGTTGGATTTCCTGTGTTCTCAGTTAGTAAAATAGACTGGTGGGTCATATTAAGGGCCTAAATGTCTGGCCATGCAGATTATTAGTTCAGCATTTTTTATGAAGATGGTATTCAACTTGATCTAGTGTACGTATTATGTTACAAGTTTGACGTTGGACAAATAAACGTTGGGCATGACGACTGTTACAGCAGAATCATGTAGATGTTCGCATCGCTTTTTCTATCCCAGGATAAATCTGACTCATTCTTGTAATGCCTATGACGTTTGTGGCTCAAAACTAATTTCCACGCGCTTGATGTAATCTCTGTCATCATTCTTTCCGTTTTTCTTACCAATTTCCCAAGAACTGAACAACATACTAAATTCAAGACCATAACAACTTTATAAGCCGCATTTGTAACCGCAACGTTGAAATATTTAAAAATTCACCGCATTGGTTATGGATGCACGAAACAACTGAAACACGTATATTTTAAGGCTATACAATTCAATATGCTACTGTCACGTCACCTTTATTTACTCTGACGCATTACGTCATGCATGACATCTTTTGTTACACAACTCATTGTTTAGTGTGCTTGAATATATGAAAAGAGCAATGACATTTAGGTAAATTTCTGGATGATTTAACACTAGTTAGAAATATTAGAGGTGCACACGGACGTCAACATTTTTAACCATACTTTGAGTTTGCACGTTATTTTGTTCAAAATAATTCCAAAAATTTTAAGCTCTTCTAGAAAATATATTTCAAAAAATTTGGAAAGAAACCTTACAAACCCACAACATGGACACATTTTTGAATTAATACACACAATATAATAATACATATTTGACTGTTTGAATTCAACTTCATTGTCATATAATTAAAGCCGCTAATCCAAAAACTGTTTTTGGCTTTTTATTTTCTATTTTGCATGCGGAGTTTAGTCAGTATGAAACTGTTTTTGGCAAAGGTAAGGTGCGACTACTATTCATTTCTTAAATTGTCACTATGTCCAGTCAAAACTTGTGACTACATAGCACTACAATATGGGTCTAGGCTTCCACTTCCAATTTTTTCCCGGACAATATGCCCAAGCCAAGACTTCCAAAACAAAGGTTTCCACGAAGATAGATTTTCCAATATACAAAAATTTGCATTCGACAGTCTTTCAGCTACTGATTTTACATTTTACAAAAATGTGCTACCGACAACTATTCAGGGTAGTTAAAAATCATAATGAGTTAGTCTCAGTTATGCCACTTAGCCAATTGTTTCTGAAAACCTGTTGCAAAACGTACATGAGTTGGACAACCTGAGGAACTTCCACAAAGAACATTGCCAACAAAGAAAAAGTGTTTTTTGTACAGTGACTCGATGAAGGACTTGCAAACATTCGACACAACCCCCAATCAGGACATGTTGAATAATGTTTTTGTATACTTAAGCTATAAGCATTTCATTTGAGCTCTATTAAATTTTTTAAATTGAAACATTTAAATGTAATTTAGAAATAAAATCTAGTAGGGTTGGACAAACCAATGTGCTTATAGGTGAATGTAATATAAATGAGTAATACCAGAAAAGCACATGACATTTCTGAGGAATATTTAGTTTGCTGTATAATAAGCATATTGCAAATTTTTGCGCATGCAATGGGTTTTTACTATTAGATTTATATAAATGAGTTTAGTTTGAAAACCTAAGTAGGCCAGTAAAATTTTCTTTGTGATATAAGATGTATCAAGCCGTATAAAATGTAGAAGTATTGTCAATACATATACTAGCATTTAAGTTTTTGAGTGATTGAGTTTTGGTTCATTGACACATAGGAAAACCCACAAACACATAAACGTATTTTTAGTTATATACTTTTGGCTTCAAATCTTAAGTTATTTTTACAAAAAAATTGTTCCAAACATGCTCTCATATATATAAAAGAAAAACAATGCTGGAAAAGAAAAAGTGGTTGGCTATTTTTGGAAAAGATGCTGATTCCAAGTTATGTTGTAATTACGCAGTTGTGTAATATAATTACAATGGTTTGAAGCAAAAAGCAAACTAAGGTTTTTGTTTATAAAAATAAATAATAACACGTTATTAACACAACTAGATAAATCATTGTAAATTTTTATTTTCTGATATCTGAGAAAACATTGTAAATAAAATCCTTTATTACCAATACATCAGTTTCTCTAATTTTGCACTTTCATGAGACAGAACATCCTAGGGACAAAATAATCGAGTGACAACTTTTTACGCAATAAGTTTTTAACACAAAAACCCAACTTATTAAAAAAGATGTAGAACACATAATTTTTAGAGTTAAGTTTGTAACAAGTAATGCAGAAAAATTTGTAAATTGTAAAGGAAACTTTAAATTGTTAGTAGTAGTAAAAAGGATGGACTTTAATTTTTAAACTACACTATTCCAGTGTTCACGAACAGGGTACGTTTCGGTCTTACTTTGCCAGATGGTCGATATTGCAAAGCTACGAATGTCATGTTCATCCCAGTTTTTGCTATCGCACACGCAGGAACAGGATCCACTTCCACGTGGAAAGACAACTTTTAAATTGAATGTTAGTCATGATATTCATTTTTATACAAACAGATGGGCTTTAGTCAAGCAAATGAGTCATGTAAAGCACATACCTAAATCTGGCTTGAAGGTACATGTCCTTGACTGGCAGCAGTCGGTCCCGTCAATTTTGCAAAGCTCCATGTTGTTCAGGTCACCTTCAGAGCAATCATACCGCACTCTAGGCAAGATCTTGATGACTTTTGACACAGAGACGGAATCTGATTCCGACTAAAAAATAAACGTAAAAAAATCTTAGGTGATGCATTGTGGGTAAGACTATCAGCAGTTAGTAACAATTAAGATTACAGAATAGATAACAGTATTAGCAATGATAAAAATATTTGTACCTCAATTTCCATTGGCTTTCCCAGAACATAGGCGATCAAGATGCAGAAGAATAGGAGAAAAACAATGTTAAAACTGGCCATTTTAAAAACAAAATGTAGGTTGTACTAGTAAGTTAAAAATGAATTTCAGATTAACAAAATTTGACTCTGAAAACTACAAAGTAGCAGCTAGTCTTGAAAAGTTTTGAAAAACCTACAGCTTTTAATACATTTGTTAGTTCAGTTTTGTGAATATGTGTATTCGTAAGTCTATAAAACATGAATGAATTATTTGTGGCAAGTTGTGCCCTTTTATACCTGAAAAACGTTAACTTAAAACATTGATGTGCGTTAGAGCACGGGATGTTCAAGAACGTTCTTGTACTCTCAAACAACACAAACTTCTTAGATTTGCATTTCACTGTATACATGTCGCAACGAAATGCTTTATTTTAGAATGATCTTGACAGGTAGACGCTTTTAAAAGTAGTTGTATAAGAATATACAGAGCATGCATTATGATGAAAAAAATTAAGAACATTACTGTTTTAACTTTATGATAAGCATTTCTTAAATGTATGTAAAATTGTCCTTTGAAATGCACCACATCAGAAAAACAAAGCTTCTTGTTTGGTAAAACACTAGTTAGAATTGGTTTGATCAAGGATGTAGAAAACGCTTATTTTTCAAGCAACCAATTTTCATGAATCGAATCAATAACTTATCAGCTGAAACAACCAATAACTGATGACTAATCCAATAGAAACCAAATAACAAATATGATAAATTCTTGAAGGTGAAGTACCGAAGGTTTCACTGATTACCGCAGAGACATTAATTAAATACATTGAACGTATGAAAATGTATAATAGTTTTAACAAAAATACAGATGGAGAGCATCAAAACAAGTTTTCTTTTGCAAAGCTGAAAGTTGTTAACCTTACCTTTTTTGTTTAGATACGATAATAAACTATAAAGGACAATAAAGTATTGCTTTGGCTTTCTTGAGTATTTACTTTTATCAACTTATCACTTCTCTCACTTATTTGTCGTTCAATGATACCATGTTTAATGAAAACAACTGAAATAACAAGCACACAATAAGGCATGTCTTGTTGGCACCAGAATTGTAACAAACAAGGCAACTGAGGTAATTTTATACCCGCTGTAATACACAAATGGTCATGACTCATAATCCCTTTCTTGCATGCATAAATATGCTGATTTGTTTTTTTATTTGGTGAGTGATAACAATTTTTTGAAGCAAACGGACGATAATAATCACGTTTCAATGAAGAGAGACTACTCAATAAAGCATAAAACGCGGCTCAAAAGAATGAAGTGAGGTCAAAATCTACATGTAAATGGCCTTAGAAAAGCTGAAAGTACAAAGCCGCATCCACCGCAACAACTTGTTTTTCTAACGAGGACCTTTTTTATTCGTGGAAAGACTAAACTTTATTCATTAGATTACGGTAGGCTGTATATTGAGCAGTTAAAAAATATGATGGGAATAAAACAAGGACAATGCTTAATTTTTTTTGCTAAGAAACATAAATTTGGGAAATATATGAAATTAATTTCGATGAAAACCTTTTTTATTCCCACAATATCTGCCCACATCAAAAAACTATTTTTCTCGACCATCGTCTACAGAAAACCCACATTTGAAAGCTGAGCATGAAAATTTAAGAATAGGGTGGAGGCTACGCCAACTCCCGACACAAAACGAAGTCATCATTTTCGGATCTCATGAACATGCCCGTATGTTAATTGGCGTCAAAATGCGATTTCGATTAATTAAAAAATTTGGCTCTTTTGGAATAACTATATACGAGTAGAGGAACAATTTGTGACGTTAAAACCATCAAAAAGTTAATTATTTTTTAAATTGCCCTGTTAACGTTAACTGCCTTTATTAGCTTTCAGTCACCAATGCAATAAGGATATGTATCTATTAGTTTCAAAAGGTATGTACTTATTGCTATCCGAAAATAAAGGAGTTATGTCTCCCAATGACTTTTTTAGCGGACATTTGGGGTTTTTGTTGTCCGCTAACTCAGCAAGCAAAGTTAGCGGACCTTTTGACTACCTTAGCGGACAAAAACTTTGAATTTTTTGCAAGTTTTTTTTCTGTGTACAAAAATGATTCAAAAGAACATGGACAATTTTATGTGTGATACTAATAATTGTTTTATCGTTCTTGGAGCCAATACCAATACCTATCAGCAATTCATAATATGATAATGTTAAGTAAAAAACGAACATGCATGTACTGGTTTTACATGATTTTTTGTGCTTAAAGGAGCATTCAAATTTATCCATGATCAATGATCAAGGAATAAATATGCATAATAAGACATACTTCAAATTTGCATTGATTTACTTCAGTATAATTATACTTTAAAGTCTGACTATCTGCGGTTTTAATTCTGCATGCTAAATACTAGAACACAGTACGACCGCAACCTGCTACACTCAAAATGTCTTTTCAAAACATGCAGTGCGGTAGAAAAGTTCAATTTTCGCAAATAGGCAAGCATTAAGCAAAAATGGCAGTGATAAAGAAAAAGAAAAACCGGAAGCACATACATAATCTAAGTACAAAAGATATCGAATTAAATTGAAGAAAGTATAAGTGTTCAGGCTTCAAATACGGATCATCAACTACATACGAAATATTGTGCACAAGGTTAGCGTGCAGTTAAAGTGAAGCGATTTAATGATGGCATAAGTAGTGCATACAGTAATACATAATATTTATTTATTTATTTTTATTTATTTATTTATTCATTTAGAAAAGAATGTATCTTACACAGTTTGGTCACACGTTAACAAAACTGAAGACGATGCAAAATAGCGTACTTGACAATGAGAAACAAAAGAAGAAATACAAGCCGCCGGTTAAGGCGCTATGCAAACTTAATACAGTATAAAGAGAAAGGAAAGGATAATATAGATCACACAAATAGCACAAAAGGAATAGAAACGATGATTTGAAAAATATCTAATGCTCGTCCGAGATGCAAAGTTTTAGCATAATTAAACTTTCCTGCCGTACTTCTGTTACTGTTAATCTATGTCGTCTTTAATATTTAGCAGAAGTTTCACTACTCTCAATATAATATGCTCTAGATATGCAATAACCTTTCCATAAATGTGAATAATTCTAAAATAAAAAAATTAAACAATGGAAACAAATTTTGAAAAATATTACAAACTTTCAATGTTGCTTGCCTTGAAAAATGAAATATTTTGTTTTGATTTTTTAAAAAAATATACATTATTATATTTATTTGCAACTTGGTACTCAGTATTGTAATACGACCAGTAGAAAATCTCACAAATTGTAAATAAGTTTTAATGATCCTAGAGTTTGCTCAAATATATGCTCTCTGAAAACGGCAACACTCCAGCAATGCACTTACTGCCCTAATGCATGCAAACTCAGCTTGGCGATATCGAGCGTGAACAAAGTAGCGTGGCTACTTGACAAAAAAAAACAAAAAAGTGCCTATTCAGAGGATGGATATACCTTTGCGTGTATTACAGTAGTTCGTGAAACACATGAGCGTGCTGCTCTGGGAAAGCAGAATAACAACAAAACATCTGATGTGTACAGAAACGTAATCTCTTTCTCTCTTCTCTTTTTCTGCCAGTTCTGTATTCACGAAAAATATTTTTCGCTTAGAATTCTGCTGTCGTTTTTTTCCCGAAAGAAATAATTGTTGGTAAAGATGGAAGCAGTTTGCATATTTTGTTACAAACATACTTCAGACCGAAGTCAAGCCAATAACTCGTTACATAATCAATTTTTAGAACATGTTCAGGAATATCTGCATCAGCAACAAAAATGTTCAACAGATTCTCGTGCCAAACAAAAGTTGATTGACTTTGAGTCCTGGAGCACTCTAAAGTTGTGCTCAGTAACATGCTCAGAGTGCACTGGATTTGAGCATCAGTTTATAGACACTTTCCAGAAATATTTGAATCTTCAGAACCAACTTAAAACAATTTTACTGGGTTTTGCGAATGAGTTACACGAAAGGGATAACCTTGTATCGAGTCAATCGAGTGCACCTGCAAATCAGCAGATATCTCGGAAAAACTTTAGAAAAGCTTTGGAGGCACTTGACAACAGTCCGACTCACTTAAAAATCTCGAGTGAACCAGATCCAGTTTTGGCAAAACAATTCAAACAAAATAAAAGCAGCAACAGTGTCAAAGGACAAGATAATATGGAGAGACGGGTTAGTGACAATGCTGAGCAAGTTGGTTTAGATTTTGAACACCCGTTGCTGAACTCTGTGGTAAACAAAATTCTAAAAATCTTACTTTAAAAATTTAAAAGCATTTAAGTCTTTACGATTTTTTTATTTTCAGATTTTGCAACATTTATTCAAATTTATGCCATCTTTTCAAGAGCGACAAATCATTCGACAAGTAGCCAAGTCCTGGTACAAGAATTCTCTAAAGGAGTGGCGTGGTCGTGCAGTTGTAAAAATTGGGGCAAGAAACTACAGTTTGTCTGATGAGTCAAACACATCTCATGGTTTTGTATTTTCCTGGACAATTCAGGAATATCTTGAAGCATTCAAGAACACAAATGATTTTCGTGAACTGGCCAAGTTTCCCTACTCGTCTTACATCTTTCTAGATATACTATTCAAATCAAACACAAAACCACAACCAATAACTTGGTACGAAGAGGGCAACATGCAAGACACCAGCCACTTTTGGACATACGTTGGACCCGCAATGAAATCTTTGCATTTTAAAGACTGCGTTTTTCAAAGTGAAGAGATATTTGAGCATGCATTTATCCAAACGTTGTACAATCTTGAAGAATTGACTTTTTCACAATGTCAAATGTTTCCCAGTCGAACAAGCAACTTTTTATTTGACGGGCGACCAATTACCCAAGAAGTGTATCAAGCCAGTGCAAGAAAGAATAGGAACCTAAAAAAAGTAAAAATTAGTGGAGTGTTGCCATCAGACCTGTCCTTCCTGTTATTCAACGCTCCAAACATCCAGGTAGCTTAGAAAATTAACCTAATCGTTTCTATTGAAATTATGAAATTCTAACAATTTAAAATACATTTTTTGTATTTAGTACATGGAGCTAGATGGCAAGCACCACTCAAGCAAAGACGATTTAGGAGCTTACGCCAATGTTTATCCAAGCCTGGCTAAAGCATGTTACGCTAAGGAGCTCGTAGACAAGCAGCCGTTTCGGATTAAGGATATCAAAATCAATCTGAATTACTTTTTCAATACTTTTGCTGTTGAAGATGCAGCGTACATCTCAGGCAAAATGAAATTTTCACTTGACTCATTGTTCTTCGCTGCGCCACGAAGTTATTCATACCATAGCATTGATACCGTTTTGCGACCACTTGTAAACAGTACCTCAAGTTCTTTAAGAGTTTTGAAAGCGCTTCGTCCATTTGTTGGGTTGATGCCTGAACTGGTGTTTAGCAACGAAATGGTTGCCCTAGAGGAAATCTATTTTTATGGAAGCATTCATCGAAACTTGGACTTTTTAGCAAATACTCCAAATCTCAAAGTGTTGTACATAGACTACAAGTGTTACGACAGTTTAGATATTTTAAACGAAATGTATCTAATTTCAGAAAATCCCATGCCAAAACCAAATCGACCTCATGAGGATTGGCAACTTAACGTTGAATTATTACTCGACAAATTAGTACAACTTCATATTGATAAACCTGGGGGTCCAAATTTTTGGGAGAGGTGTTCTAGATGTATGCCGAATTTGAAAGTTTTGGAGGCTATTTTGAGCAATGAAGAGTTTCAAGCTGTTTGTAGGTGGATGCCGAGACTAGAAGAGTTAACACTTTTGCATGAAAGTGATGTGGATGATACAGGAATTACGGGACTCAGGGGTGAAAGTGCTCGTTCTCTAAGAGAGAGAAACCCATATAATTTGACAAGTTTTATTGGCCTGAAGAAGTTTGTGATGAAGCAAAAGTGCGGAAATTGTTCTCCGAATGGACCATATTTTAAGGAAAAGCAGCTGGGGAATTTAGCCGTATTTCGTGGGTTTCTGGAATTACAACAACTGGAAGAGGTTGTTGTTTATTCATCAAGGAGGGTATGTTCAATTGTTCCATTAAATATAATATTATTTATATAGTGCTAAACGTGACTTTAAGTTAATAAATCACTTAATTTTTATTAGATGACTGAAGAAGGAGAACTAGCTCTGAGAAACCATGTAGCTAAACTAGAGGTAATTCGTGCTTATGGGCCAACTCCGCATGGAAACGGCAAATGTTGCGAACTTAAGAAATTTATACAGGCTTTGAAAGATACTAATGCAGATGAGTATTGTTAATGTTTTGATTTATAATTTCTATTTAACTGCAAAATAGTTTATGCGTTTATGTTACATCAATTTGAGATATTTCAAGCATTGTTATGCAATTGTCAAAAGATTTAAAACTATTACAACTTTGTTGTACTTGTAAATACATTTTGCGTGTTTTTGAATGACAGTAAAAACATCAGACGTAATTTTGAATGCATTTTGCGAATTTCAGTAGAAAATATTTTAGTAGTCAGTCTATATTTTTATGCCTTGGTATATACTAGCATAATTTTGAAAACCAAACGCTGAATGAAAGTGTTTCTCATTATTTATAGTATGTGATTATTGCACCGACATTTTAAAATACACTGTTTTTAAATTTATGAAATCAATCGTGTTTAAATGTTCATTAAAGCTTCTGTTTTAAACCCCAACGTCTCACTTTTTCACGTAAATTCCAAATAGCGTAGATAGCAATAGCAAACAAATAAAAAATGTGCGAGTGTAAAAAAAGTGTCAGATTCAACACTTGAAAATATGTTTAAAAAATATACAATTCTTTTTTGTATTGCGAGCGGCATTTTTTGAGCTTCTGTAGTTAATTTCAAAAGGTTCATGCATGAGCTCTTGACATTTTAAAAGGTATGTTTTTAATTCCGTTTTTTGTCATGTATAAACTCAAGTAGCTAATAATAACAACCAGAGAAACAAAAGTTAGTACCTATGAATAGATTATACACCCGGACAAATTGATTGAGTAGGTATAGCTGAAAAAGCATTACTTGTAGCTTCAATTAGTCAAATCGACATGACGAAAATTTAACAAACATGCTATTGTCTAGAATTTACATAGAAATTGGGTGGAAAACAATTTCAGTTAGTGCAAGAAATTGAGGCAAGGTTCAGCAATTATTGCATATGGGAAATACAATGCCAATGGTAAACGTATTATTTAGATGCAAATCATTATTACTTCCAGTTTGAATTGGTCAAATTGCCATGACAAAAATATATTAAACATACTATTTAGCAAACAGTAGTGTCTGGGTTGAAAATAACTTCAGTTAGTGCAGAAAATAAAGGGTTAGTATTTGTTATGGAGACATTTTTGGAATTGTGATATTTTGGAGCATACAAGATTTATTGAGCTACAATATTTTTTAACACTTAGTACAACTAATAGTTAACAATGTTAACATAAATTAAGATTCTTTGGTGCCTTTGTATCCAGTGCTGTAAAGTTCTCGTTCGGCGTATGCTAGAACCCCATATCCCGATTTCCCCGATCATGCTTCCACTTTAGTGGTGATACTTTTCCAAATTGTATTGAAACCTTGGGGTAAACTGTGTGGGTTTTGTAAATTGGACTACCCTGCCTTACATAAATCCCAAAAAGTTTCGATACCTCTTGCCAGTTGAATATTAGGAGCATATTTTGATTTTGGTCAATGTCTTAGAAAGTGTTTTTTGTAAACAAATCGGTGTCTAGATCTTGCTCGCTGCTCCTAAACCTTGACTGCAAGTTGGTACTTCCGGCTTAATGCAGGCTTTGATGCCATATTTCAGAGCTTTAATTTGACTTAGCGTTTCTGGACTAAATTTGAGTTTGTTGGCTGCAGCACTAATTGAGGTGGAAGGCTCCTCGTGGAACAACTTTGAAGTCGTCTTCAAGGTTTCTAAGGGAGCCACGATTGCAATACGTTCTTCAGAGAACTTATACCCTGATGTTTTTGTAGTTTGATATCCCCAAATTATTTTATGTATACCAGCCTGGCGCTTACCATCTTCTACAAAGCGTTTCGTTGCTTTGATCTTTGACCTATTGGCAACAATTTCGAAGCGGGATATAGACAGTTTTACAAACGTTTCATTCTCCAGGAATTTCATGATGATGCGCTTATTTTGGAAACCCGAAAAATGCGTCATGTAATGGCCAAAGGATGAGCTATCTAACGATGCATTCAATTTTTTATCTCTTGCCTTCATTTGCATATTATCCCTATTTGCATATATGTCTCCATAACAAATACTTACCCTTTATATGCCAAAGTTCAGCAATTATTGCATATGGGAAATACAATGACAATGTTAAACATATTATTTAGATACAAAATTCAAAATTACTTTTAGTTTGAATTGGTCAAATCGCCGTGACAAAAGTTTACTAAACATGTTATTGTCTAGTACACAGTAGTGATTTGGTTGAAAACAATTTAGTATTGAGCCAAAGTTCAGCAATTATTGTAAATGGGAAATGCAACGGTAAACATATTTGTCACAAAATCTAATTTAAATTGAGTGCATTTAAAAAATATGCCATGTTCGGCTACATTAAGATTCAAGTGGCCTATTGAAGCTGAACATATATAAAAGACTTACAATCAAAAAATTTAAATTCAATTTCCGTTTCAAAACAGTTTCATAGAGTTGTTCAGGCCTGTGCTTTGAATTTTACAGCATGAAGTGCAGAATTTTAAACCAACAAATTATAAACTTATTCTATGTTATGATATCTTGCAATGCTCAAGTTAATTCCAATATACTTGATACTTTGATATCAGGATGCACCTTACGCTTCATGTTTTCAAAATATCCATTTCTTGAAAACAGAACAACTGTATCACTGGATTACAAATATATGGATCTTTGTGTAAAACAACAAAACTGTGTTTCATTGGGGATGAATATTTTGAACACAAATGGTAGCTTCAGAACTAAAGGGGGTTTTGATATGGAACAGTATTATAATATAAGTAGTATACTTCTAACACAAATGTATTCGTATAAAACATTACGTCAAAAATATCAACAAGTGTGCATTGTGCATTTTGCGACCATTTATACGAAATCCAACAATCATGGATTCTTCATTTTTGAGTCTTTGATATGGACTAAACTCATTTTTTCTGGAATACCTTGGATAGATATATACACAATTGCCCCATTTTTAGGCATTGAAACCACTCAATCGATGTCGGTACCACAAGAACTCAAATCATACGTGCTACTTCTCAGTGAAAACTTCACCTTTTATACATTCTATCAAGATATTTCATGCCCAGTGTATAGTTTTTGTGAAATGAAAGTGTCGCAAATTACAAATGTAAACTTTCAGAGTACAACCGAAGTTTATAAGTTTTTTCAAAACATTTACAAATCAGTTGAAAATACTGGTATGAAGCCGGCTTGGAAATATCCTCCCCTTTACCGAAACCTTGTGGGATTTAATAGTATCTTTAATTTATACTTCAACTGCTCAGAATCAACCTTTTGTCAATTCCGATTAGTGCGCTACAGCCATAACCCGATAACATCAAGATTCTTAAAGGCTTTTAAAACGCTTACAGTGACACCCTTTGGATGGATACAGGCTTCAGATATATTACTCTCCTTGAAGATAATTTTAATAGCGTATCTGCAACAACCTCTTCATTGCTGCAGCCGTTTTCCGTTACAGTATGGCTGTGCTTCGCATCCGTGTTTGCGATAACAACTGTATACTTGACTATGCTTAATTTAGAAGCGCATCCATTAAATAGCATAATGTGGCTCTACAGCACTATGTTAGAGCAAGGAGATGATGGTGCCAGGTTTAGGAGAAAGGCTATTCTTATTTTGCTGTGGATAGTTTTTGTTCTTCTAATGCGAAACTGGTACACATCAGCTCTGGTAGGAGACTTCATATTTCAAGTGGAACCGACGAATATGCCAAAATGTACGGAAGATATTGTGTTTCAACAAGCAGACAATACAATTAAAGCGTACACTACCACAAAAATCCTTGAGGCATTGTGGCAATGGATAGTTTCTTATTTTGGAGACAAAATTGGTTTAATTCATAACCTAGAATCATTTACAAATCGTTTTCATCTTGTTCCGGATGAAGGTGTTTACCAAGTATTTAGCGACAAAAAGTCGAAATATTTGCATTCATGTAAGTATGAGACCACGAGTAGCATTTCTCTTGACCCAAACTACCGCAATTTGTTAAAACTATATGATTGTCAAAATGGAACTGATGTGAAAAAAGAGCGACTTGTAATGCTGTATGCGCAGAGTAATGGAGAGTTATCACTTTCCGAAGAATTATGCTGGCGCCAGTTACTGAACGTGGCAAACGTCAAAGTATATGAAAATAGTGACAAAACGTATCTAAAACGATTTGAAAGATGGATGGTGGTTCCTGAATTTGTGTTTCGGAGAATGCAAATCAGAGCCTTAAGTCGCGTGATAACCACTGGACTGTTTGGTTTTATGTTGCACATGCAGCGTACATATTACATATCCAGGCAGCTACAGAAGATTGTTTCATCCACCAATGCAGGAAAGGGTAATTTATTTACATATGCAGACACGTATATACGAAAATACGAACGGAAACGTGTGGAGTCATACACTAACGTTGTGAAGCATTTTAAAGTTACTTGTGGAGACTTTGAGCAGAATTCAGTAGGACCGTTTACCCTGCTGAATTTACAAGTACCCCTGAAAATATATGGTGTGCTTTCATGTAGCTCGATAATTGCATTTCTTTTGGAGCTGGTACCAGAAAAATTGAAAGAGAAGGTATGGAAAATTTTAGAAATCGGGTGTGTTATTTCCCGAAAGGTGATATTTTCGAAAAACATTGTCAGTATAATGTCGCAATTTTACAATTGCTTTTATGGCACCCTGTCAAAGTTGCCAGAAATTCAGAAAAGGTTTTTATAAACCGTCAAAAGCGAAACAGGAAAAAATGGCGTGTAATTTAGCGAAGTTTTGGGCTTAAATTATGTCAAACATCAAGCAATAGATTAAGTATTGTTGCAAATAAGTTAAACATATCTTTAAAAATTAAGACGAATATATTTAAATATACACGCACACATTCAAAAATACATGTAAATAATTTAAGGCCAACAAGCTATAGTGTTGAAATCAGACATTGAACATTACATGAAACATAATACTTTTAGGCGTGAGCAAAATAGTAGATTTACAATTTTCTTGTATATTTTGACGTAGAGGTGGTTGTGGTGTTTTCGTGTGTTGTAGTTAAAATTGGCATTTTTAAAACCAACCTGTTAAATTTAATTGGACTCAACATTTTCTAACTGATAGGACATAGTGCTGGATTTTTTGAATTTCATTTTTTTCTTACAGGACGAAAGAAAAACCTGTATTACGTATATGACGACAAATTTATGGCGTACTAGTATTCAAGTATTAGATCACTTACATTCATATCGTATTTATTACTGGAAAGTATATATTTCTAAAACACACGTATTTCACAAAACACATTCAAGGTTTATTTCACAAATAAGGTGTCGATAAGATTTTGTTGAAGTGTACACCACTTTAGGATAATAAACACTTGTATAAGTGAAATTATAGTTTCTCATTAATCTACAAAATTTACACTAAAGCTCCTGATGATTAAGTCATACTAGGCACTTACAAAACGAGACGAAACGTCGATTACTTTTAATAAATACTGCTTAATAAACATTTAATGAGAACTTGAAATGTGTTTTGGTAATTTTGTCGTTCATTATGATTGAAATGTTTTTGGCATATACAAGTGGGAAAAACATTAAAAACATGTCTTATTTGTAATCTTTATAATATTCTACGATAACAATTTTGTCGTCACTTTATTATCCATGGGCTTTGTATTCAAAACAATTAATTAAAAACAATATTGTCATTGGTAATTACATTCATAAAAGTATAGTTTATTTTGAAAAAATGTGGTAAATAAAAAACTATGGACTAATTACTGAAACGGCAAGGTGTCATTGATAGCATTTAATTTTACCCGAGTTGTAAACAATGATTTGTGCAAATAGAAAATGTTGCATAAACTTTGCGAGTAAGGAGATAACGGCGCAAATTATCTCAAAATCAAATTTTAAAATATATTTTGGCAAATGACCTTATTACACCATTTTATATATTACACAAAACATTTATGGATGCTGAATGTTTTAAAACCAATGTGTGCTCAAATTCTACTAAATTCATTTTGGAAAGCACCACAGAACTCGTAAGTATTACAAGTGCCACACTTATGCCATGTGCCACTTATCTTACAAAATTGTCACACAACATCAAATTTTTCTGTTTTTCATAACTACCGCTTATTAGCAAAACTAAACTTTGTGGATTTTGACGTGAAGTTAACAATTTGCTTTACTTTCTTTACTTAAACCCTAGACAATCCTTAGTTGGAGTATTTAAACACAATTAAAATTTTTTCGTAAATAGAAAACCTTAAGTGAATTCTGTTGCCTGTGTTGCTACTACATTAATTTGGAATGGTGTTTATTATGTGCTTTACATTATCTCAAAACAAGTTTCAAAATTATTTTAATTATATGATATACTTCTTAATGTATGCTAGAGCTCAAGCAAAAAGAATAACAAGTGTTCCACCAATTAACAAGTCAAATTATATATGAAATTTAACATCAAGGCCTCTTTTCGTTATCTCAGCATTGATTATAAATTTTAATAAATACTAAGATAGAGTGTTATTTAATAAACTTTCAGTATCAGCAATATGTTTTGATATAGCTAGCCTCGATTGTATGCAGCTCAAATGTTCACAAAATCCAGTTTCCTGAAGCCTAATGCACGCTATATATGCATGCAAGTGAATATTTGAATGAAAACTTTTATGGCTGCTGGCTTGACAAAAACGAAAGAAGCATAGAAGCATTTGTGTTTTTGAGCGGTCGACCAAAATGAAAACAAAGTCGAAAAATTGTACAAAAGAAATGTGTGGGTTGCTCTGCTAAAAATACGTGAATTTTGTTTGGCGTTTTATTGCAATGCAAGCTTTCATTTTTCTGATTAAATCTTACACAAACTAAGAAATGTTTATATTCACTCAGCAATTTTTCCAACACAAGCATAAACCTCCAGTATTAAATATCATAAGCTGAACATCAATGCTCACATGAGAGAACACATCTAAAACTGGTGTAAGGCTAACTAGGATTCTTGTAGTACACTCAACACCACAGAAGTAAACATGTCGGCAGCTACGTAACATTCTGCTCTGCAACACAAAAAACTCTGGAATGATTATATCTTATGTACTTGGCATTTCTATATACAAAACTAATGAAAACTTGGTTAACACTTTAGCTAATGTGTGTACTTTTGCTGCCAATGCTTTTAGTCTTCAGCTTCGAAATGTGTTGGGCATACTAGTTTATCGCAAAACCAATACTGTTAGTGTACTACATTATGTGCAGCCACACCTTAGCTATTTATGAGCAGCTCAATTTTTTGAAGAGCACTGAGCAGCTCAGTTTATTCTTTTGAAAAACGAAACTAGGAGCCAGCCATTGATGCTTGCCCTTCCAATGTGGTTGCATTCCTTATTTCTAACGTCAACTAAAATTATGGTAGTAACCACCTTGCAAATATTTTCTTTTTTGTAAAGGGTATTGATACGTGATTATTAAAAACTTTCACCTAAACTCCTTACTAAACTCTGTTTTTAAAATAGTAAAATACTCACACTTCTACGTGATTTTGCCCTGCTGCGACGGGTGTGGATTAGAGAAAAGAAAACAGGGAATCATTTTATGAAACTGGGCTAGTTGTTTTATAGAACGTTTAGTAAAACTGCTTTATTCCAAGATGCCACTAACACGTGCACAAAGCGCTAAGGCCCTTCTTGTAAGAACTGAGCAAAATAATGAAGCAGGAAGCTCCAGGAACAGCATACCGGTGTCAAAGCGGCCTAAGCTTCGAAAAAGTTCAACAGAAGAAAGCAACGGTTCAACGAATTCTGTGGAAACCCAAGTTGCTGAAGTGTCTTTGGTAAATTCAGTCATTTCTGTTGCTCATAAAAATAGTTTAAACTGACAATCTTTACCAGCTACGCACTAACCATTTTAAAAAATCCTTTGTAACTTGTAAAATACTTGTAATAATCTTTATTACAGATCATGAAAGGGATATTTGCACACCCATTCCCATTCAAAGACTTGAAAAGCTTTCGACAAGTTTCCAAGCTCTGGTACACCGAAAGCCTTAAATATTGGCATAATGTTGCTGTCATACGCATTACCTGTGCAACTGTGGAGGGTTTGCCTGAACCCTCACCTGAAGGTTGGGATCTTGCTGATTATCTGGAAAAATTACAAAACGAGGATCACTTTTATAGACTGCCCCAACATCCCTATAAGAAGTACCATATTGTCAGCGTCCCCGTCCAATACGAGGAAAATGAGCCGCAAAATACTTTAGAACAATTTTGGAATATTATTGGCTCACTTGTCACACATCTGGAACTAGACAGTTGTACTTTCTTCCCACGGACCAGCCGAGCTTTTGAAAAATTGATAACCGAAAAGCTTCCCAATCTTCGAAATTTGGTTTTGACAAAGAACCAAGTTCTGCCTAATGGATGCCGAATGTCAAATCCACACGTGCAAATGATCCGTGAAAATGCCCTGACAGTTTACCAAGCTAAAGTGAGAAACTGGAATTTGAAAAGAATGAAGCTGGGTGGGGAACTTCCAATGGGTCTTATGGCTTTAATGCTTAGCGCACCAAATATTGAGGTATTGGCTTAAGCTAAAATATGACACTTTAGTAAAAAAAACATTTTGAAACATATTTTAACACTTATTTCTAGACTCTTGAGTTTGGACAAGATTTTGATACGAAGAACAAGCACATCTTTCAGTTTTATTTATGCTTCTGGCTCATGCATGACTTTCGCCGAAATATTGACCAACGGCCATTCCAAATTAAGAAGCTCGACATGATGGATATTGACTGGTATAAAGGTCCAACGCACGTTGACATTAAAGCGTTTTGGCTTAGCACGGAATATCCATTGGAAGACCTGGCTCTGACACTTTCTAACGTTAACTACTCGAATATTAAAGATATTCGAACCATGATGATTCCTACTGTTCGAAAATTTGCAAACAGTCTGAAAGTTTTGACAGTTTTTCGACCACCTGTTTACGAAATGACTTTTCAGAACGCTTTTCCCGTCAATATGGTCATGCTGGAAGAGCTTTATTTGCACGGAAATATTGTCTGGGATTTTGGATTTTTGGAAAGGATGCTGAATTTGAAGACACTGTTTATTGATTTCAAATGCTATGATCAGGACAAGAGAATTGCAGAAATGTTTTACAAGACATATGACGGGCAAGATATTGAAGACTTTCGGAATTTGTACAGGCCGTACAATAACTTCGACCAAATCAGACATACTGTAATGGCAGCAGTCATGGAGCGACTTCATTTGAATTTTCGTCCTGATGTATTTTTGCAATCTATCAGAACGTGCATGCCTAACCTAAAAACGCTTGAAGCTGTATTGTGGCAAAATGAATTTCGGCTGGTTTGCCGTGAGCTTCCAAATCTGGAAGAACTTGTGCTTTTGTATGACAGCCGAATTGATGATGACACGTTCACAGGTTTGGTTGATGGGTCTGAAAGGAGGCATCCGCATAATATAACAAGCTTTCAGCGTATGTTTTGAAATTTGCAACTGCATACCAGCCGTATATATAATTAGGATATTTTAGTATATTTTATTGAATTCGAAGGTTTGAAAATATTGGAGATTCAAACTCTATGCTCTCAACCCGAAAATCCTCGGTTCGATGCCAGATTGGGTAACAAAGCTGTCTACAAGGGACTTTTAGAACTTGCTACTTTGGAGTCTGTAACAATTTGTGCTTCAAGTCAGGTGTGTAGTTAAATATTTTAAAGTATATTTTTTGCTAACTTTTGTCGTGCAGAATACAGTTTTTGGTTTTATTTAAAAAATCTAGTTGACTCCCGAGGCCGAGATTGCACTAAGGCAACATGTTGCTTACACCAAGATAATTCGTAATTATGGAAGCGCCAATCACAGGGACGAGGACTGCTGTCGTGTTGCACAATTTATTTCGTACTCACAACATGAATAGGATTTATAGTAAAAATTCGTCCATGTGGAATTGGTTTGAAATATTTTGTCAATTTGTAATCCATGAGCTTTAAGTTTTAGAAATAGAATCGGCGGTCAAACTATTCACATTTTATATATTTTACAATTTTGTTAGGAAACAGATAGAGATACTTTATGATAATCAGTTTTAGTATTATTTGCAAACGTTGAGAAAGTGTATAATTATATTTATAAAAATAATGAAGAATTTTTAGCTTATTGCCACCAAAACATAAAATGCTTTATTGTTCTACTGCCAGACCAGACACGTATTCTTTTCAAGTGGCTTGTAGATTTGTATGTGTGAATTTGTTTGAAATATTAACAAAAACGCATTTGTTCTAAATCCTATTGGCGAATATAAGATGGTAGTTTATTGTGACTTTTTTCAAGCAACAGTTGTAACGTTAGAGTTATTTGAAAATATATAATAAATACTAAATATCCATTGAAATTTTTAATTCTATTCTAAGGATTCATCTAATAAATAACAATAAAAATATATTTGAATTTTACCTGTTTTAAAGAAAAGTTTCAATTCAAATATGCAAAAACACAATTTAAAACAGTAGCGAAACATATCTAACTTTTTAAATCACATCTAGTTAATATGCACTATTTAATTTCGTGTAAATGTTTACCGGTATAATAAAGCCGTATGACCTTTTTGTCTTTGTTAAAGCATATCCGGAAATATAGTAAGCGTGCGTAAGCCTTTTCTGCTATACAAAACTGATCATCTCTCTGTGTGCCGTGTCATCAACATGTGTTAAATCTGTGTATACATGTTTGCTCGTGTAAAACTCTTAACGAAGTGTGAAGGTTGCTCAATACCATTATTTTCATAATACAAACTGTCAGCACGGAAACACACAGAGGTGCATTCAAGCAGCAAAATAGATAACAGGTGTTCTTGGAAGTTTCTGTGATGCTTACAATATTTATCACGCGTGTGTGAACTTGATTCGTAAAAGTGCGTGTAGTAACGCTTGAAGAAATGCATGAAACCTGTGGGCCAGTTTTTTTCTGTTTTCAAGTTCAGCCTACATTTTGAATCTAACAAGCTCACAAAAATAAATGAAACAGAAACATACACAAAAGTGCACTCGACCACGAAAAAAACAACAACAACATTTTCAGTAGGGCTGAAGACTCACAAAAGTGCGTGAAGATGCGTGAACTGGTAATTAGGGAAAAGAACATGCGTGGTATACATCATTATAATCGCCTCTGGCTGTTTTTGGTGTTCTCTTTATGAACCCATTCACCACACAGCAATCTAGAAATGATGCACACAAATAATATGAAAACCCTTTCAGTATATTTTTGTTCGCTGGATGATTCAGTTCTCTCATAGCAACACAAATTCAAACAGGAAATGACTAATTATCTGAAGACCGTGTTTCAGTTTTGTGAAGGTGAACGTGCATTTGTGAACATCTGTGCGAATAAATATTTTTAGTGTTATTCATTTTTGTTTGTGGAGTTTCAAGTAAATATAAATCTTTGAGCAGGCACACGCAGTGATTTTCGATTTTACATTAGGATCTTTGTGTTTGTTGAGCCTCTAGTTCACAAAAATGGATCAGGAAATTATGAAAGTTGCGCTGAAAAATTGTTTTCCTTCGGAGAATGAAAAATTAATGCTGAGGCATTCACAAAATATTATAAAAGAAGCAGCACATCCTTGGAATCGACTTAGAATACGTAAAGCACTGAGAAAAGTTCAACAGGAAATTGAAGTGGATTCACCTACACATGAAAGTTTGCTACATATATTTCCAGAAGAGGTTAAAATTTGTGTTTGTTTGTATTTTGGAAGTTCTTCAATGCAAATTACTATAACACCTGTTGTTTTAATTTTTGTTAAAGATTTGGTTAAAAATTCTAAGAAGTTTGAATTTCCGTGAGCAGGCCAATTGTGCTAGGGCATGTGTTTTGTTTGAGGACTTGCTACAAGGCTCGTGGATATTTCCCATGGTAATAGTATTGCAAACAATGCGTTTATAAAAATATTGATATGTACCTAACCCTCAAATTTTTATTAATATTTGATGTCCAAATAGATATTGCCTAACATCATCGGATTTCTAGATTGTGACGATATTATCAATTGCATCAAAGCATTTCCCGAGTGGCGCATGGAAACACTTGATCTGGCCAATAGAGTGATTTCAGATTATGACCTTTTCGCTGAACCTCAACAACCTTTTCAAAATTATTACAAAACACAGCAAATTCAAATTGACCATGAGTTCTTGCGCACGTATATTGATAACAATATCATTAAAATTCCAGCGGAAAACGATAATACTCCAGCTTCGGAACTTGATGATGTGTTCCAATATAACCGTGTAATCATTGAAGCTAACCGCCACTCAGAGTTTTTCAGAATGTTTACGAACCTACTGGACACAAAAGGAACCCAATTTCATTACTTGACTTTAATTGGTGGCAAGATAAACATTAGCCCGGCAATGATATACATGCTGTGTCAGCAAATTTTACAAAAGTGCAAAAATCTAAAAAGCTTCAGCATTCGTGGTTGGAATAACGCTAATTGGAGCATGTCAGAAGAATCCATTATGCAAAATATTTTGACAAAACCATCATTGGACAGCCACGCTCACTTAGAAGTTTTGGATATAAATGTTGGAAGTGAAAAGTTTTTAATAATTTCAAATTTACTTCTTAAAAAGTACAGAAATCAGCTTAAAAAAGTAAAAATAGAAATAACATCTCAGCCTTGCTATTATATCTACGAAAGGCAGCCATTTAAAAATCTAACTGTGTTTAGTGCTCTAACCGGAAATATGTCTAGAGTTGTATCTCTTTTAGCTAGGCTGCGTGCTCCCAATTTGCAAAAACTGGAAATAGAGCTGAAGGGAAGTGTACCAAACTTAAACAAATTTATCAAGATGCTCACAACATTTGAAAAACTGCATTGTGTTGATCTACATCCAGAAGAGAATTTTAGAGGCTGGAATGACAACCAAATTTTATGTGTAGATTCTGAGGATTGTGCACGAGTGCCCGTGAAAACTTTAAGAGTTGCTAAATTTTGGAGTAAAGTATGCTGGAATTTTTTAATATGCTTTCAGGGCTTACGTGAATTGGTACTCGGTTACTGTCACGGCAATACTGGTTTGCGTGTTGAACTACCATGTGAATACTTTAATCGCCGTATGCAAAACATATGGCGAGTGCGCAACAACGAGGAGTTTGGAGTAACGGCTGGAAATTCTTTATTACGTGAAATTTATTCAGTTGGTGACTTGAGGTCTAGGTACTCATTAAACGCTCAATATCTTGAAAGACGGTCAAACAACAGCATCAGATTTGGAACTGATGTCCAAGTAGCAATGAATTTGATAATTGGAATTCCAACTGAAAAAAGCGTTTCTGACAGCGATGAAGATGAAACCAAACCACTAGACTTGCACAATTCAAATATCTGGGATTACATAAAGTCTCTTCAAATTATACACTGCGACAAAAAGGTATACATTAGAGAAGAGTATGAGCGACGAGCAAATCGCCACAGAAAAATGATAGAAGAAGAAAAAGCATCCAAAGAACACTTGAGAAAGTTACAACTTCCTGCCAGCATCAAAGACATGCGTGAGGAAATTCAGAACAATTGTGGAAAACGTTTCACAAATGCCGAAACTGCTTTCTTAATGGATGTAAGTTATCCATCTTCAGTTCAGTAAACCTGTTTAAAAATTTACATATAATAGCAATTGCATTATCGTTTACAAATATACCGCTTCAGTTGTGGACACCAGACATGGGAACAATTGAGGATTTAGAAGAGATCAGAAACGGCCGATTAAATTTTCCCCTGTTGACAATTATTTTGGAGGAAACCAAAACTCAGCGACTATTTGAAAAGGTTATCTAAATATCAATTTTACAATTTTATGAAAGCTATGCATAAATAAGTTTATAATTTTCAAAATGTTATAGTTTCATATGATTCACATTTTCACAGGTTTTTCCAATAATGCACCAACATCTTGGAAGAAAGGGTGTGCTCGTTTGCAGAATAGTATGCAAGAAATGGAAAGTCGCCGTAGACTCGTTCCTAATGCAGCATGGCAATGAGCATAAGAATACAATTGACAATGTTTAGCTTATTAAGGTGATTTTTGGCATGACGGATTGTTTTGTAATTAGTTTGTTTTGCTTAGCACTTGCGGTGTATGTACAAAATGTAAATAAAAACAAAAAAAGAATTATAGATGTAAAGCTATATCTCTAATTCCCGATTATGTATCCAATGAGTTTAAGTTCCATTTATAAAGTTTTATTGAAAACTATTTCGCAAAAACAAAGTTGTAATGTTAGCATAGCATATAAATTGCATCCTCACAGGTTTTTTAATAATTTATCAACATCCAGAAGAAAAGGGTGTGCTTCTGCGCCAAAGATTGGGCAAAGTATGACAATCCCCTGTGGACTCGTTCCTCCTGCAAAATTGCAATGAATATAAAGATCTAGTTGACAATGGGTAGTTTGATAGTTTAAGGCCATTTTTTGGCTTAAAGAATTGGTTTGTAATTAGTTTACATTTGTTACACATTTATGATTTACTTATAATTGTAATATATCAAATAAATTTCATAAAAATATAAATAAAATAATTGTTTATGTAATGTTACAACTTTGATGCTCGAAACAGTTTTTGAGTAAATTGATTTGAATTGTATAAATAAATTGTACTTGTTTTGATTTTCGCTTATGTTATTTTGAAAAAAAATCAGAAAACAATAATTTTTCAATTTCCAACCGGTTTTTATAAAACCCTATCATAAATGGATCTGCTTCATATTTCATAAACTGTGTAACCATATCATTCATATAAAAATGTACGCACACTTGAAGAACAAACAAATAACCACTGGAATATGCCGCACTACGGAATATAATTTAATTCATTTCAAAACAAGTTTGTATATGCAAAGGTAAATGGGAATACGCACGCCGCTTATAAGAAAGACACAAGGGAAACGAAATATCATTCAAGGTCGTTCTAAAACCCAAGCATGCATCAACCATTCCACAAGATGTTCTTGTTACACCCCCGCAGTTAAAAGATTTTATGCGCACACGCAAAACCACTAGCTTAGCTGTGATCTCTAGACTTGCCCAACTAACCCAGCTGTTTACAATTTTAATATCTAGTTAAATATTTAATTTTCATAAGACAGAATGGAAAGTCAGTCAGTGCCTGGTTCTTCGAGAAACTCTTATAGTGTCAGCGAACATGGTCGAAATAGAAATTTATGTTTATTTTGCTACAAACGATTTGACAAAAATGTAGAGGTGAATTCGTAAAGATTTACAAATTTCTTGAAATTATGGCTGGGAAAGGAAATCAACACTAGGTGCTTAGATAAAAATGCTGAATGTGATAAACCAGGTTTATGCTGTCCAAATTGTGCGAATTTGGTTAGGGAGTTTTGCAATGGGTTTGATAAGTGGGAAGAAGAAGAAAGAAACGTTGAAAGCAAATTGTAATTGTTGCTGAATAAAATGTAGGGCCCCCAAAACGCATAAAAAGCAGAAAAAGCATAATGAAATATTAAGGTATTGGTATCCAAGTAAAAATAATCCACTTGGTTAGACAATCACAAATCTGTAATTTTTGGACTCTGCAAAAAGCATAAAAAGCATAATGGATTTCAAAAAGCATAAAATTAAGAATTAGGGCATAAAAAGCATAATTTGACAATTTTCCTGAAAATTTGCCTAAAAATAGTAAATTTTTCTGAAAATTTGCTTTAAAATGTCAAATTTCTTGTAAAATTTCCAAAGAAACTGTCAATTTTCTCCAAATGTAGTAAAATCTCATAAACATTTTGAGTTTTTCTTTCAATTTGGAGCCTTTTTACGCGCTTTAATTCAACTTTATTGCATTTGTTTTACAAATATGGGCAATAAAGTACCTCAAAAGTGTAAAAAAAATTTAAAACTTAAATTTTGTCCTAAAATTTCTTTGGTTTTGGAAAGGCATAAAAAGCATAATTTTTAAAGTTAAAAAGCATAAATTTAAATTTAAAAAGCATAATTTTGAACTCCAAAAAAGCATAAAGTTGTGACCCCTGAGGCTAGCAAATAGAGGACCACAGAGTTTAAAGGAAATGAGAAAAAGATTTGAGGAAGAGAATGGCAAAATGGTTAGGAAATTTAGAGAGGAAATGATTCAAGCACGTAAATGCCAACAACAGCTAAGTAGTAACATAATATATTTTGTAACGGCTGCGAAACTATTTTGTTGATATGCATATAGGTGCTCAAGGCGGTCACCAGCAGCAGCAAACACTGAACTTGAATGAAGTCCATTGCAAAGTGGAAATGAGCCCAACCGTTGGGCCCCAACGGTTGATTGGGTCCCCGAATATTTTCTGGGATGGATGGTGACATTTTCAGCAGTTTTGTCGCTGGCCTTAAAGCCATCTACGAGTTGCCAAAATTTGTGTTCAGATTTTAAGCAAATTCAAAATTGTGATTTTGATGAGCTCGAGCAAAGAGAGGTGAACGCTGACACGAATTTTGATTGCAGTGAAGATTCATTTCTAGACGAAATCATTGGAGTACAGATGAACACCCACTTATATCCAGTGATTCCATTGATGAGCTTAGAAGAATTGGCATTTTTCTCTGAAAGTGGGACCGAGCTAACGGAACTTGGAAATGAGCAAAGGAAGCTTAATATTTTGACAAGCATTAAAAGGAAATTTTGAATTCGGCATTTTTAATACTTTTTAAAAAATTAGAGTTTTGCAGGGTAATATTTTAAAGGCCAATTCATTGGTGTTATAAAATTGTATCAAAATGAACTACAGTAATAATAAAATGTGGGGCGTTGTGAAAAAGTACGAACGTGTATGTATGGAATCAGATTTGTTTAGAAACGCACAAAGTTGTTTTATGCAAATTGTTAATTTATGAGTTATGTAAATTTCTGAAAACTTTCTATAAAATGTTTTCAAATCAATTATTAAATTGTTCCAATATTTTCTTTTATGTGCATTTGACTGGGTCGACTCCTCGTGCTGGTGCAATAGTGTTGACGTAAACGCGTAATAAAAGTAACGAAGTTTGAAGATGTTTTGTTGGTATATTAGCTGTAAATATTTATTTGGTGGCATAAGTGAAACACATCTTTGTATAAAACACTTCTACTACCACTAAATAAACTCATTTAATTATTGGAAATTCCATGCAAAGAAAATCTTAGCGACAACAGAATTGAATGAATACATTTTATGCTTGAGTTCCTAATCTAAAATTCAACAAATTTCAACATATTTAAAACGATTAACCTTTTCAGAGTTTAGTTTCTAACAACTAAATCTGAAGCAATTTGCTTACTCTACAAAAAACTATAAATTGTTAGCAGTATTTAAATTTCAAAAAGAACATTTAAAAGAAAACTGCGCTACTCCGACGTGTAAGGTCAAAATAACTTGTGCTACTTACTCTGCCAAAGTGCGGAAGCTGCGGATGTCATGTTCATCCCAGTTTGGATTATTGCACACACAAGAACAGGATCCACTTCCATGGGGAAAGAAAACTTTTAAAAGGAACATAAAAATTATTTTAGCAGTTATCATACCAATCAATTAGCTTTTATCACACAAATACATCACGACAAAGACATACCAAAATCAGGTTTGAAGGTACATAGCCATGTCTCGCAACAGTCGGACCCGTCAATTTTGCAAGGTTTCATGTAATCCGTATCACCAGCGTTGCAATCATAGAGCACCCTAGGCAAGATTTTGATGACCTTTGGCTCAGGCACGGGATCTGATCCCCACTGAAAAAGTATGAACATTTAGTAAGCCATTCATTCCAAGTAAGATTAGCAGCATGTAGTACAAATTATAATAATAATTATTAAAATATTTGTACCTCAGAATCCAACGGCTTTCCTAAAGCACCGGCAAACAAAATGCAAAAGAACACCAGAAGAGCAAAATTTGAGAAGTGAAAACCGCTGGCCATTTTTGTAGAAAAGTTTTTGAATTTTATCGATTTTTTTATTTTAGTCTTGTTAGCTTGTGTATGCGTGTGTAATGAAAACTTTTGAATAATTTATTTGTGAGCAGTGGTTCCCTCTTATATCCGAAAACAGATTACTGAAAAGAGTGATGCGCAGCAAAACACGAGATGTCTATTTACTCTTTTAAGTATATTATTCAACAAAAATAACAACGACCTATATAAAGTTCATTCCACAATAAACATGTAAAAATGAAAAGATACGTTTTGACCCGTAACTTATATGGTTTTTATATTATAAAAAATTACAACTATGTCACTATGACAAACTAAACTATTGACATAATCGATTAAAGTTTCTTATTTACTTTTCAAAGAACGTTTATCCAATGCCCTGTCAAATGCGCATCTTCAGAAAAATAAAGCCTTTTGTTTGGTTTCATACTAGTTTAAATTAGTTCAATAAAGGATAATATGGACAAAGTTAATTTTTTAATCAACCAACTTCATGAATAAAAAATATGACACATCAATTGTAAGATAAAATAATGAATACGATGACCCAATAAATAGTACCCACAATGGAAATATAATATACCCAATTAACCAGGTTTCCAAAACGACCCAAATGATATGGTACTAAAAAGTCTAATATGGTACGACTGGTACTTGGTACTATGGCACCCAAACAAGTACAGTTTCGTTTAGGTGCTAAAAGAACCGATATTACCATGCAGCTAACCGGTACTAAGAGAACCAAATAAGGACTAAATGAAACGGTCCCAAAAAATAAGCGCGAATATTACAGACTTTTTTGCTCTGCATGCAGCACACCAGTTTGTCTTTTGTTTCTTTTGTCGGTTTGTCACCACTGAGCATTGACAGATAATTATTTTTCAACATGCCAGCCGTAGGCAGACCTCAGATCAGCCGGACAGCAAAAAGAAAATTAAATAATAGATTAAAACGTTTGCAGTTTAATTTACAATTAAAAACTTACAACGGACCTAAAACCATCAGTAAAGCATCACCACAAACTTTAACTAGCGATGAAAGTTTGAATCAACCCGAATCAATTTGCCTTGCTGCTTGCCAAAATCATCAAAGTACGAAGTCAAATACCCAACCAAGTGTAATTAGTGTTCTACCTGTGACCGCATTTAGTGAAACCCAGTCTTTTTCTCATACATCAAGTGACACTCCACTTTGTAGGAATTTTTTAAACAATAGTCAAGAAAGCATTAGCACATTAAGTGAAGCTCAATTAACTTCGTCGTTACGTGATTGGGCTGAAGCAAACAACGTCACCGGAACTCCCACCAGCTCTCTCTTAAAAATCTTACGCCAACACCAATGTTTCTTGAATCTCCCTAAAGACTCCAGAACCTTGAAGCAAACGCCACGCAACATATTGATTGCCGACCTTCAGCCTGGAAAGTATTGTCATTTTTCGCTCCAGAAGTCTATAGTCAACATTCGTAAATACCACGCATGTCGTCTGGATTCAATCTCTATTCAAATAAATATAGACGGCCTTCCTATCTCAAACAGTAGCTCACAGCAATTCTGGCCCATCCTTGGACATATTGTTGACCTGCCTGACTCCAGACCATTTATCATTGGACTATATTTTGGAGAAGGAAAACCTAGCACATCTAACGACTTATTAAGGGAAACTGTGAACGATTTCCTGGCGTGTCAACAAGTAAAACTAGATAACCGGTGCGTTACGATAAAGTTACACAGTGTGGTATGTGATTCTCCTGCTAGGTCATTTGTTCTAAATACAAAAGGTCACACCGGGTATTCTGCATGTCAAAAGTGTCACATAGAAGGAGACAATTTTAAAAATCGCATAACATTTCCTGGACAATCCAGTATATTACGAACCAATGACACATTTCGCCGAAAACTAGATGAAGACTATCATCTTGAGACTTGAGACAGCGAACTTGTACGACTTCCAATTGACATCGTCACACAAGTACCACTCGACTATCAGCATCTGGTGTGCCTGGGGAACTCGCAAGCTATTGTATTTGTGGATACGTGGAAAATTAGCCAAAGACAGAAATTATCGTATTTGTGGGGCAAAAATTCATCAACTAACGCAAAATTTAATTACGTTAAAGCAATTCTTTCCGAGAGACTTTCCCCGAAAACCCAGAGGAATTCAACACCTAAAGCACTGGAAAGCGACTGAGTTTTGTTCTTTTCTCCTCTACACCGGCCCAATCGTCCTAAAGTCAATTCTTTCTGAACCTTACTACAATCATTTTCTTTGCTTACACGTTGCCATAAGAATCTTAGTTTGCAAATCATTACAAGGATTGTATCTTCAATACGCCGAAAGTTTGTTAGACTATTTTGTGCAAACAACACTGGAGTTGTACGGTCAGGAACATATATCTTTCAACGTACATAATCTTTTACATCTGGCCAACGATAGTCGTCGTTTCGGCGTTTTAGATCAGTTTAGTACCTTTAAGTTCGAAAATTACTTTAAGAATTAAGAGGTGGATAAAAAGTGGAAATAGACCTCTAGAACAAGTGCACAATAGGTTGTCGGAGCAGTTGAATCAGTTATCGGGGAAAACGTGTGTGAAGAGCAAAGAAGAATTCAAACTACTGGCGAAACGGGGGGACAACGCGTGTGAGCTTAAAGACGGCTCTATATATCTCACTGAGAATATCTGCAAAACCAGAAGTGGATTCATTTTGAAAGGAAGAAGTCTGCTGTTTCCAGAACCCTTGTACACGTTTCCGTGCAATTCGGATGGGAATCCACAGTTTTTCTCAACTTTCGTCTGTGAAAATTATCAAGTCATCTGAAGTAAAAGCAAAAGTTGTTGTGTTTCAGTTCAAAGGAAAGTACATTTCTGTCCCGCTGTTACATTTGTCATAAGATGTGGTGCATTGCTGAATTTCCTCAAGACAAAACAAAAGACGAGGTGGCAGTGGTTCCGATCTCTTGGTTTGCTAATGACACATCATGCTGGTGGCCTCCCTTTAAAGGTACAAAGTTGTCAAAGTCTTCAAAAAATGCCGTTTCACCGGACCCGGCGACCTGGAAACTGTTCCAAGCTCGAATATATCGTCAATTTGGTGGGTCTTCCATAAAGCAATAGTATGAGCTAATTTGAATACTTGTAATAAATCCGATTAATTAAAACTTTTAGAAACCTTTGACGCTGCGCATGCGGCTATGCTGGTACTGGAGGAGCAATCGGAATTGTCATCAGACGAAGGTGTCATGAGGTTCCGAAAACGCAAGACGATGACCCAAAACAACATGATGTCTCAAGATGCTGACGAATCGGACAATAGTGACAACAACGAGTACACTACACCTCCGCCCACCAAGCCAAAGCGCAAAAAATCTACTCCTGTTCCAATCCAGTTAGGACCACCGCCCATTCCGCCTGTGCGTTCTGCTATTTCTCATGTTCCAAGTCCAAGCCTGGTGGCAGTTGCTTCACTGTATGGAGACGCAGTGGTAAGTGAACAATATTATCAGCTGTTAAATAATAAATTGGGTCTTGGTCTAATAATAATTTTCCAAATTTAGGACCAGGAAATTTCCGAAGGGTCGTCGTCGAGTGTCGTTGATGATGCAGCGTCTGCTGGAAGTTCATCTAATGTCAGGAACGCCGATGTTACCCAAAATAGAATGCAGGTTTCTTTTACTGGCAGCATAGCTTCAAGCCATAATTCAGTTCTTCACATGGGCTTACCAGAGAGCCAGAGTGCGGGTGACGGATGCTTTGTACAAGAGTCAGGTGCTGTGTATTTACAATACACCTGTAATTGAATTTTAATTTTACAACTAAATTTACATAATCACAATAGTAAATAACATTTTATTTTTAATGCAGATGTTTTAGAGTCATTGGGACGTGTGGAGAGGAATCAGGAGATTTTGACAGCAAAAGTGGATAATTTGTTGGACATGGTAAGGATTTTAGTTCAATCCAAGAATAGTACAACTGGACCACAAAACACATCTTCCTCCATAAAGCTACCGTTGACCTCAGTACAGGAATTCCAGAGTTTGCATAAACAAATAATGGAAGATTCAAATTTGCAGGAGGATTTGGTAATATATAGGTTGACTTTGAAATCGATTCTATGAAAATTGGGGTAATTTTAAACTCATTTAGCCTTCATTTAGGTTTCAATTTTTGCCACAAAGGGAGGAAGCAATGGAAATCAAATTGCGCATAATATAATGAGAAGCCTAATGACGGATGAACTAATGCTGGAGTTTACAATGAAGGGACAAACCGGGAAGGATGCTTTTAAGGACTACATTTATTTGGATTGCATTTGTAGTACGTACAAATACTCTATTGGCAAGAGAACAGAGCTTATCTTTACATCAACCTACATATTTATATTTCAATAAAATAGGTGGGGTTCGGAGGCAGCGTAAGGGATCCGTTTCCAGTGATCAAGAAATCAAGCAAGCAGTAGAATACTGGCTGAAGAGGGCCGCGCAGAGAATTAAAAAGAAGTATGTACTTTACTTTTATTTTTAAGGAACCTTTTGTTGTTGTATTGTTATTAATTTAAGTTTACATTGGCTATTTTATGTATTTTTAGAAATAAGCGGCAATCTGAATCTCAGAACAGCGGTCATCGGGATAGTGCAGACGAAGATAATAATTAAGAATATGTAATACATTCGTAACACTTGTACGACAGTTTGTCCAAATTATAATACGGAACACAAATAAAATTCAGAAACAAATAAATTCCCTAGAATATCCTTAAATTTAAATTAATTTCCCGTCGACTTTACTGAAGGTCGGAGTACCAAAAGGGTTCTACTGGATACCGTCTGTGTACCAGACTGACATGTTTTTTTTACTGTGCACTGAACCTGATAGGATATGTTCTGGTACCGGTTGCGTACTGGTACTTTTGGTACCAGAATAGACCTAGTCTTTTTTTGACAGTGCCATTAAATTAGTACTGATCTATTTGGGTGTAATCCAGGTTTCGTGTTGAAATGCTGAGTACTTTTAGGACTTTTGGTACCTGCAGAAACCTGAAACAAGGTCGTGTTTGGTAAATTGGGTACTGTTGCACGCAGAGTATGGAAAGATTCATTGATTGCTATAAAGGCATTTAAAGCAGTAAGCGTGTCAACATTTATAATAATTCAAAGGTGAACCTACCTTAAAAGTTTATTTTCATTACGATTACAAGATATCTACATTTAACCTTTTTCTGTGTCGTGTTATTGCTTCAAACGTTACTAAGGAAATGCTTCCATTTTCTCTTTTCTCAGATCAACTTATCACTTGTTTGTATTTTGATGACTACGTGTTTCATGAATGCAATGAAAATAAGAAGTAAATACATAAGGAAATCATTTTCTTGCCAAAGTTGTGGGCAATATGAAGACTCAAGTAATTTTATATTCTTTGCAAAAAAAATGGTCAGGATTCATTAGTCCTATCATGTGTGTACCATGTAGAATGAGTCATTTGATTATTGATAAAATTTTTTGAAGAAAATGACTGGTGACGAGAATCTTGTATAACACGCTCCCATGTAAATAACACCCGCTGTCAAAAAGAAATCCCTAAGCCATCGAGCTCCAAGTCAATCTTGTGATGTTATTCTTCTGACCAATTGTTTAAAAGCTACTATGTTTTTAACACAAACCGGGTTTTTTATAACAGAAATCTGACTGCTTTAATGTTACTAGGCTTGAGAAATGAATTAACGGGCAGTTAGGGGTTTTTAGGACAGTTTCCGATTATGCAATCGTAATTGCCCAATCATTATAACTAATGTACTGCATTAATTGCAGCGGTATATATCAAACTGTTATCACTAAAATGAACGATAGCAACGTCAAAGCTTGCCTGAAAGCAAGAGCATAATCCCGCAGGGATATCACACAAAAATCTGTTTTCCTAAGACTATTGACTATGTGTTTCTTTCATGAAAGCACGGAGAAGCTAACACGCCGCGTTTGTGTGTGTAGCTCCGCCGGCCAAAAACCGAAAATGAACTCATATACCTAGTTGTACAATGGCAGTGCATAGGCTGTTATACGACAAATGAGCATATAACATTTCATGCTTTATTAAATTCCAAGCCTTTATTTAGTCTAAATGAATCTCACACAAACTAAAAAATTGTGTGCTTGCAAAAGCATGAGCAGCAATTGAGAGTGTGGAAAACTTTGAGCTGAATATGTATGCCGTAAGATGTGTTAAAACGCTTCAGAGCTAACTGGGATCTTTGTATTATACGCAGTCCAACAGGCAGAGATGAACATGTCGGCAGCTACGTATCGGTTGGCATTTCAACGGGCAATAACTTCTCTATTGTAGTTTCTTTTGTTATGGCCATGCTGTGCTTATGTATCTGTGCAAAGAGCTTGCTTTTTGTGTATAGTTATGCTTCATGTGTGTAATTTAGTCTTAAACCCTTTTGAGCATCATATTTTCTAAGCGTGTTGCGTATGCTGGTTACGTGCGGAAACAATATTTCTGGTGGACTACATAATGTGCAGCCACAATCCTGCATGAGCTCTGTTTGTTCCATTCCTTAGAAAACAGAAAGCTGGTATCAGTAAGATTGCCTGTTTTTACGTTGTACTTTTGATCTGTATTTCCAGAATCGACTAAAATTTATGATGGTAACCACCTTGCAAATAATCATTGATTTTATGAAAAGGCCGAATACAAAACTATGACAATTACTTAAGTAAATACAAGAGTTCGGAATTTAAATTCTCTATGTTCAAAACCACTGCTGTACTTTCGTATTGCTACTGTGCTAGAACTGCTTGTTTACAAGCAGGCTGAACAAAGTTATCGCTGTATTCCTTACCAAATTGATTCTGAGCCGTAAAGAGCATATTTGTCCTTATTCAGTTTGCATAATATTCAATGAGTAGACGCGACGAGAGCATTTGTACATATTAAGCAGTGACAAACAAGCGTTGACACGCTGTAAAAAAGAAGTGTATGCTTAATACTTATTATCCACTTTGAAATTCAACACATGAACACTATCAGCTTTAAAACATAGCCCGTTTAGACTGGGAAGCATCTGAAACGTTTCCTTGCTTCCAACCAACGCTTAAATAAAGCTTTATGCAGTATGAGCAGAACATATCCATACCAACTTGTTGCAAACACTACACATGGCGTACATAAACTGAAGTGTTCAATTCAGTGTTGCGTAAAACCAAAATATCTGTAAATAATCCTATTCTACGTAATACCGTACCATGCTTAGAACCACTTTTTACTTGCTGCCATGCAGATTCTTACAGCTTCTGGACTGAATGCAGCTTATCAATTACGTGTACCTAGCTTCTTGATTCTTGAAAATAGCTACTCAAAACATGTAGATGCTACTTTAGTACGGCACTGAATCAAGCAGCACAGAAATAGCAACAGAAGAAAAACATTCTGATTAGTAAAAGCAGGAATGCAGAATATGTGTGGAGTAGTCTCCAGGAGAAACACGAGTAGTCGCCATTTTTGCATTATAGTTAATCGCAAATTGCATTTTATTATATTCTGTTAATTTTTCATACCATGATTTTAATATACGTCTTTATTGTCAGAATATTTTCTACACAAGAGATTTAGAGAGATCAAGACCAACACCAATAAGATTAAAACCACTGTGTACATTGTACTTTACCAGCAGTTCTGTTTTGAGAAATATCATACAGTACTGGCTGTGCAAATATTTTAAAACTTTTAATATCAGAAAAGGCTATCAAAACCATGTCAGAAAACAGCAGTAATGAAATAGTGACCAGCAGTGCAAACAAAACAGCAGAAAAACCAAGAGATGAGATGGAGAGAAACAAGCCTCCAAACCCATTGGAAAATGTTGAAAATGATACAAAAGTGCAAACCTTTCAGAAAAAAATAAAAACCGAAAAGTCGGACTTAAACGTGGACATAGCCCAAAATGGAAATGCATTTCTTCCAAACCAACACACTGAGCTTCCTGTGAAACATTTGTTTTATTCCCTCCTGAATACAGAGGCAGACGCAATTAGCTTTAAAATGACCGTTCTGGAAAACATACGTACATTGCAAAAAATAGAACTCTTTCGACTGTTTCGTAATGGGGAAATTGCATGGAACCTTACACAGGGCTTTCCTTCCCTAAAGAAGTTGTACCTTTACAACTTCTGCTTCCCAAGTTTGGACGTGTTGAACTTTTTGCCAAATTTGGAGACTTTGTTCATTGATACACAAATGTATAATTGTCTGAACAGATTAGTGGTGGCAGTTAATAAGCCCACCATAGCAAAAGCCTTGGGATTGCCAAAATGCAAAGTTCAAAAAAATATTATAACAGGAATCAATTTTGATGTTTTGCCACTGCTTTCTGCAATGAAGCATTTTCATATTGACCAAGACTTGCATTTTGATTCTTGGAAGATTGTGTCAGAATGGATGCCGAATTTGGAAAGGCTGGAAACCGTACTTGTACCAAAGGGATTTCAAAGTGTGTGTAGGCACTTGCCAAATCTTAATTGGTTAGTGTTATTGCACGGAAGCAAGATGGACGACGAAACACTAACAGGTGTAAGTGATATTGGACGCAATCCCGACAACATTACGTCATTTACACGTGAGTGATAATTTATAATATATTTATCTCCATTTTCAGAATAGATTTAGAATAAATATGATCAAAAATATTTTCATGTTGTTTTAGAACTGGAAACGTTTCAAATACTACGCCTCTGTGGAATGCCAAATTTCAGAACACCGCCAAGTTGCCGCCTTGGAGATCTGTCTGTTTACAGTGGATTTTTTGAATTGTCATATTTACAAAATGTTAGCATTCATGCGTCTAGAAATGTGAGTACATACTCAAAGTAAACCGTCTTCAAGTTTTGATTCATTAAAATGTTGGCACTTAATAACGTTTTAAAATTTTAGATGACTTATGCAGCAGAAACATTATTGAGAAAGCATGTTCAAAGCCATGTCCAGGTCATCCGAAGCTACATGAAATCTAAAACCTATCACACGAGTGAATGTTGCGAAGTCAGAGAGTTTCTCAACCGCTGTCCTCCACAGTATTATGATTAGTGAATTATGTGAGCTTAGAAAAGCAAGAAACAAAACTGTATTTAGCTGAGGGCATTTAACACCAGATAAAAAGCTTTGTATTAGTGTTTTAATTAAGACAGCAAAAATGAGTTTTTAAGTTAGATTTTGTACATATTTCAGGCCGTGCATAGCAAATGTGTAAACTCAAAATGTGCATAGTTTGCAGCATTGTAGATTTCTAGGAATTATTCAGGCACATGTACATGGCCGAGTCAATTTGACTTTATGTCTTTGTGATGACTTGGCTCGCAAATTTTACTTCCCTGGTTTGTGTTAAATGGGTTTCGTGTTGTTAAGATGTCCCAAAAAAATACCAAAGCAAACTTAATGTGCTTCTTAAATAGCAAGCACACCATAATTTCAAACTCTGTACTAGGTTCACTATGCACAGCAACGTGAAAATGCCAAAATAAATTTACATGTGATTACAGAAAAACCTAGTATGTAAACAAGCGCCAAAATTAGTTATTACTCTGGCCAACCTGGACAAAAAATAAATCTCAATAAAGCTTATTTACTTACTATGATACATTCTTTGTTGTTTAGATAAAATTAGTAGCAATATTATATATTACTTCTTAAACAGCATATTATAACCATTCAATATGTATTTAAATTGTGTAATTACTCAAAATAAAGTAGTTTTACTAATGTATATAAAAGTTTAAGAGTTATTTAAATACATTGCAATAAAAATGTATTTGAATCTTACATATTTTGATGTGCATTTTGATTCAAATATTATGAAAAAATACAAACTTAAACCTGCAGCAAAATCAAGTATTTAAAGTTACATCTTGTTATTGTTGTATTGTATAATTTCATGTAAATGTTGACAAGTAAACAGAAATTCTATGAGACGTTAAGGCAAATCTTGAAATCTAGTAGGCGCGTTTGAATCTTTTTTACCATACCAAATTGACCGTCCCTCTGCGTGTTGTCATCAACGTGTGTAAGCATGTTTACTTATATAAAACTCTGAACGAATTTTGAAGATTGCTCTGTGGCTCACTACCATTCATTTCATAATACAAACTGCCAGCACGGAAACACACCGAAGTACATTCAACCAGCATATGCAACAAGTGTTGTTGAAAGTTTATATGATCCTTACAGTAATTACCACACGTTTTGTGTTGTGAGCATGATGCGTAAAAATGAGTGTGATGACGTGCAAAAATACAGAAAGAATGCGGACCAGTTTTTATGTTCACTTCTACTCATAAAAATAAGTAAGTACAAAATATATACAAAAAGCATTGGACCACGGCATGAACTACAACATAATTTTCAGCGGGGACAAAATCAAAAGTGCTTGAAGTGCGTACGCTGCTAATTTGAGAAAAGAACATGCGTTGCATTAAGTTTTTTTTATTGAATCTGGCTTTCTTGTTCTGGATAAACCCAACTTCCCCACAGCAAACGAATATAACACAAACATTATGTAAACGAGTTCAGTATACTTCTGCATGCTGGATGTTTCAGTTCTTTCACAACAACACTAAATGAAACAGGAAATGGCTAATTATCTCCAGAGTCAAATTCACTTAAGGCCACGCCCTTACAATAACCCGTCGGTCATATAACCAGATTAGCTTGCGTGCATCCCCAATAGAGTTTTAAACAAAAAAAAGTTTTTCAGAAATGATCTGTGCCCGGAGCATGCGGTGTCTTTTCTAGGAGCGGTATTTTATTGCCATGGAATACGTAAGCGTACCCAAACTTTATGAGCAGGAAAACAATGATTTTCCTTTATCCCAAGTAGTGAAAGACTGCTTTATGTCCTCAAAAAAGGTCGAAAGACAGTTTAGAAAGTTGATGGTCAGAACAAACAGAGGCTGAAGAAGAAGCCCCACATTCATTTTGGTGCCAAGGCTTGGTAAACAAAAAATGTTTGTGTGCATTCTGCCTTATTTTTTTAACATGAGAAATGAACCCAGGCATTACAAACAGTGAATAACGGCAAATTTTTTTCTGGTTCCTTTTCAAGTTTTCAGTTTAGTCTGTCCTTGCACTGCATATACGATACACGCGCTCTAAGTCGCAAGTCTTGCAAAACATTTTAATTTAGAAAAAAATGCAATTTGAACTAAAACTCTTTTTTAAACTGACTACAAATGCAACAATAAAATTCTGTTTATTATTTTGTGTCACTGGCTGGGTTAACAAACCAAAAACTTTCGCAATAAACGTGCAATTATAATATTTAATAAAGTTCGAGTTTTTGAATTGGTTAGTGTATCAAATCCGAAAGTTTGGCGTTTTAATCAAACGCAAAAAGTGCTTTTCGTTCTATAAACTACCGTTTACGTACTTTGAAAAATGGAAACCATATACGTTTTCAACACGCAAAAGCATCACGAGGAAGAGAGCGTTCTGCTAGGAGTTTTTCCTGCAGAGGTATTCACTTAAATAGTTGTAATTTTAAAATTTTTGAATACAACAGTAACTATTTTAAATGCTAATAAAATTTATTTCATATTTTTTCAGGTTTGGCTCATGATTCTAGGCAAGATGATTGACGCCTCCAACTATCACAGCATTTGTGCAACCTCTTCCTATTTCCAGAGTCTACTTTTGTCTGACCGAACCAAAATCTTATTTCCCGAAGTTGTCAAGATCTATGCTGGCTATCTAATGGCAGACTTGTTGCCTATATTTGAATGGGACCAAATAAGTTCACTACTTTTATCATGTCGCAAAGTATGTCGAGCTTGGAAACAAGGAGTGGACGCAACATTTGAAATGATGTTTGATCAACCCAGCTTTCGAGGCAGTAACTTTAACGATAGCTCTCATCCCTCGTATAGCATACAAGAGTTTCAGGACCGCCTTGGAGAGTGGATTTTTGATCCTGCTGAAGTTGACAAAATGTTTGAAAAATTTGACAATTCTCACTTTCTCACTGGAAGGAATCCTTTTATTGGAAGGTCGGTTGGCTTTGGCAATTTCAAAAGGAGAAATTTGACAGAGTATTGCAACAAAAGCCTAGAGCTTCTGCGAAAGTATGGACAGCACATTCACCATTGTGGATTCATGCTGTGTTTTAATTCAGAACGAACTGAAATGGAGCAGTTAATAAACCATTTAAGTTCCGCGTTGAAATAGCTACCAAATGTACGATCACTTTGGATTGAACTTGAAAACTCCGGTTACATACCAGAACGAGACCGGCAACAATTAGTAAAAAATATTTTACGGAGGAACCCTATCCAAAAACTTGACAAACTCGAGCGCTTGGAATTTAGAGGAGAGTATGAAAATAATACCATTCCACAAATTTATAGAGATCTTATAACAAGGAACACTCACATTACCAAATTGGTAATACAAGGATTTGATTTGAAAAACCACTCGAGCTTATTTAAAGCGCCGTTAAATAATTTGCAAGAGCTTCACATCTTTTTCTTACAAGGAATGAAGCAAGAATTTACACGTTTGCGAAACGCGCCTGTTGTATGGCCACTGAAAAAACTTACACTGTACTTCAGTCGCTATTCTGCTAATTTGATTTTGGAGCTTTTCCAAATTATTAAGACAAAGTGGTCAGGAACACTGACGGATTTAGATCTTCGACTTCCTCCAAAACCCGTTCAGGGGCTTGCACTTACTTTTCCGTGTTTAAAAAATCTGACAATTACAATGGAGGAATATTCTTCAATGGATTTTATTTTGCCTTTGGCGAATTCTCTAACCAGATTGTGTGTACGCATTAACGACGACGAAGCAAAGTATAAGAACAAATTGGAAAACAACAGCACATTAAAGTTTTTTCTTCATCGAAAAAATCTGCTCAAGTCCAACATTTGGAAACTTTTTCCTAAATTGAACTACATTGGTTATGCCGATGAAACTGATCAGAAATTAATGAAGGATTATAGACGTGATTATTGGGAAAGATTTATTTCTCAAATGGCTTAGTAAAAACATTAGTGAAATGAAATCATTTTAAATATAGAAATTTTATTTCAACAGAAGCAGATTGTACTTTTAACTATATGCAAAATTTCAAAATAGTAGTTCTGTTTCCAAATGTTTGTCTTTAATAATCACGTGAAATAATTTAAGTGAGCTTATTATATTGGTTTTAAAACTAACCTGGCAATATCCTGCTTGTTATTGATTACGTAGTCTAACCTTTAGAAACTATTGCAGAAATACTAGTATTTGGCAGAATTTAGTTGTTTCACCTTCACTCGACCGATTAATTTGTAAATATTGTAACCAATGTACCTTTTAATATTACTATAATTTTACATACTGCTATTATAAAACTAGAAAAACGAGATTCTGAACTAATCACACCATCTAGTGCCACAAAATATGTTCGAAAAACTAATACTTAAATTAGCCTTTTTGATAATGTGTATGTGTTTCAAGTGTAGAACAGAAAAGTAAAAAACTAAATGAGCAACTGAATGTAAATAAAAATAAAATATTTATAAGGTACATATTAAGACGCTGCTTGGTTGAATAATCTGTTAATCTTTAAACGTCAAATTGACGTGTACAAATCTATTAATTAGTATATTCAGCTTAACAGGTGTTTCTCTACTCATACTAAACTGACAAGGTATGATATTTGACTGTTAATCGCAAACCAAGATGCGATATACCACATCTTGTCCAGCGTTTTACGTAGATTCCAAGTCTGGTTTCCTTTTGGTGTAAAACGCAAATTTGGATTTTTAATAAATTAATTAGTAATCGTAATTAACCTACGAATACGCGCGCTTGACCCCAGCAGCATCCCCCAGGTGCTCCTCCCTGTACACACGCAACACACAAAAACAACGTGAGAGAGCAACATCAAAGTGCACGCAGCAGCACTGCTTTGGCCATTTGTTTTGTGTGTTGTGCGCGTTGAGAGAGGAGCACCTGGGGGATGCTGCTGGGGTCAAGCGCGCGTATTCGTAGGTTAACTACGATTACTAATTAATTTATTAAAAATCCAAATTTGCGTTTTACACCAAAAGGAAACCAGATTTGGAATCTACGTAAAACGCTGAGCAAGATGTGGTATATCGCATCTTGGTTTGCGATTAACAGGCAAATAGCATACCTTGTGAGCAATATATAATTCAATTTGTGCGTTTTATGTGCAATAAAATGTTTTGACATTATGTGTAAAATTACATATATTTTTAGTACCACCTAAGTTTCTCTAGGAATAATGTAATTTTAAAATAGCATCTCCAAAAGTTGTGTTTTGTTTCAGTGGTAAAGAACCTGAGCACATGCATAAAAGTAACATGGGGAAAAAATTTTAATTAGTTTTTTCGTTTTTTAAAACTACGCCAGTTAAATATGTAAAATGGTTTCGGATACACTTTGAATTTGTTATCTAATAAACATAGTAACCAAACAAGTAGGAATTAAAATTGTAAACTGATGGTGTATAAAACTGGCGCAAACGTAATATAATGATCAACCTGATTGTTTACTCAAAAGACAATTCTTTACAATTGAACACTTGTATGTAAACAGAAATTTAAAATGAAATTAAATCGCAATAAAGTTTGAAATAATATTGAAATTAAAAAAAATCGTGTATATTTATTCTAATGCGCATAAAATATTAACAATTTTGTATTTTTTTAAATGGATGGAAAACTCGTTTTTATCATCAAGCCCTTATAAAAGACTTTCTACAAGTAAGAAATGTAATCCTTATTACATTGTCACTTGCATGGTTTTTACTTGTATTGGATTTTATTATTATATTTTAGGTACAAAATTCCAAGATCTTTAATTTGCATGTTTGATGCTAGATACAGAGGCTAAGCTTCGGGGAAAATGGATTTTAACATGCCTGCAATTGGGTATTACACTTTCAAAACAACAATGGATTGATTTTCTGGCACCAAACCTATACGAGAATGTTTCTGTAGGATTGGAAAACTCGTACCCCTTAAACTTTACAAAAAGCTTACATTTCCACGGTTCTCTCAGAAGTACCTTTTGTCTGTCTCTAAAATCTAGGTTCTAAATACACCATTTATTAAGTTGCGGTTAAAAAGGATATAATGCTATGTATACAAGTAAAATAATGGGGGGATTACACTTATACCAAATTTCCTTTCGACGCGACTGGAGGCTGTCCTCATAAAGCATTGATTTTTTTATTACATTTCACTTTACCTTTTGTCGTTCTAAAGCAAACCATGAAGTAAAAGCTCGGAACAATTTAAGGTTGAGTACCTGAAATATTCTCCAAGTTCTTGTTGTGCTCCTGTTGTGCGGTTTCAGGATCGGTCTTTAGTTGGCAGAAGGCATTTATTTGGTTTAGACATAAATTTCTATTTCCTCAAAAAAGTCTCCTGTCAGCAATTGTAGAATTTGAAATTTTGAGAAACGATTAATAAATTTAAACAGTTTTTTTAATATGTCAAGAAAACACTCATGTTATCTGAAAGATGTGGAAATGTCTGACAACAACAGGCAGATTGGATCAGTGAGATCTAAATATGCTGGAAATTCCCAAGAGGACCGAGAAAATGAGGATCGTTTAAAACTACTACATGTGTTTCCAGAAGAGGTAGGTTTAACTTTAAGCATTTCAAATCCATTTAATTATATGTAATCTTTAACGGTAATATAAGTGTATTTTTTGAATTTGCGTGTAGTTATGGGTGCTTGTTTTGGATAAGTTGGAAATGTCTCAAGATGTTGCCACAGCAGCAAATTCCAGCCCATTTCTTCGGAACATTTTGCTTCCAAGACGAGCAGTCTTCCTCTTTCCACAAGTCTGGAGTATATTGGGAAACAAATATGAATGCTCAAAAAATCCCGCTTACCAGGAAATTGCACAAGTAGCAGAAAATCTGGCAACTTCTATTGAAACCGCTGGTACACGGATTCGCTGGTTCTCTGGAATTTTAAAACTTCGTCTTGTGTGCCAGACTTGGTGCAGAAGCATTGACGACTTTTATCAAAACTTGAAAGAGCATTACAAAATGAACAATGATGCATCTCACCCGCTCGCTGTATGCAAAAGACTAATATGTTGGGATGCTGATGGCGTTCATCGATTAGGCTGCTGGACAAGAGCATACGGTTTATTGGATGTTCGACGTCTAAATCACTTTGTAATCCATTTTAGTAATACTCACGCAGGCAGCAAAAATCCGTTTTTATCTAACAGAGTAAATCTACTTCTCCGTCAAAATGAAGAGCATTGTGCTGCTGTAAATAACTTTCTAGTTCTTTACGGAAAATTTATCACGCACTGTTATATATTTATGCCCAAATTTGAACAGTCAATATTCAGTACATACACTGCTCTGAAAAATTGCCTGTCACAACTGCCAAACCTGAAATCTCTTAGAATTATTTATTATGGTGTACTTGGTACAGACGAAAATTCACAAGAGTTTCTTCGTTTGAGCAATGAAGTTAGCCAAGATCCCATGCCGTTTCAGAAAAACCTACAATTTTTAGAAACTTATGGGTTGCCCTCAGTTATATTTAATGAGCTATTGCAGAGATGTCGTAAACTGACTTCGATTGAAATTCGGAGACGCGTGGGTCAAAATTTCTATAATATTTTCTCCGAAAACTATCCAGCATTTTCACAGCTTCATCTAGACATTCACTCACAAGCTGAGTTAGACCAATTAAAAACGGTGAACTGGATACTGACAAAGATTTACTTGGACTTTAAATCTTGCTGCTATATTCCGTGGTCCTACATTTTTCGATTTGTTGAGAAAAAATTTGGGGATACTCTTAGAGAAGTTATGTTGCATTTACCAAGCGCCCAAACAAGGGCAGAAATATTTACGCATATTCAGGAGCATGATTCGTTAACTTTGAGCTTGGCACACGTTGAGAGACTGAGAATAGCCCTTGGAAATATTTCCTCTATTGATTTTGTACTGCCAATGAAAAATCAGTTAAAGCAGTTGGATGTCTTCGAAGTTTACGAATTTCAGAAGGACGAGGGGCAAAAAGAGTGGAAGAATGAAGAGTTTGAAAATGTTGTTGGAAGTCGGAGTATCAAGTTTGGCGGTTTGAAATGTGGCAATCAAAATAATATTTGGGAAGTACTACCCAAGCTACAGTATTTTGAGTATAGTAACTATGTACATTACAACTCTAGTTTAAATAAATGTTTTACTCGAAATAAAAGTGAGTAGTAAATTAAGTATGCTACAGGGGACTATCACGTGTCTTAAAAGTTAAGGTGAAAATAGTGGGTGCGTATACAAATCAATAGCAAGCATACATTTCAAATGTCAAGTTTGAGATATTTCAAAAAATCTGATTACGTTGATGTGTAAAGCCAGCAGTGCATTTTTTGTGTATTAATTGTTAGAGTAATTGTATAATTAAACTAAATTCAAAGAAACAGTTATTCTCAATTTTTGACAAATGAAAAGCCTTTTCGTATAAAATTGTGTAATTAATCTTGATTGTGTACAAATGTGTGTAAACCTACCAAAATCATTTTATTATTACCAAGGCTTTGTTTATAAATACTGGTTGCATATTTGCAATGTGTTTTTATATTATATTTGCGTTTTGAGAGCTTTGTTAAGAATGGCAATTGAAATGAAGCAAAATATCACTTTCTAATAAAACCTAGTTGGATTGGACATGTTAATGAATTTATTTCTCGATTAATGTAATAAAAATTAGTGATAACAGAAAAGTACAAGATATTTTCCCAAAAAATAATTGTTTTACTGCATTAAATGCACGTTGCGCGTTTTCACCCAAGCATAAGGTTTATTCTAAAGACAACCATCCTCTAAATGGTATTCTTAAAAATACATAAATTATTGCATTTTTCATATTCAGGAGCATTTAACTCTCTGGTTTCTGTCAGTAATCTTGGTGCTGAGGATCAAGCAATTTCAGTAAGTGAACAATAAACGTAAGAAAAATTTGCAGCAAAGCCCCAACAATTTTTAGCTAGAATCTCAAATACGGTACACGATTCAGACAATGCACATAGTGTCTTTTGTAAATCTTTCAAAGCTTCTAAATTATCAATGCATATAAAAGAGGGCAATTTTAGGGGGTAAATTACACATTATCTTAGTATTATACTGTTTTAGTCACAAGTGCATTTATTATACCTTTAGAGGAACCCTTTCGGCAGGCCATTCAGAAAGGTCATAATGTAGCTTATACAACCTAAAATGACAAAGACAATATAGAATGAAAATGTTTACAAAATCAACCTCAAACTTGCATGCTAATTATATTATCTTGTTATCATATTGCAATCCGAAAATTGATATCTGCATTTATTATTTTGTGACTATTGATATTTAAAACCACTTCTTATAATTGATTTCAAAATGTGGACGAATAATATAAAATAGTATTACTTTTCTTTTCTGTTGAAGCGAATTCTGAAATCTAGTCGATACGTGTATACATTTTTTGCTATGCAAACTTGTGTGGTGTATACCAACCAAACACATCTTTTTGTATGGTTTATCTTCAGCGTATTTAGAAACTTTGTAAGCATGTTTACTCATATAAAACTCTGAACGAAGTGTGAAGGTTGCTCACTACCCCTCATTGTATGAAACAAGCTGACAGCACGGAAACGCACAGAAGTACATTCAAGCAGCATAATATGCAACAGGTGTTGTTGGAGGTTCATTTATTGCTTACAATATTATTTACTCGTTCTATGAGCGTGATGCGTAAAAGTGCGTGAGGTAACGCTTGAAGAAATGAATGTTAACTGTGGGCCAGTTTTTCTGCTTTCAGGTTCACACTACATTATGATTCTAACAAAATCACAAAAAATAAGTGAAACGGGTAGTCGCTATAGAAAAGAGCATTCGACCACCACAATATTTTATAAGGGTTCCCAAAGGGTGTGTAAAGGTGCTAGAACTGGTGCAGGGAAAAGAACATGCGTAGTGTTAAACTTTTTTATCGAATCTGGCTTTCTTGTGTAATCTATATAAACCCAAGTACCACATAGCAAACGAAACCAGCGCAATAAAATGAAAACCTGCTCAGTAAATTTCTGTTGGCTTGACTTTTTACATCCTTCTTAGCAACGCAAAACCAAACGGGAAATGAATAACTATTTCAAGAGTTGGTTTCAGTATTGTATAGTGAAATTTCGGAAAATCTGCAGGAATACACATTGTTCTAGTTACCAATTTCAATTATCATATGTTTTACTGTAATAATTAGTAGTTTAGAAGACAAATGTTTTTTTTTATAAATCCATACTTTACCAAAATATTCTGAAAGTGTGCAAGCAGTGGAATGAAAGAGTATTGCATTTCTCCTCAACTGAAGGGAATCCTAATATCAGATAGGTATTACGTAAGAACTTTTCTGGTATACAAATTTCAGCATCTTTCTGTGTGTAGTGTCATCAGTGTGTGTTAAAACTGTGCATACTCATATCCATAACTTTACTTCCACTTTATAAAAAACCAAACAGTGAAGACGGTGCACTACCAATTATTTCATGATGTAGGCAGTGTAGTACGGATGAAGTATTTTTCGGCAGTATACGCAACAGGTGTAGGTGTTGCTCTATACTTGTATTTTATATGATGCGTAAACGTGCGTGAAACTGAGAAAAAATCCATAAACACGTAAAATGCAGTTTTTTCTTTTAAGTTCCTACTATCTATATTATAAACCTAACAATCAGCTTAGAAACAATTGAAGCAGAGAGATACACAAAAAACATTCAACCCCAACAAAAACAACAGCAATTATTTTTTAGGGGATGTAAGCTCCGAAAAGTGCGTGAGGGTGCGTGTACTGGTAACTTGAATCAGAGAACATGCGTAGTATACGGTCTTTTTTTATAGAAACACAACTTTTTTACCCCTTATATCAGAGTAACCGTAACCCCTAGTCGGCATAAAAAACAAAAACTATGGTGTACGAACTATATGAAAACCAGTTCAGTGCATTCATATCAGTGGGATGTGTAAGTTCTCTCGTAGCAACAAAACTCCAAACAGGAAGTGGTAAATTATCTCAAAGAACCATTTCGACTTTGTGAAGTGAGAGTGAAGTTCTGTTTTTGGGCATGCAAAGACACTTATCTGTTTTAACTGTTTCGTAAATTTGTAAAATAGTAATAATCAGTGCAAAAATCAAAACAAAATTTTTGCGAAAGTCAAATCATACTAAAACGGAGTATGTTAAAAGTGTGGTAACAAACCGAACTTCAAACCATCATCGTGTATTCAAAACAGTTATTTTGTAACAATCATTTCAACTTTTCTTATTTCAATCACCTACCACTTCATATCTTACAAAGCAACCAACAATGGAACAGGAAGTTATGAAAAGTGCGTTGAAAAACTGTTTTCCTCCAGATCCAGAAAATGAGAAACTGCTGCAAAATCATTCAAAACAGATTCAAAAATCAAGTGCACGTAAAATAGCACTGCATCAACCTCGATTACGTCATGCACTCATGAAAAGTCAAGAAGAAATTGATACTGATCCACCAACACGGGAAAGTTTGCTACAAATATTTCCAGAGGAGGTATAAAATTTTAAGAAAAAATCCTCCAAGTTTGTTCGGAAGTATTTGAATATCATTGTTTTAATACCTCCCTGTTTTAAATATTTTTACAGATTTGGATAAAAATTCTAAGAAGCTTGAATTCTCAAGATCAGGCTAACTGTGCCAATGCCTGCTATTTATTTGAGGATTTGCTAAACGGAGCTTGGATATTTCCCCAGGTATGATGTGTTTGGTGAATATACACATAAAAACCTCTTTACGTACCCTACACACAATACTAATATTATTTATGGTTCAACAGATATTACCCAACATTATCAAACATTTTAGCTGCGACGATATTATCAACTGCATCAAAGCATTTCCTGAATGGCAAATGGAAATTCTTGACCTGGCCGACAGAGTGATTGCAGGTTTTGATTATAATGTGGAATCTCAAAAGCCATTTCATCATTATGACAAAGTTCTGAATATCAAAATTGACAGGGAGTTCTTGAAAAAGTATACACCTTACAATCTAATCAAAATTCCAGCGCAAAACGATAACTTTTTAGAACCAGAACTTACCGACATTTTTCTAAATAACCGAGTAATCATTGAAGCCAACTATCACTCCGACTTCTTCATGAAGTTTGCAAACCTTCTGGATGCAAAAGGAAATCAATTTCGTCATCTGACCTTAATAGGAGGCAAGATAAATATTAGCCCCGCAACGATATACATATTGTGTCACCAAATTTTACAAATGTGTAAAAACTTAAAAAGCTTCTCTATTCGGGGTTGGAACAATGTCAACTGGCAGATCTCAGAGAAGAATATTATACAAAGTATTTTGTCAAAACCTTCACTTGACAAACACGCTCACTTGGAAATATTGGATATTGATGTCTCAAATAAGAAATTTTCAATCATTTCAAATTTACTACTTGAAAAGTACAAAAAGCAACTGAAAAAGGTGAATATTGAGGTAGAAAACCGGCCTTGTTATTTTATTTTTGAAGGGCGGTTTTTTAATCGTTTTGAAAATTTAGCTGAATTTACTGCGCTAACTGGAAATGAGTCTAGAATTGTGACCCTCTTAGAAGGGCTTCGTGCTCCAAACTTGCAAAAACTGCAAATAAAGCTGAACAAAAGTGTTCCAGATTTAGACATGTTTATCAAAATGCTCACAACATTTCCAAAAATGCATTGTGTTGATCTTCATCTCGGGGCAAACTTTGGTGGTTGGAATGACCAACAAATTTTGCGTGTAGATCCTGAAAATTGTGCGCGAGTTCCAGTGAAAACGTTAAGAGTTGGTCCATTTTGGAAAAACGTTTGTTGGAACTTTTTGATTTGCTTCCCGCGTTTACGTGAATTAGTGTTTTGTTACACCCACCCAAATGAGGGTTTGTCAAACGTTATGCCGTACGCTAGCAGTGATCATAACAGGCTTCAAGAATGGCACTTGTTGGACAACGAGAAAATTGGAACATGCACGTCTGGACGCTCATTTTTGCATGAAGAGTACTCCGCTGAACATCTAATGCCAAACTATGACTCAAACACTGTGTATCATAGAATACCAAGCAACAGGTTTGAAATCGACAGCCGAAAAACAACCAGTTTTATAAATAAGTTGCCATCAACCGGTTCTGACACCGAGTTGGATTTACACGAATCAAACATATGGGCTTACCTAAAATCTCTTCAAGTCATCCAGTTTGAAATTGAAGAAAAACTGTTTACTACAGAAGAATATGAGCGACGGGAAAACATTCGAATTGCAGTTTTGCAAGAAGGAAATAAATCTCAAGAACGCGCAAGAAAATTGGAATTTCCAGCTAAAATCAGAGAAATGCGTGAGGATATTTTACCCAACTGTGGAAAACGTTTTACTAATGCTGAAGCAAGTTTTTTGATGGATGTAAGTTGTTTGTGTTGGGGTTCAATATAAATTGATATAATCCAAAAATACCTGAAATAGCAATGGGATAAACGTAAATAATATTTACTTTCAGATATGGACACCAGACATGGGAACCATTGAAGATTTAGAGGAGATCAGAAACGGTCGAATAAACTTTCCCTTGTTGACCATTATTCTAGATGAAACCAAAACTCAGCGACTTTTTCAAATGGTAATCCAAATTTCGATGATAAAGTATAGCATGTGCTATTCCACCTGAACAAGGTCGTGCAATGAATGCAAGATGTTGTAATTACACATAATTAACATTTGGACAGGTTTTTCCAATAATCCACCATCATTTAGAAAGGAAGGGTGTGCTTCTTTGCCGAAGAGTATGCAAAAAGTGGAAAGCTGTTGTAGACTCGTTCTTACTGCAAGATGTTAATGAACTTAAAAATCCAGTTTACAATAATTAGTTTGTTGAACGTATATTATATTATTAACAATAGTTTGTAATTAGTTTGTTTCTGTTGGACACTCGCACTTTAGCCATATTTGTACAAAATGTACCATCCCGCGAATATTTGTAATTTAAAAGTTTTTAAATAAACTGGTTTGATTTTTTATAAAACGCATATCATCATTGTTTTTTATTTAATTTGTTATTTTAAAATCATTTCATTTAGCTGCAAATTAATTTTATGCAAAACTATTTTCAACTGATTGCAAAAAACTATATCATTATTTCCTACTGCCTAAATATTGTAGATGAAAAAAACATATTATGTAGTGAAAAGGGATTGTTATGAAAAGCTGCGTGAGTAATGCTCGCTGGGCATACACGGTACAAACGCTACGCATATGAAAGAAAGAAAGGAAAGAAAAATAAAGTTGAAAGTCCTTCTAACACCCAAGCATGCATTATCCGTTTTACCTGTGTTCTCCTTACGCCCCAACGGTTTAAAGATTTTATGCGCACACGTAAAACCACCTGTTGTGTTGTGGTTTTTAGGCCTGCTCATCTAGTCCAGCTGTTTACAAATTTAATATCTAATTAAATAATAATTTTTATGAGGCATAATGGACTGTCGTTTTTTGCCTGTGCCTGGACCTTCACAGAAATCTGGTAATGTTGACCAAAGTAATGTGAAAAGAATTCTATGTTTGTTTTGCTACAAGAGATTTGATAAAAATGAAGGAGAAAATTTGGAAAGGTTTACAAATTTGGCAGAGTTGTGGCTAGGAAGAAAACTGTGCTTAGATGGAAATGGCGAGTGTCGTATAATTGGTGGATGTTGTCCAAATTGTTCAATTCTGGTTGAACAGTTTTGCAGTGCTTTTGATAAGTGGAAAGAAGGAGAAACAAAAGTTGAGAGCAACTTGGATGGGCTGCTGAATAAAATGAAACTGGCAAATAGAGGGCCACAGAGTTTAAAAGAAATGCGAAAAAGATTTGAGGAAGGGGAGGGGAGGTGGATTAAGGAATTCAGAGAGGATTTAATTAAAGCAGGTAATAATAAAATAATTGTAGTAGTCAATATAACATTTGGATTTGAGTAAGAAAATATTTTGTTGCAATATTTGTAGGTGCTCAAAGAGGTAACCAGCAGCAAGAACAAACACTGAACTTAAATGCAGTAAGATGCAAAGTGGAAGTGAACAGTACAATGAACGATTGGGTACCTGAGTATTTTCTAGGATGGATGGTGACCTATTCTGCAGTTTTATGTTTGGCTTTGGAATCCACAAGAAATTGCCAAAACTTAGAAACTGCTCCTTCTTTAGAATTTGCACAAAATAGCCATTATGATTTTGGGGAACACAGAGACAACACGGCAGCATTTAATCCTGTTTCAAATCTGGAAGATGATCCTTTCCTTGACGAACTAATTGGAGTACAGATATGGCCTGAATCACATTCTGATATGTTTTTATCAGAAACTGGTGAAATACCTCAATTCCAGTTGCAAAATACAAGTCATGAGCTATCCAGACTCACTAGGGAAATAAACGGTGACAAAAGGTTTGTATTGCTCAAATGTGAATCTTACTTATAAAAATGATGAAATTGTTTATCTGTATTTTTACGTATTGAGTAACGTGTGTTTGTATTTCAGAGTAAATATGACGTGTGGTCGCAATGTTCCTAAAACGACTTCCAACTTGCCTTGTAAACATTGTTCTAAAGTGTTTGCATCTCAACGGTCTCTCAAACAACATGGTCGTTACTGTCCTACACAAACGCCCAAACGGAAAATAGTCAATGACAACAGCCAACACAATGCTCATTCCACAAATCCTGCTAAAACAACTTCAAAATTGAATAAACAATCAAAATGTTTTGGCAAAATAGGAATAGACCAACTCAAATCCGGCAACAGCAAAAATATTAAGAAACTCCCTAAAACCAAGTCAAAACAATTATCAGCTAAATCAATAATCAGTCGTAGTCAGCCTACTAACTGTGATAAAATTTCAAAATCTTCCAAACACACAGCCTATAATGAGCCCGATTTAAGTGATAATGTACCTGTTGCTCACTGCAGTAAAACCTGGCCCAAAACTAGTCTGCAAATCAAGCAATCAAAACATTTTGTCCAAAAAACTAATCAAGGCAACCCAAAAAGCTTTAAAGATAACAGCTTAATGAAAACAAAACCACGGTCAACCAAACCAAATCAGCCCAAAATGCGTAGCATAAAATTAATGATTTCGAAGCCGACAAACACAGAAATCGCACACGTTTCCCAAGTGCCAAGTGTTTCTGCAATGTATGTAGAATCTCAAGACCAAAATCCTTTGATGACGCGTGCGGTAATAATTCTATAAATATTTGGCTGAAGCAAAAAATTGGTTTTTGAGAATTTTTTTTATGTTTGTTTTTGAACAGATTTTCGATAGATTGTTAAAATTTGACTTTTCCTTTCACGACTTTCAACAAATGAGGCTTGTGTGCAAAAAGTGGTACATATACAGCCTACCAAAATGGCGAAACAATATAACCGTTAGAATTGGCCCAGAGGAAAGCTGTTTTAACGAACTGGAACGTCCAAGACAAAAATACAAAGTCTGGTGTATGGATAGCTACCTAAAGAGCTTTACAGATCTCAACCACTTTCAAGGGTTGTTTGAGTATCCATACAAAAAATACGTTTTCAAGTGTATCATTTTAGACCCTGAACCCGAAACCCCGTTCTGGGATTTTATAGGACCAGAAATACGGCATTTGTTATTTGAGGACTGCATATTTCATGGTGAAGAGCTGGCAACTCAGTTTGAGTGGATTTTTACAACCTATTTGACAAGTTTAGAATCATTGAGCTTCTCCGAGTGCGAAGTGTATCCAAGCAGAGCAATAGAAAATTTGTTTGATGACAGAGTAATAGGCCCAGCCCAGTTCCGTGACAGTCCAAAACAAAACTTGAAATTAAAAAGTATTACAATGTGTGGTATTTTACCAATCGACTTTTCAGTTTTGCTGATAAACTCTCCAAATATTCCGGTATTAGAATTTAAACAGTTTAAACAGTCAATAATATGAAAAACACCAATATTCTCCAATTTTGTTTGTTATAAAGGCAATTGAGATAAACTCCCAGATCCAAGACAAGAACAAATTCTACCAAAAACTAATTACCATATCAAACTGTAGACGGATATTGGAACATCGTCCAAGTCACATTACCAATCTCCATCTAAATTTGAAAATAAGACCTACAAAACGTGATTTAAACCCCTGGCGAATTCTTAAGTTACCTCTTGAGCGATTGTTCTATGCAGCAATGCCAATTTACTGCGATGAAAGTGGAACTACAGGAATTACTGAAGTTCTTGACATTACAGCAACATGCTCCAAAACACTAAAAATTCTTGAAATGTTTCAACCCCCAGTGGGAACTTCTCGCCCATTGAAAAACCTGACATCTAAATTAACAAACTTGGAAGAGATCTACTGCTATGGAAATGTTTTCTCAAGTTTGGATTTCACAAACAAAACGCCAAATTTGAAAGTACTTTATTTGGATTACAAGTGCTTTTGCAATTTAGACAAGGTTTTCAAATTAACTGAAGGATCGGATTATTTGGAAACATATCGATGCTATTACTCTCCCGAAGATATACCCAACTTGATAAATGATTTGAAATGCCCAAATCCGTTGAGGAATTTGGTGCGTTTTCATATCGATCTGGAGTTGAATACAAATTCATGGAGTAAAGTTGCTCGATGGTTACCAAATTTACGAATACTAGAAGCAACATTAACTGACAAATCGTTTCAGGCTGTTTGCAAATACTTAACGAATTTAGAGGAACTGGTACTTCTGTATGAAAGTTTTGTAGGAGATTTGGAGTTAACGGGGCTTGAAACTAAGCCACGTAATCCGGATAATTTGACAAACCTCAAAAGTAAGTTCAGGCTTGACGATTGCCATAAAAATTTGTGTTTTCACTTAATATGGTAATTTTCATATTTGAAATAGATTTGCGAAAATTTGAGATGAAACGAACTTGTGGAATATTCAAGACGCCAATAATTTTACCGGAAGCTGAAGGACTTCAGGATCTTTCAGTTAACAAGGCTTTCCTGGAGATGAAAAATTTACAAGAAGTGCAAATTCAAGCTTCTGAGAAGGTATGAGTTTCGATAATCTTATGCACGCAATTCACTTGAAATGCTCGTATATTAAAATCATATGTTAAATGCAATTATATTTTTGGCTTTTATAGATGACAATCAAGGCAATTTGTAAGCTGAAGAGTCACGTAAAAAAGGTTGTGGTTATTCGCGGTTATGAGAATCTTCCCCATGCAGACGGGGAGTGCTGCAGAGTTACGTCCTTTTTGCGCTCTGTTAAGTTTTGTCAGGATTCTGATGATGAGGACGATAGTGACCTGGATCGTTTTATAAATCGTTTTAATGTCTAGATGATTTATTATTTAAATCAATACTAATCGCTAGTGTAGCTAGTAGTTCTGTAAGTTTTTAAAGATAAATAATTATCGTAATAATAATGAGTAAATCATAAATGCGTAATATTAAGTGAAGGGTTAGTATGCAGTGAGAAGTTCTTCCAGTATGCATCACTGTGATAAAATCTTACTAGGTTTGATGTTTTGTGCTAAATGATGTTTTTGATATAGTTTGTATTTAGTAACAGCAATACAATTTATTTTTCACAAAGTTTTAATTTGTTTTGAATTTGAAAACCCCAAACTGAATATTTTGTAACAAGTCAATTTTCACTCTAACCTTTGCTTATTTTGTTTGCATTTTTGAAGTATGTGTTGCAGTGTATTAAATTGTCCTACTAATAAAAGTACAAGAACCTTTAATTTGATCTATATTATTTTCATAGGTTTTCTGACATAAAGTAATCAATACAAAGACACATAAAAAATTACAAAGGGCTAATGGCAGAGTGGATTGGAATTGTGTGGCTCATAGAAATAGATATTTTATCATTCAAAGATTCAAAGTAACTAAATGTAAAAAACAAAGGTTAAATAAGTTCTTTGTGTGTATTATTGTTTTACAATGCGAAAGTAAAAGAATGTTGACGTGAAAAATATTTCATCGTGTTTTTCACGAATACAGTTTCAGTTTTCATCTTGGTATACTAGCTACAAATTCTGTAAGTAAGTGTAAGTACCTTATACGACTTGTATTGCAATGCACTTACCTTATTGTTTTCAGGGCCTAACGAGATTTTGTGGACGCACAATAGAAACAATGGAAACTTAGTTGAGTATGTGCCAAAGGTTATAATGGAATTTTGATACAACTTGTGGAAATACTCAGGTACTAAAAGAAACGGTTTTAACATTACATAAGTTCAACCAAATGCATGCTCTGATAAAGATAAAAAACGTACAAACACAGCAGTGATGCCCACTCTACCTTACATGCATATATAATCTCGGCTTGGTGATATTGAGCGTGAACAAAGTATCAAAGCTTGTTGACAAAGGAAAAAAATCAATAGAAAAGTTCAGTTAGGACAGTAGTGTATTTAGAAAACAAATTTGAAGTCAAGCTTAATATATTGTACAAAAAGCGCAGTGTACAAAAACAGGGTCCCTGAAAGCTGTGGTTTACAAGTATGTTCTGAATACGTTTGTTATGAATGATTTACTAGTTTTTCTATAATAAAATAGGTGATGATGGAAGTATGATGTACAAGCAAAATAAAACAGGTTACACGAATTTTCAGAAAACAATGCTGCCTCCAAAGCATATGTACATAACACTTTATAGTGTGGTAAGCATTGTGGTTACACTTTTGCTTTATTAAACAAACTTTTTAATGAATATGCTCATTGCTTAATATTAAAGCAGAACCCAATATGTGACAGTTCGGGTATAATCTTTCTATTGTTTTCACGGCTTGGATACTAAGACGTCATTCAGTAGACAAGTCTGCTAACTGCATACACCCTGCGTTACATTTTATGCTTACTCACCAAAGCTTTTTATAGTTATGAAAGCACGAAATTCCAGCAACATTCCCATATGCGGTTGATCGACTAGAGCTGCATGGCTGTTCTAAAAACAAAACAAAAAGGGTTTTTCAAAATGATTCACTGTTTTTTCTTCTTAACCTTATTTTTCTTTATCTTTCTGTCTTTATCTCTGTCTTCTTTATCTATACAGGGTTTTCATGGAAAATTTGGAAAACCCAGCTGAAACCAGATCCCATACACTAGCATATATTGTTGACTGTGTAGCCGTGCTTTAAGTTTTATTGCACTGCCATTCGTGTAAGCTTAACACTGCTGGAAAGTTCACCATGTGAAACAAGCGGAAACTCTATTCAGTACATCTTTGCATCACAGAACGTGTATACCATAATTTAAACGTAGAAATTATTTTTGTATTTAAGCTTACGTAAATTAGTTTTAAGTTTCGGAAAATGGGAAATAAGAAACGGAAATCGAGCACTGAGCCTCTATCATCTAATTCAACACCGATTGCTCACTCAACCCCTGGAACTTCCTCAAAAGCTTCAAAGCAAAAAAATGCTAACGCTGTTCAGCTTTTAAGATTTAATAAAACTTCCGACAAATATGAAGCGTTTCAAGAGGAAAATCCACTACTGATGCATGTGCACTGTGGGCGATGGCAATGGAACGACCCGGGTCTTAAGGCTTTGGTCGATTACCCTAGCTTATAGTATATCGTTCGATTCGGGTTGACACTAGGAGTTCAAATTCGAACACCGTTTGACTCCTTGACCTTTGACCTTGGGGTAATTTGAAAACTCGTGACCTTTAGGTTAAATTTTAAAATGGACTTCACCATTAGATTCAGCGCATTTGAAAACCCTTATATACTGATTTTCACATTTTTAAGTGCACAGGGGCGCGAAATATTCGAAATTTTTAATGAAAAAACGCCCAAATTTTGAAACTTTGACCCTTTATAACTCCGACCGTCCACAGGATATGCAGCCCATTCAGGGCGCATTTGAAAGAACAGATTGAGTTCTATAAGCTAGTATACTCAGTTTTTGCATGTAGCGAGGGCCGGGCGAGTTATTGACACTTAAAGTTTCAAAACTTGGACATGTCAGACTATGGGGAGCAGTCATATCCCTACAGCACACAATCGTAACATTAAGCTGAAAATTGTTTTTTTCAGCTTATAATCTTTAAAGCTAATCCCATATCTAAAGAATAAGTGTTTCTGGATTAGAACGTGTGTTTTATAGTTAACCAATCAGTAGTTAATTAGGTTAATTAACTACTGATTGGTTAATTATGTCAATTACTTGACTTTTTATTTAATTATTCTAATCCAGAAACACTTATTCTTTAGATATGGGATTAGCTTTAAAGATTATAAGCTGAAAAAAACAATTTTCAGCTTAATGTTACGATTGTGTGCTGTAGGGATATGACTGCTCCCCATTGTCTGACATGTCCAAGTTTTGAAACTTTAAGTGTCAATAACTCGCCCGGCCCTCGCTACATGCAAAAACTGAGTATACTAGCTTATAGAACTCAATCTGTTCTTTCAAATGCGCCCTAAATGGGCTGCATATCTTGTGGGCGGTCGGAGTTATAAAGGGTCAAAGTTTCAAAATTTGGGCGTTTTTTCATTAAAAATTTCGAATATTTCGCGCCCCTGTGCACTTAAAAATGTGAAAATCAGTATATAAGGGTTTTCAAATGCGCTGAATCTAATGGTGAAGTCCATTTTAAAATTTAACCTAAAGGTCACGAGTTTTCAAATTACCCCAAGGTCAAAGGTCAAGGAGTCAAACGGTGTTCGAATTTGAACTCCTAGTGTCAACCCGAATCGAACGATATACTATAAGCTAGGGTAATCGACCAAAGCCTTAAGACCCGGGTCGTTCCATTGCCATCGCCCACAGTGATGTGGTAATATACTTTTTATTCATTTGTAAAATTTTGACAGTTTAAATTTGCTAATTTTTTTCAATAGCATAATTTTTCACAATCGAATTTGGGTTTGGCACAGGTTTTCTCGAATTTGCTCAAACTCAACTTTGCATTCCGTGACATTCAACAAATTCGACTTGTTTGCAAGACGTGGTTCAAATACAGTTTGACAAAATGGCGAACCACAGCAGCAGTTACAGTGGAATTTTTTAAGCTATGCATTAGCACGCCCATAACATGTGTTGGCGTGACAGCGCCTGCGGGCTATAGCACATAGTGGTTGCTTTGCTACGCCTAGCAAGCGCTGCTGCGGGACGGCGTGCTAATGCATAGCTTAAAAAATTCCACTGTAGACTCGGATCGCCACATGAACTGTGGAGAAATTCAGATCCTGTAGAAATGGAAATATCACAAAACTTCAGCAATTTTTGGCATATTGAGATGTTCTTTGTACAGTATACTGACTCAAATGATTTTCTGGAGCTGGCCAACTATCCCTACAGAAAGTACGTGTTCACAAAACTTTACTTTGCGTCCAACGACATATTTCCAAAAACCTATGCGTTTGATAACCCGAAAGGAAATATTTGGAGTGTTGTAGGACCAGAAATGAAATACTTGTCGTTTGAACAATGCAGCTTTGAAGAGCGGCTTGCAGTTCACCTTGAGCAAACTTTTACTCAAATTTTGCTAAACTTGGAAACTCTGAGGTTTTCAAACTGTGTATCACATACAAATATCAAGTGGTTCGTTGGCATCAAACCTATCAACCAGGAGGTATACATGGCCAGCCCAAAAAATAATCGGAACTTGAAAAAGTTGTCCATCGATGGAGTCCTACCTATAAATCTGTCTGTTTTGCTGTTTAACTCTCCAAATATTCAGGTACTAAAAGTTGAGAGTTACTGAAAGCATTTTCAGCTATTTGTAAATTATTGCAATTAAGTATTTAACACTTGGATTTTGTTGTATAGTCGGTTGAACTGAATTCCCACGTCCAGAAAAGGAGCAGTTTGCTCCGAGGACTTATTGAAATTTGCAACGTCAAACGGTTAGCTGGAGGCACCATCTTTCCAATCAAACAAATGAAACTGAATTTGAGACAAGAATCAAATATATATAATCAAGAAGTTTGGAGAATTATGAAATTCCCGCTGGAGCACCTATGCTATTCCGCAACACCGACATATCGGGGAACCACAGGCATTTCTGAATTAAATGCGATTACCGAAAACAGTTCAGAAACATTGAAAATTCTGGAAGTGTTTCAACCACCAATGAGACATGCTGAATTACTGGGAACACTGTCAACCCAACTGAATAAAATGGAAGAGATTTACTGCTACGGAAATGTTTTTTCCACACTGAGCTTTCTGAACCAAATGCTCAATTTGAAAGTTCTTTATTTGGATTACAAGTGCTTGAACAACCTAGATAAGGTTTTTGAGCTTATCAAAACTTTAAGCAGTTTGAGGAAATTGCGGCAGCAATACTTTCCTAAGGGAAGACAAGACTTGGTAGAGGCTGGAGCGCCGCCATTGGCTACCATTCTGGAGAAGTTGGAATGTTTTCATATTGATGTAGTGTTGGGGTCTACTTCATGGAGCTTGGTTCCTCAGTGGATGCCCAACTTAAAAATATTGGAAGCAACGTTGAGAAACTATGCGTTTACAGAAGTTTGTAAACTTTTACCAAATTTGGAAGAGTTGGTAGTCCTCTACGATAGCTACGTGACAGATAGCGAAATTACAGGAATATCTGGATACAGGGAAAGGAATCCCAATAACTTAACAAACATTAAAGGTACTTGATTGAGTATTTACTATTTTGGATGCAACTGTTTTAGAAATTTTTAGAAAATATTGAAAGTTTACCTTAATATTTCTTTTTTTAAAAATAGGGTTGAAGAAATTTATAATGAAACGATCGTGTAGAAAATATAAAGCACCAGGACAGTTAATTGAGAGTAGCCTTGGAGACTGCTCAATATACAAAGGCTTTTTAGAAATGAAGAATTTAGAAGAGATCCATTTTCCAGCATCCGAAGAGGTATTAACAATCTAAGTTTTTCATGAGAAATGAATGGGCTTCACGGATGCAGGTATAAGTAGTAACTCAAGCTTTCGAAATTTTACTAATTTCTTCGTCAGGAGTAAATGACAAAGCGAAACAAAGAAAGGAGAACGCGTAACAAGTTTTTCCATAAATTAGTATAAAATGCAATTGCATATAATTATTCCTTTTGTATTGCCATCCTTGGAAACGTGTCCACTCAGGGGATGAGTTTTTGAAGAAAAGTTGAGACGATTGGGTTGAGAGTTTTTCCATTGTTCTTGTTCATGCGCTTCTCCGGGTCCACATTTTGGATGTACAAACCTTCCTTCGCTTCCCTATGAAAGTAAGTATCTAAGTTTTTTGTAAATATACTGTATATGCACATTTCATGTTATGAAAACATTTGTTACATTGGTCTATTATTTGTGTGATTTACTATGCAGATTACTGAGAAGGCAATTTCGGATTTGAGAAGACATGTGGCTAAAGTTGAAGTGATTCGGTATTATGAACCTGGACCCCACGGAAATGGAGAATGTTGTGTCACATATATACATGGTATATTATGGGATGAGGATTAATTATGTATATAAATGTAAATGTATATAACTTACACTATGACTAAAATGCAAGTGCAGTAATCATGCATCTTGCAATATAACAATGTATTGATACTAACTCATTAACCCTGAAGATGAATAAACTATTCAGTCTTACGGCTGGAGAGCTAGAGATAACATCTCTCTAAATTGGGCAGTTAAAGCTCTCCTTATTTCACATATTTTTATTGTGACAGTTGTAAAATTACATCATTTTTAGATGCACCAATAACTAAATACTCTCTTAGTGATATGTACTTATAGGCCATTATTTGTCAAGGTCAAGTTTAAAAATGCTTACCAGTCACTGAAAGTTTTTTATCGCTAAAGTATAGAAACATGAAGACCAGTTTAAGTAGGGAAAATACGATATAATATATAAATATGTAGTAAGTAGAAAAACAATTAAAGACTTGAAGAACTTAAAATAGCTGATTTCTGCTTAAGGGTGTTTCCAATACATTTTTGTTTTTGTTTATTATTAATAATTTATAAAAATTTCAGATCTTATCAGCAAAACTCGTATGTGGTGGTCTTACAGATTTTAATAACGTAGCACATATAGCGAAAGTCGTGATTCACGACTTTCTACAAGCAATTTACAAATCAACCGGGTATCACCTACGTTTTGTACAAAATAATCATAGTTCTTCCTAGCATTTTTACAGTTTTAAATTTTAGATGTGCGTGATAAATAACCAGTTTGGCAATGCAATTGATTTAGTTAAAAAGCAATTGTAAAAATTTTACAATAAATGTAATTTCTTACACAAAACCTATCAAATTTCATTCTATTTACACAGCCATGCATTTTACTATATTGTAACTAGAAAATATAATAAGAAAGCTAATAAAGTAAGAAAGAAAGAATAACAGTGTTCTTGGCCCACATTTATTTAATGGAAGCAATCCTTTTCAGCAATTACATTTTTGTAGTAAAGAAATTTAGTTACAACGAGTGTTTCAAACAATTTATTAGTAAAATCGACCCAACGTTTCGATTCGACCACGAATCCTCTTCAGGGGTTTTTACAATAAAGGCAAAATCCTAAAGAATTATAGCACCAAAAAGTTAATAATAATTACTGCAATATAATATATATTTATGTGTCCATTCTATCCATTTTCGTATCTTAAGCTACCAAGTGTGAAGTTCATCCAGGAGCTCGTTGTAACAAACAGGAAGTTTTTTTGCTGGAATTTCGTGTTTCCTGTTCATGAGTGGTAGATCTTCTCGTATAGCCTTCTGAATGAAGATGCTTTCCTTCAAAGTCCGTTGGTGCTGTCTGTCTTCATGGGCAATTATTTTGACATCGTTCCATAGTATTTCATGATCCTCATCCAGGTTGTCCCAAAAGTGATCCAAAATTGCTGATTTTGCGGTTTCCCCTGTTTTGGTGTGATTTTTATGCTCCTTTAGTCGTCTGTCCAAATCACAAGTTTGTCCAATGTAAAGATTACCACACGAGCAGTCGATCTGGTATACACCGCATTTTTTGCATATCGCCTTGTCCTTGTGGGTCGCTAACAGGTCACTCATTCGTTGAAAGGGGACGTAACCAATAGGATTGCCCATTTTCCTTGATACGATTCTTGCAGTTGGCTCAGTAAGTCCTTTAATATATGGTAATACATTTTTGCATTTTGTCTCGGTTATGCAACCTGGTTTTTGTACAATTTTTCAAGATTCTTTCATTTTTGAAATTATCATGTATGTCAAACATATAAACATAGGTAATTTGTACATTATTAAGGTATTAGTATACACACTTGCATGAATAAATGTAATTTATCTTTGTAAACTATTATGCACATAGGAAAAGGATATAGTTTTTTAGCTTTACGAATAGCAACACTAATTTCCCTGTAGTTTTTAATATATCGTTTTTCATGATTATAATTCTTACTAGAGGATTGGATTATGCTTAAGGATAACGGAGACGTTTTGGTGAAATCGACTTGTTTTTTAATCAGATACACCGCACGGCATTCTATGGCACCAAAACGGAATAAAAATTCACTGCTTCCTATGTCTGTGCTATATTTGATTTTTATCTGAAAATTTATGCAAAAGATTTGCAACACTGCAGCATTCATCATTTTTGTGAGGATAAGACCCGTAACTTCTAAGAACCTTGACACGAGCAACATGTTTTTGCAGTGCCGTCTCAGCATTCATCGTCATCTGCAATGCCACAAGATTTTAAAAAATATTCATTAGGACAGATAACTCAGGTGGTATGATTAAATTTTCGAAATGAACCGACCCTTCTTGATGCGTGAATTACCACTAGCTCCAAATTATTCATTTTTAAAAATCCGCTGAAGACAGATCGATTTCCCAACCGACATTCTGGAGGTACGTCTTTCTTACCACCTATTTTACAGAAACGCTCAACCTTAAACTTTTTCAGCTCTGCAAGCACAAAATCATTTCATTTTATATCTTTAAAAAACTTCAGAGTCAAATAAAAGGAGCAAATATACTACGTACGTGTTAAAGCAGTAATGTTGTCAGGGTTACGTGATCTTGATCTTCGACTCAATCCCGTAAGAACTTCATCATTGATTCTGCTTCCATGTTGCAAAACCAACTCTTCCAATTTTGTCATATATTTACACACAGACCGAAAACCTGCTGGACATAATATTGCTTCCAAAGTTTTTAAATTGGGCATCCATTCCGATATTTTGCGCCAAGAATTGATATCCAAATCCAAGTCAATGTGAAAAACTTTCATTGTGTGTAACGTAGACTGCATATTTGTAAATTCAGTAATATAATTCTTGTCAATTGGAAACTTACAATTTCTTATGTACTCTGCTAAAATTTCGGGACAACCAATTCCCTTCACTACTCTATTTAAACTGCTAAATATTTTGGTATCTATATAAACCGTTTCTATACTTGAAAGATTGTTTAGTATACTTAAATCTAAACAACAGTCACCATACATGTAAAATTCTTTCATACTCAAGTATGACGTAAACTCAAAGAAATCTGGATACCTTCCTTTTTCTAGTATGCATAGTTCTAGAGTCTTAAAAGTGTTGGGATTGAACGATCCCGTTGGAAAATTGAGAAAATCACTGGAAGTTTTTCTAACCGATAAAAACACTCGTTCAACTGGCAATTGAAATGTGGGAAGAAGCATATTCCTATCAGATATATCCGATATTTTCAAACAAAATTCTAGCAGGCTTATTTTCAATTGCGTTTTGTTCAGGTTAGCTGTTGTGTTGCAGATCTCTGCTAGTTTGGAATAAAAAAGGGACCAATCAATAGCAGCAGAATACTTGCCACTGCAAATTTTCAGTTTCTGGAAATCATACAGAACAAATTCATATTGATATTTGTTTACTTGTATTCGCATGCTTATGATTTATTTTATATACTTTTAGGTTCGGCGAGCTAAATAGCACAACAGACAAATCCGTTGGCAATTGTCCCACAATTTCTAAGTGCTTCAGGTTGACATTCTTGTTGGTGCATGATTGGTAAGCTGTTACATAGTTGAAATCATCCCCATCATGAAAAAGATCGTCTTGCCGCTCTGGAAAACTGTTACATTCATAAAAGGACATTGACCGCAAATTGACTAACTTTTCTGTCAAAATTTGTTCAAAAATCTCTGGCTGGTTTCCCTGGAAAGTGCAATTTCTAAACTGAAGGGATTCCATAAGGGGTCCAATTTTGTCCCAACATGCGTTAAAGGTTTTACACAATAAAATCTTGTTGTTTGCTGTATCTGTAACTGGTTTTGAATTTGGTGGTGGCCGAAAATCAATTCCATTTAGAATATAACTTTTGTATGGATGGCGTGCGAATTGGTAGAAACTATTAACATCGTAAAAACTCTGAAAATATGTTATAATACTTAGTTGTTGCTTGAAAATTTTTAACTGTGATTTGTGTAACAAGTTTTTATAGCAAACTGGTCCTAAGTGAACTGTTGCCCGATCCCGCCACTGTTTTAGACTGGAGTTATACCAAGTTTTGCACACTAACCTAAACGTTCTGAAATCTTGTAGTGAAAATGGAAATTTGAACAGCACTTGAAGAACCTGAATAGAAATAAATTGTAATACAATACAAATTATATAATTAGCTTGTAAAATATTGCAAAGAAACATACCACAGAATTAAGTAAAGGATGTGCCGTGCAAAAAACGCATGAGTTGTTGACCACCGTGACTGATTTTTGGCTAATTTGAGTTGGTTCGGAATGCTTTGTTGTTTCCTTGTTTCCAGTTTGTTGATTTGGATTAACAGAAAAATTATTAAGTTTTTGACCAAAATGTGAAAATTTGTCTCTGGCAGCATGTGATTGTTCCACGTATTCCGCCGCCTGGTTAGAGACGGAAGATATATGCTCAGTTGGAAGTTTTGGCGAATTTTTAGCAATGTTGCTGGCAACCACCTTCAATACACCTTTAAATTGCTTTCGAAATTTTGTTGATTCTACAAGCTTTTCACTTGATTTTTGTTCATAATGTTGCTTAAAAGTCTTGACTCTTGTGGGAACCCTATCCGCCAAACTCATTACATTTCTCAATTTTACTAACATTTCATTAAGTTCTCGTTGAAGACGCTTAAACTTAATAAACACTTCACCAAATTCATTTCCAAAACCAGAGCAATCCGTACAACATGCTGAGTTTTGTTTCAAATTGTTCCAGAATTCTAATTGAAGCTGTGGAGATGCAACACTTGAATTTATAAAATTTTGCACGTTTTTAAGGAAACTCCTATGATCTTCCTGACTAAGTTTGAACTTCACGATGGCTGGTTTGTAGCAAAATATGCAAAATTCTGCCATTTTGTACTTTGAAGAATTTGTTTTGTGATAGTAAAAGTAAACTAAAAGTAAATCATTTATTATTTTAATAAGCGTAATCAAAGCAGTATTGAGAGACTGATATCACACACACATGTTGGTGATGTTGTTATGACTTGCACCAAATGCATTAGTGTCTTGCACATATTTCCTTATATACGTGTGTACATTGCATCGGCACCAGTCATGTCACAGCTGATTCCACCTTTTGCTGCGAACATGTTGATGCTTTGTTCACATACGCTGCTATCCAACAAGACAAGTTCATGGTTGAAACAGTTCAATATAGGTAAATACGATCTCAAAGCTTTAATAAATAACTTGCGTTGTTGCGTTTGAGAAAATTAGAACTACCAGCCAATATCAAAGAAATGCCTGTGGATGCTCAAAACAACTGTGGAAGACGTTTTACTAATGCTAAAGCAAATTACTTGATGAATGTAAGTTGTTTGTGTGGAAGGAAAATTTTGATAATCCAAAAATACGTGGAATACTTGAACGATAATCGAAAATAATATTTACTTTCAGATATGGGCACCAAATTTGGGAACCATTGGAGATTTAGAAGAGATCAGAATTGGTCAATGAACTTTCACTTACTGACTATTATTCTAGAGAAAACCAAAACCCAGGGATTATTTCAAGATTTTATCACAATTGAATTGATAAAATTCAATTGAGAGCTACTGCAAAGACAAAGTCGTACTTTTCAGAATTCTAATATTATGCAAAATTCTTCAAATTTACACAGATTTTTCCGATAATTTACCAACATCTTGAAAGGAAGGGCTGCAGACTCGTTCTTACTGAAAAATGTTAATGAACATAAAAGTCCAGTTGACAATGTTTGGCTTTTAAACTCATTTATTTTTGCTTGAAAGATTGACTTGTATTTAGTTCATATGTGTTGCACATCTGGGATTTATTCCTATTTGTAATATACGAATTTCATGAAAACATAAATATTGATGTAATGGTCTAAGTTTGAATAAATTGATTTGAATTGTACAAAATTGTAAGATATACTTGTTCGTTTATGTCGTTTAAAATTTATTTCAGATGACATAATTTTTCCCATTTTCAACAGATTTTAACTTAAACTTCATTACGATTGCTACTGCTTGCGTTCAATAGATTGTATGATATTAAATGTTTTTTATGCAAAATTTAATGGGAATACGCTCGCCACATATACGAAAGATACAAAAGAAAATCACATCATTCAAGGTCGTTGTAAACCCCAAGCATGCATTATCCTTTTCACAAGATGTTCTTGTAACACCCCCGCAGTCTCAAGATTTTATGCGCACTTGCTGAGCTGTAACCTCTGGACTTGCTCATCAACCTCAGCTGTTTAAAATATAATATCTAATTAAATATTTAATTTCGGCGAGACAAAATGGAAAGTCAGTCCGGGTCAATGTCTGGTTCTTCAGAGAATTCTGGTAGTGTGGGTGAACGTGGTCAAAACAGGGCTCTTTGTATATTTTGCTACAAGAAAGTTTTCAAAAATGAAGAGGTGAATTTGGAAAAATTTACAAATTGTTTGAAATTGTGGCTGAGAAAGGAAATCAACACAAGGTGCTTAGAGAAAAATGATGAACGTGGTGAACTGGGTGTATATTGTCCAAACTGTGCAATTTTGGTTTGGGAGTTTTGCAATGCTTTTGAAAAGTGGAAAGAAGAAGAAACAAAAGTTGAGAGCAAGCTGGAACAGTTGCTGAATAAAATGAAGCTAGCAAATAGAGGACCACAGAGTTTGAAGGAAATGATAAAGCGATTCGAGGAAGGGGAGGGCATACTGGTTAAGAAATTTAGAGAGGAAATGATTCAAGCAGGTTAATGCCGTCAACTGCTAAGTAGTTACACAATATTTTTTGTAGCGGTTGTGAAATTACTTTGTTGATATGGAAATAGGTGCTCAAGGCGGTCACCACCAGCACCAGCAAATACTAAACTTCAACAAAGTTCATTGCAAAGTGGAAAATAGCCCGACGGATGATTGGGTTTCCGAATATTTTCTGGGATGGATGGTAACATTTTCAGCAGTTTTGTATCTGGCCTTAGAGCCATCTACAAGTTGCCAAAATTTATCTTCAGATTTTAAGCAAATTCCAAATTGTGATTATGATGAGCGTGAGCGCAGAGAAGTAAACGATGAAACGAATTTTGGCTGCAATGAAGATTCATTTCTAGTAGACATCATTGGTGTACAGATGAACACCCACTCATATCCAGTGATTCCATTGTCGTATTTCGAGGAAAGATTACGTCAGCTATCTGCAAATGCTACGGGAAGTTTTGGTGAAGCAAGGTACATTTAGTGAATTCGTATTCAAGCGATTACCTATTTAAAGTTCATATTGTAAACTGTGTTGCCAATTTAGAAATTACATGATGTCCAGTCACAACATTGCAACGGTACACCCTAGAGCATCTTGTCAGCATTGTCTCAGAGTGTTTGCATCCCAAAGGTCACTCAAACAGCATGCTCGATACTGCCCCACCAGAAGCCCAAAACAAATAACGAAAACGGGCAATACTTTACAAATATCTGACCGCAGTAATCTTGCTAAAATAGTAGCTGGATCAAATAAGCAGTCAAAATCCTCTGGCAAAAGAGAAAGCGCACAACAAAAACCCAGCAACGGTGAAAGCAACAATAAATACGCCAAGAAGAATCAGTCTTTACCATTCAAGTCAGGTCAGTCCGAAAATAGTGACAAGAGCCCAAAAAGGTCTATTACCGACAAAACCAAGGCGACCGACAATGTTGGTGACTCCATTGTTTACTTGCCCATTGCTCACTCCAGTAAAACCATTGCAGCTACTAGGCAGCAAAACACGAGATCAAAAAATTGTGCAACATTTGCTGATCAAGATATTGTATCTTCAGTAGATCAAAACCAAACCAAAAATAAAGGTCTACAAAATGTTAGTCAAAAAAGAAATAAAACTGTCCAAGTTCTTGATGCTCCGGCTACTACGCAACATGCAAGCTTTTCAGAAGAAAACCCGTTGCTGAAACGTGTGGTATTTGACAGGTTGCTGAAATTTGACTTTTCGTTCCGCGATATAAAAAGCATTAGAAGAGTATGTAAAAACTGGTACAAATTCAGCTTGACTAAGTGGCAAACCAGAGTAACAATTACACTAGGACCAACAGGAGAACAATTGTGGGAGAGCTAGAATTGCCTAGACATGAGTGCAAAGCTTGGAATGTTGAAAGTTATTTCAAAGCCTATCTTGACCCAAATGACTTTAGACGGCTATCTTCTTGTCCATACAACAAGTACATTTTTAAAGGACTCTATTTCGGATCAAATGACATATTTAAAGCTGTTATTCCAAGCGGCAGCCAAATAAGCCAAAGAAAATCTTTTTGGCAACTGATTGGAACAGAAATCAAGCACCGGGCATTTGAGGATTGTACATTTCCAAGTGAAGACCAAACAGTTCAGTTTGATAAAATCTTCACGCATTATTTGCTAAATTTGGAAACACTGAGCTTCTCTAACTGTAAGATGTTTCCAGCCGTGGAAGCCGAGCAGTTACTTGAAAACCAGCACATAAACGAGGCTACGGACAGATCTAGTCGAAGACAAAACTTGAGCTTTAAAAGTTTATCAGTTTGTGGAATCGCACCAACGGATATTTTTGTATTGCTGATAAACTCTCCAAATATTCAGGTATCACCTAGCTTCTGTTTACTTTTTGAAATTCAAATTTTAAATGTGTAAATATTAAAATCTAATACTAATATTGTTTGTTGTATAGGCAATTGAACTGAATACCAAAATTCAAAGCATTGGCAACTTCTACCAAAAGTTTGCAGAAATTTGCAGCGCAAAGCGTCTGCGTTATGATGAACCTGAGTTCATTGAAATCGATCAAACACATTTGGATTTAATGACAGATATAGATGACAACGAGAGCACTATAAACTATGGACCATGGAAAAATATTAAGTTTCCGCTAGAACGAGTTTCATACGCAGCCATGCCATTTAAAAATGGCAACTTTCCAACAACTGGCATTTCTGATGTGCTTGCTATTACTGAAAACTGCTCGGACACACTTAATATTCTTGAAGTGTTTCAACCGCCAATGGAACGCGCACAAAAATTGGTAAATTTATGAACGGACATGAACAACTTGGAAGAAATGTATTGCTACGGGAATGTTTTCTACGATTTGGAGTTTGTAAATCAAATGCCAAATTTGAAAACACTTTATTTGGATTTCAAATGTATTAATAATCTTGATAAAGTATTTAAGTGTGTTAAAGAGTCGGATCAGTTGAAAAAATTTCTCTGGGAGTATTATCCTAAAGGCAGAAGAGACTTAATATATACACTTGAACATCCAACCCCATTGGTGAATTTGGTGAGGTTTCATATTGATATTGATTTGCGATCGGACTGTTGGAACAAGGTGTCTGAGTGGATGCCAAATTTAAAAAAACTGGAAGCTACACTGAGAGAAAGTGGTTTTAGGGAGGTTTGCAAATTTTTAACAAATTTGGAGGAGTTGGTTCTTCTATACGAGAGTAGCGTGGGAGATCGCGAAATAACAGGTCTTTGGAGTGAAAGAGCGCGTGACCGTGCAAAGAGACATCCTGATAATTTGACAAATATTAAAGGTGTGTGAATATTTGATAAGATGTTTAATAGAGTATCTATAACATGAATATATAATATTTAATACTTAACAGGTTTGAAGAAATTTATTATGAAGAGAACATGTGGCAAGCATGGAACTCCAAGGATTTTCTATGAAGGTCATGGACTTAACGACCATTCCGTTTTCAAAGGGTTTTTGGAAATGAAGAACTTAGAAGAAGTGCAAATCCAAGCCGCTAAAAAGGTTATCCAAATCAATTCCAAACAATGTAATTATCTTTGTTTTGAACATACTTGAATTAATAAAATTGTTTATTGTTTGATGTGTAGATGACTGAAAATGCGATAACAGCTTTGAAGAAGCATGTGCCAATAGTACGAGTAATTCGGTATTATGATGACCATCCACATGGAAACGGAGAATGTTGCAAAGTGACAAAATTCCTTGAAACGGTAAATGCTACAAAACGGAACTATGGTAATAATCCTTTAAATGGGAGCCACATTTACGGATAGCTATTCTCTGCGTTTTACTGAATAGAAAAAAAACACTTTTTTTCTTTGAGTAAATGCATGGAAGGACAAATCTATAAAGGAGTTTTTGTAAAATGACTTAAATAGCATAAACACAGGTGAAACTGTAAATTGCAAAATAAGATTTTGTTTATTTTTGTCGTTGAATCGTACTTTATTTTTTGTTTCTAAGATAATTAAACCAAAACCATACATATTTAATACCGTAAAAACTCGGTTTATACCCGGACCTTTGTTTATAGCCGGCCTCGGATTATACCCGGGTTTAGAGGCGAATATTTGAAATTTTACCTGGCCCCGGATTATCCCCGGGTAAAAAATGTTTTAGTTTTGATTTCTAACAAAAATGTGTGTAATGCGTCAACTTCTTTATGGATTCTCATATAAAAATGCTACAATAGGTAGTTTGTTGGTGTTGTGCTGCATTTGCACAGAAAATTGCCAAAAAAACTATACAAATTTCTCAAAAAGTACGAAATATCGAAACCATTTTAAGACTTTTTTGCAATTACAACATAAAACTTTCTAGAAAACTGACAAATTTGGATTTTTGCCCTGCCCCGATTTATAACCGGCCTCGACTTATAGCCGGGTCTGAGACCTGAAATTTGAAACTTTGCCCCGAGGCATAAACCAGTTTTTACGGTGTGTCTTATGTGGTTTTATACCCGTGTCATACATTCTCTTTTTGGCTTCTTTAAACCTTCAACACGTTTTTTACGTTTAATAATAAAATCACGAAGCTATTTGAAACCATGTCAGGAAAGTGTAAATTAAGGTTACGCCAAACTATTTTCAAATGGTTGCTAAAATATTATCATGATTGCATACTTTGTTAGAGTGAGTGCGCCAGCGACTGCTAAAATAGTTGTTATTTTGGAGGTCGATGTCGCTTTTATGTCTCTTATTATTTTCCCGTTGGACGTGGGAATTTAAGAGACATAAGGGGAATTGGTGTAGTTTGAGGGGTCTTGTTGGTGGTTCCCATCGATGTAAAATGGTTCCTATCTGATTCCAACCCGCACCTCGAAAGGCCGGCTTCGGAATCAGGTAGGGCCACTCTACATGCACTCACCTCCCGTACTTCCAGTCTGCACCCGGTTGGGCCGACTTCGGAAGCACCGCCAAGGAGGGTGCTTTGATGGGTAGACCCTACAGGTAGACGCCCATGCCGTAACATGGACCCCTCCTGCTCTACACCAACTCCAACATTGCTGACAATGGTGTTAATGTCAGCTGAAGAGGAAAGTCTATGCTGCACCATAGACTTTCCTTTCATATGTTGGTGCCTATGCTTTACATCCATAGGCTTCGGTGGGGGCATGGTGAGAAAATAACTCGACGTTTCGGTGCAAGTCACCTTCATCAGGAAGAGCGTTTCTGGAGATGTTGTCATGATTGCATACTGCTTGGATTCAACATGTTTCATAAAATAAATATATTAAGTGTTATGAAAAGTTCTATAAACGTGCGCACGACACGCTCAAGGCAGAAACAAAGATATCGAAAAACACTAAAGGTCGTATTTACATCCAAGCATGTACCCTTCTTTCTTAAGATGTTCTCAGAACACCCCAACAGCTTCTCGATTTTAGGCGCAAACGCAAAGCCACTTGTTGTTGTTTTGATCTCCGGTTTCTGGGCTTCCTCATACAAAACTGCTATTTACAAATTTATTATTTAATCTCAACTCTAATTTACATGAAACAATGGAAAGTCATTCAAATTCAGTATCGAATCCTTTAAGGAGTTCAGGTAATGTTGGTGGAGAAGTTGGGGAAAAAGTTTTATGCCTGTTTTGCTACAAAAGATTTTATAAAAATCAGGGAGAGAAATTGGAAAGATTTACATATTTGGCAGAATTGTGGCTAAGAAGAAAACTGTGCTTAGATGGAAATGGTGAAGGTGGTAAACTTGGTGGGTGTTGTCCAAATTGTGCAATTTTGAAATTTTGACAGAGGAGTTCTGTAGTGCTTTTGAGAAGTGGAAAGAAGAAGAAGCAAATGTTGCTTGCAAATTTGATGGGTTAGTGAATAAAATGAAAGTGGCAAATAGGGGGCCACAGAGTTTAAAAGAAAGGATAAAAAGATTTGAAGAAGGTGTGGGGAGGTGGATTAAAGAATTCAGAGAGGATTTAATCCAAGCAGGTAAGAATTAAAGATATTATGCCAAGTAGTCTGGATGTTGTGTCAAGACTGAGAAGTTATTTTGTTGAAATGAATATAGGTGCAGAAGAACGTCATCAGCAGCAAACACTAGCTTTCAATGAAGTTCAGTGCAAAGTTGAAGTGGACAATGCAGCGAATGATTGGATACCTGAGTATTTTCTAGGATGGATGGCAACTTATTCAGCAGTTTTATATCTGGCAATGGAATCCACCAAAAATGTCAAAAAATTTGAAGATGTTGATTCCATGGAAATAGTACAAAATACTGAACACGCCGAAGAGAAAGCAGCATTTAGTCTGGTCTCAAATTAGGAAGAAGATGCTTTCCTTGACGAACTCATAGGTGTACAGCTATTTACCCAATCATATTCACAAGTGCCTTTAATAGACGCAACAGGAGCACCTGACCGACTGTTGCAGAATCAGAATGAAGAGTTATCTGACCCTACAAGAAGAATTCACGACACAAGGTTTGTTTTATTCAAGTTTAAATCTTTAAAAATGACAAAACAGTTTCACTTAAGTGTTAAGTAATGTGTTTTGTGTTTTAGACAAAAGAAGACGACATCGGGTTGCAAGATTGCTACTGCTGATTCCAGCGTGTCTTGTAAACATTGTTTTAAAGTGTTTGCCTCTGAAAGGTCTGTCAAACAGCATGGCTGTTACTGCCCTACCAAGACGTCCAAACTGAAAGAAGTCAATGACAATTGCTCACCCATTGTTTACCCCAGCAATCCTTCTCAATCGGATGCAAAATTAAATAAACAGTCCAAATCTGTTAACATAGCAGGCAAAGACCAACTTAAACCCAACAAAAGCAGAAATATTAGGAAAATCTCCAAAATAAAATCTGCACCAGCTAAATCTATAATAGAGCGTAATCAGCCCACAACTAGGGATAAAAGTTCAACAACATCAAAACGCATGGCACATAATAAGCCACTCTCAAGTTTACCCGTTGCTCGTTGCAGTAAAGACTCCTTCAAAACAAGTCACCAAAAGAAAATAAAACCTCTACCACGAGCATGTTTAGTCAATCCAAATCAGCCTATAATATGTAGCACAGATTCAAAAATATCCAAGCGGAGAAAACGAGACATTGCTCAAGTTTCCCAAGTACATGTTCACTTGCCAAGCGCTTCTCCGGTGGATGTAGAATTTCAAGTGCAAAATCCATTGATGGCACGTGCGGTACGAACTCCATAAAAATATGGCTGGATAAATAATTTGGCTTTTAAAATTTGTAAACAATTGATTACCTGATTTTATTTGAACAGATTTTCGAAAGGCTGTTACAATTTGAGTTTTCGTTTGACGACTTACAACAAATGAGGCTTGTTTGCAAAAAGTGGTATAAATACAGCCTATCTAAATGGCGAAACAATGTAACCGTTAGAATTGGCCCGGAAGGAACCCCCTTAGAAGAACCGGAACATCCAAATAGAATGCACAAAGCCTGGTGTATAAATAGCTTTTTGAAGAACTTCAATCACCACAAACACTTTCAAGCGTTGTTTGAGCATCCATATGGAAAATACCGTTTAGAGGCAGTCAACGTATATCCTGATACTAACAACTCGTTTTGGGAGTTTGTGGGACCCGCAATAAAACATTTGTCATTTAAAGACTGTCTATTTCCTGGAGAAGAGATGGCATCTCGATTTGAGTGGATTTTTACAACGTACCTGAGAAATTTGGAAACTTTGAGTTTCCGGGGCTGCAAAATGATTCCTCCCAGAGAAACCGAGAATTTGTTTGATGGTAGAGTAATAAACCAAGCCTTGTTCCGAGACAGTCCAAAACAAAATTTGAAATTGAAAAGTATTGAGGTTCGTGGCACTTTACCAATTGGCTTATCGGTTTTGCTGATAAACTCTCCGAATGTTCAGGTAACACAATTCATGCAAGGATGTGCAAATTAACTCCTTACGTTTAATTTCAAAATAATAAATTTATTTGTCAAATAGTCAATTGAGCTGAACTCCCAGATTCAAAACAAGAACCAACTCTACCAGAACCTAATTGCTATTTCAAACTGTAAGCAGGCAGTTGAGAATCGACCACTTCAAATCACCAATCTCCGTATAAATTTGAAAATCAGACATAAAAAACGTGATTTGGACCCCTGGAATACTCTCAATTTACCATTAGAGCGACTGTTTTATGCGGCCACACCAATTTCCATTAACAAAGGGGGAACCACAGGAATTACCGAAGTTCTTGACATAAGGGAAGCTTATTCAGAAACACTTAAGGTTCTTGAAGTATTCCAACCTCATGTGAAGAACTCTCTCCCATTGGACAAATTTTCAACGGAATTAGAAAATTTGGAAGAGATTTACTGTTACGGGAATGTTTTCTCAACTTTGGAATTTACGAAACAAGTGCCAAATTTGAAAGTGCTTTATTGGGATTACATGTGCTTTTGCAATCTAGACAAGGTTTTCAAATTGACAAAAAGGTCCGAAGAGTCCGACTACATGAAAACATTTCGAAACTATTCATCTGCAAGATTTCTGCCTGATCTGATAATTAAGTTGGAACATCCAAAAGCATTGAAAAGTCTGGAACGTTTTCATATCGATTTTTCATTGAAACCCAGCTCATGGAGCATAATTTCCAAGTGGTTACCAAACTTACGGGTATTGGAGGCAACGTTTGGTCTATATGCAAACTCTTTTCAACTTGTATGCAAACACTTGAAAAATTTAGAGGAATTGATAATTCTGTATGGAAGTTACGTGGGTGACTTCGAGATAACAGGACTTAGGCCTAGCCTTAGCATTACTAAGCAAAGAAATCCCAACAACTTAACAAACCTCAAAAGTAAGTTTTAAAACAAATTAATTCTTTATTTTTATATTAGTACAAACATACATTTATATTTGTTATATTTGCATTCGACATGAAAAACTTGCTTTTAAAAACAGAGTTGAAAAAATTTGTGGTGAAAAGAACCTGTGGAATAAAGGACATCCCACGGATTCTTAAAGAATCTAAAGGACTTTCAGACCTTTCAGTTTACAATGGCTTTCTAGAAATGGGAAATTTGCAAGAAGTGGAAATTCAGGCATCTGAGAAGGTATAAATTCCAAAAATGCATACACACAAGCACCATCTTGACAATAAAACTATATGTGATAAAAATCTACAAAAGATAATATCTTAATATTTTTTGTTTATAGATGAGTAGAAAGGCGATTGTTGATTTGATAAGACACGTGAAAATTGTGGAAGTAATTCGTGGCTACAAAAATCTTCCCCACGAATACGGCGAATGTTGCAATGTTACGAGGTTTCTCTTCGCCGCATGTTTACGTCCGAATTCTGGTGTTGCCGATGAAGATAAAGACGACGACGATGAGGGTGACGCTGAAGACGACGACGAGGATGACGATGAAGACGACGACGAGGATGACGATGAAGACAACAACGAGGATGACGATGAGGATGACCCTGAAGACGAGGATGACGATGAAGACGACGATGAGGATGACGATAACGATGACGATAACGATGACAGCTTACAGAAACGTGACGACGTACAACAATACAACAGCTTCTATGATGACAAGCCAGATGATGACCTACCACCTGTATATATTGTAAATTATGTGCAATCCGTTTAATTAAATTTGAGTGTAACTATGTTTTTAGCTGGCTTTTAAATAAATAAAAATGATTATATTTCTATATTTGCAATTAGGTTTTACAAGTGCATTTTACTTTAGCCGAGTTGGGAAACCGTTTTCATTTTTAATAACATTTCATATAGGGTTGTTTTGAATAGAATTTGTGAAGTAAGGCAGTTAAACTGACTGTGTTTAGCAGTTTGATAATATGTAATCCAAACTTTGAACGTACCTCGTGCTATATTAATAATAATTAGCTACATCGGAATGCTTGATTGTTTACTAAATCCATGAAGAATTGTTCTTGTTTTGTATTATAAAGTTTTACCTCAGCAGTATTCGGTCGATCAAGTTTTCGTCTTGCACACTCCGTTTTGCATTGTAGTTAGTTGCTTGCGCTGAGGAATTTTAATTTAGTTTATAAAAGAATAAAAATTCAATGTGCTAAAAATAATTTGGACAATTACAGATATGTTACAGAAAATAATAAATCAACAGTTAATTAATTCTAGTATTTACAAATCTAAAAGGACATGTACTGTATAGTATAGCATTATTGCAGTCATTGCTGCGCGAGAGTAACTTTTTACAGAAACTTTATTTCAAACGCCTTTCCAGAAATCTCAGTTTTACAAAACGACTTTCATGAATTTATTTTCCTCTAAACAGTATTGCATTTTCTTCTTTGCACTTTTTCAAACCAAATCCCCGTTTCTACGTACCCCGATTTTAAAGAAAGGGTGGATGTAAAACTGGAAAACACTAGAACGGCAAAACGTCGTTCATTCAAATATTTTTTGTAGGTACCTCAACGTATGGAATTTGCTGTATTGCGCATAATGTATTTCATGCATGTAAGCTAAACTTTGAGTGAGCATTTGAAACGAAAAATGTACCTAAGGCAGCTCGTTACATGCACACACTCCCGCAATGCAAGGTGCCTTCCGATATAGGTTTTCAAAAACTGAAAACCCACAAGTCCATCCCCTTTCTATTGTTAACTCCAGTTCTTGGAAAATTTGTGTCTATTGTAATCGCGCAAGTGCGTAGGGTAAGTAGTAAAGTAAAAGTGAAGGCAGCTTTATGTAGCTCATATATCATTATGTTACATTAACCATATACCTTTTTAGAGGGGATAAATGCCGAGTTGAAGAACAAGAGGAATCAGGAGCTTGCATTATATGTTAAAACGAGTATTTCAATACGACCTTTTAAAACATTTAGGTGCTAAAACAGGGATCTAACAATGCATAAGTCATTTGAAATGCATGCTATGAAAAAAAAGAATACGTAGAAACTTAGCAACGATACCCATACCTATATTTAGCTAGACTGAACAAGGACAAGTGCATACTTTTCTGTGAATGAAAGATAACAGAAAATAAACAATCTGCTGTTGGGTAAACAGTTTCATTCTGTTTTTCTACCAGTTCTGTTTTCACGAAAATAATAACTTTTATTTCTCACCATTTTGCACTGGTTTTCTGCAATTGTAGTAATTACTATTCAGAATCGTTACAAATTGCATTTTTTGCTATAAACCTGCCCCAGGCAGAACTCAAGCTAATAGCTCGTTACATTCCCAATTTTTTGACCGCGTTCGAGAGTATCTGCATCAACAAAAAAATTGCTCAGCAAATTCTCGTTCCAGACAAAACTTTATTGACTTTGACTGTTGGAACACTCTGAAGTTCAACTTGGTAGCCTGCTCAGAGTGTACCAGATTTGAACATCAATTTATAGAGGCCTTTTAGGACTATTTGAACGTTCAGAACCAACTTAAGGTAATTCTATTAAATTTTGCAAATGTAATGCAGAGCAAAACAGATAATTCAATACGCAGTACACGCGCATATCCAAAGTATTATCGAGAACACCTTAAACAAGAATTGGGTACACTGGAAAACAATGTGGTTGGCTTCAATTTAAAAACAGTGACAACAGTAACCTTGAGCAAAACCGACAAAAAACATGCAAAATACAAACTTGCAACCAATCAGAGATAATGAACAAGCTAGGTTGTACTTTGAGCATCCGTTGCAGAACGATGTGGTAATTACAGTTCTAAATAATTGAAAACGTTTGCACCAAATTTCAAAAATTTCTGTTTTAACAAATGTTTCAACTTTCCAGGTTTTACGAAATGTATTCACATTCTTCCCATCGTTTCAAGAGCACCAAATCCTTCGCGGTGTATGCAAAAGTTGGTATAAAAGCTGTCTAAAGGACTGGCGTGATCGTGCAATTTTAAAAATTGGATCAACCAACTTCAATCAAGCAGAAACATCTGAAGCATGGGATATTAAAAATTATTTGGAAGCTTTCAAAGACCAAAACGATTTCCGTCAATTGGCAAAATATCCTTACTCGGTATACATTTTGCAAAAAATACTATTCACATCGAATGCCACACCACAGAAAGTTGTGCATGAAATCGGTCAATTCCATGAAATCAGCAGCTTTTGGACCCATGTTGGACCAACAATGAAAACTTTGCAGTTTACAAATTGTGTATTTCAAAGTGAACAGATATTTGAGCATGCGTTTACCCAAACATTATACAATCTTGAGACACTGGAGTTTTCAGATTGTCAAATGCTTCCCAAGCGAACAAAAAACTTTTTGTTTGACGGTCGGCGAATCACAACAGAATTGTATCAAGCCAGTAAAAAAGGGAATCGCAACCTCAAGAAACTAAAAATTAGTGGAGTGTTGCCATCAGATTTGTCGTTTCTGTTGTTTAACGCGCCAAATATTCAGGTATGCTACTAACGTACCTAAAATATATTTCTGAAAATTTTAGGTTTTAATTTACGACTTGTAAAATATTGACTGTTTATGTACATAGCGCGTTGAACTGGATGGCAGGCCCAACTTATGGTATAAAGAGTATGAAGCTTACCACAATTTTTATCCCAGCTTGATTAAAACCTGTTACGTTAGGGAACTCGTAGACAAGCAGCCATTCCAGATTAAGGAAATGCTAGCTAATCTAAACTGCCGGTACATGCCGTTGACTACGAAAGATAAGCACAACATTCAAACCAGAATGAAACTTTCACTTGAGAATTTATTTTACGTTGCGCCTCAAACATATTCATATCGTTGCATTGGCGACATTTTGCAACCGTTGGTAAATAATAACTCAAATTCTTTAAAAGTTTTAAAAGTGCTTCGTCCAGTTGTTTCGTCTTTACCAAATTTTGTGCTTAGCAACGAAATGGTTGCGCTAGAAGAAATTTACTTTTATGGAGGCACTCACCAAAATTTAGACTTCTTAGCAAATACTCCAAATCTCAAAGTGCTGTATATCGACTACAAGTTTTACGACAGTTTGGAAATCTTAAACAATGTGTATCCAACTTCAAAACATGCCAGGCCAGAACCGTATGCTCGGCAGGTTTGGCAAATTAACGTTAATATACTTCTGGAGAAATTAGTTCGACTTCACCTTGACACGTCTGAGGGTCCACATTTTTGGGAAAGGTGTTCTAGGTGGATGCCTAATTTAAAAATTTTGGAGGCAATGTTGAACCGTGAGGAATTTCAAGCTGTTTGCAGATGGTTGCCACAATTGGAAGAGCTGACACTTTTGCATGAAAGCAGTGTGGATGATAAAGCAATTAGTGGAATAAACGGAGTAACCGCGCGTCACCTTAGGGAAAGGAACCCAAATAATCTAACACAACTTGTAGACTTGAAGCGATTTGTAATGAAGCAAATGTGCGGAATATTTGGTCTAGCTCGTGAGTATAGAAATGACAAACAGCTAGGGAATCTAGCCGTGTTCCGTGGGTTTTTGGAATTAAATAACTTGGAAGAAATTGTTGTTTATGCATCGAGAAAGGTAAGCCCAATTGCTTACTCGATTATAGTTTATTTCGTGCTGAAAAAGAATTTTATAGTTTTTGAATCAAATAATTTTTATTAGATGACTGAAGAAGGAGAACTAGCTTTGAGGAACCATGTGGCTAAAGTAGAGGTAATTCGTGCATATGGACCAACCCCGCATGGAAATGGCAATTGTTGCAAAGTTAAGAAGTTCATATGGGGTTCCCCGTTTACAAATGCACTTAAGGATATATTCATAATTCTCCTATGTGTGATTTCTACTAATTATATTTTCATGGCTGTAAAATCTCTGTTTGGAAACATATAGCATTTTCATTCATTTTATAATTTCAATAATTTTGAAAGTTACCATTTTAGTGTTGTACTTAAGTATATTATATGTGTTTTGAATGATTACAAAAACGTACCACGCGATTTTGAATAAACTTTGCATGATGTTTGTAAAAAATGCTAGCATATTGATTGTCCTAGAAAATAGCAATATGATTTTGTAAGTGAAACGCTGAATGGAAGTTTTATTTGTAATAGTGTATGAATAATGATATGAAAGTTCAAAGTAGACTAGACATTAAGTCTCTAGTAAATAATTAAGGGTACAAACGTTTACGGATAATTTCAGGTCGTGTAGTATAAGCATCATTTCTGGATAAATGTTTTATAGCAAATGTTTTGCAAAAAACGTTTTGTTAATTTAAAAAAGTTTTATTGCAAAAGACATGCATTTTTAATACGAGTTTCAAAATGTCGCCAAAACAATATTAACATATTAAGTGAATTTAGCAAACTACTCTAAAACTGATAAGCAATAAACAATAAAAAGCGAATTTTAACTTTAAACAGAAAAATATGTAGTAACTCCTTCGAAGTTACGAGAACGGTCCGTTTTCCTCAAAAAGTATGCCAAAATTGCACAAAAATCTCAATATGTTTTTAAAGACAGAGAGTTTTTTCCGCGGTTCAGAGTTTCAAACAGCCCTATTTTAGTGCTTTATTTTGACGTACCCTGCTACCTATTTTTTACTACATGGTATAGTATTGTTGCAGTCATTGCTGCGCGCGAGTAACTTTTTACAGTAAATTTACTTTTAATTGGCATTACTTAAATATTCAAAAGCCTTTCTAGAAATTTCAGTTTTACAAAACGACTTTCATGAAATTACCTTCCTCTAAACAATATTTAATTTCTTCTTAGCATTTTGTCATACCAAATCTCTAATTTCTACGTGCCCCTTTTTAAAAGAAAGTGTAGGTGTAAACTTGGCAAACAATGGAACGGCAAAACCTGTTCATCCAAATATTCTATTTGTGTGTATCTCAACGTATTTGTTTTGCTGTGATGCTCATAATGTATTTCATGCATGTAAGCAAAGCTTTGGAGATGGTGAGCGTGATCAAAGTAAACCTAGCCTGGTGTCAAAAGACAATAAATTCCCTTTGTGGATACCTAAACTAAACGTGCCTTACACTAGCCGGCAACCAACATGTACATATTTTTCTGTGAACGTACACAAACAATAGAACATCTGAAGTGTAAACACACCAATTCTTCCATTCTCATGTGTATTCCTTGTTCATTGTTGCTTCATATACCAGCAGAAAAATAATAAGCAGTTTCAACTTGTCTGTTGTATCGCTCTCACACAAGTATTTTTTCGTCAAAATGGAAGCAGTTTGCATTTTTTGCTATAAACCCAATCCAGGCAAGAGCCAATCCAATAACACGTTACACCATCAATTTTTTGAACATATTCAGGACTATCTACGTCAGCAACAAAAATGTTCTACAAATTCTCGTTCCAAAAAAGTTCAATTGACTTTGAGTGTTGGAAAACTCTAAAGTTCGACTCCGCAACTTGCTCAGAGTGCTCTGGATTTGAACATAAATTTGTAGACACTTTCCAGAAATATTTGAATGTTCAGAAGCAACTTAAAACAATCCTGTTGGGTTTTGTGAATGTGTTACAAAAAGCGAATAATCCAGTATCAAGTGCATGTGCATATCAGCAGCATTCTCGGGAAAATTTTAAGAAAGCTTTGGAAACACTGGGGACTCATTTGAAAACCTCTGACTTGGCTAATTCCGAACGTGTTGAGGTAAAACATCATAAGCCAAATAATGGCAGCAGCAGTTCCAAAAGCCAAGATAATACCAAAAACGATACAAAACGGCGGAGCAGAGACGAAAATGAGCACGTGTTTGTAGGTTTTGAACATCCGTTACTAAACGCTGTGGTGAGCAAAATTCCGAATATCTAAAAACCGTACCTTATTAACTTGAACGAATCCAGGTTTTAACAAAATAAGGTTTTTTCAGATTTTACAACATTTATTCACATTCATTCCAACTTTCCAAGAGCGCCAAATCATTCGACAAGTAGCCAAGCCCTGGCAGATGAATTGTCTAAATGAGTGGCGTGATCGTGCAGTTGTAAAAATTGGACCGTCAAATTTAAGTTTGTCTGAACAATCGCATGAATCCCAGAACGCTTGGAACATTCAAGACTATCTTGAGGCATTCAGCAACCACAGCGATTTCCGTGAATTGGCTAGATTTCCCTACTCGGCATACATTTTGCAAGAAATACTATTCAAATCGAATACCACACCCCAAGCAATAACCTAGTATGAAATTGGCCAGTTTCAAGAAACAAGCAACTTTTGGACCTATGTTGGACCTACTATGAAAAGCTTGCAATTTAAACATTGTATGTTTCAAAGTGGAGAGATATTTGAGCATGCTTTTAGCCAAACATTATACAAGCTTGAGGAACTAAAATTTTCGGAGTGTCAAATGTTTCGGGAACGAAAAACAAACTTTTTATTTGATGGGCGGCGTATTACGCCACAAGTTTATCAAGCAAATACAAAGAAGAATTGGAATCTTAGGAAAATAAACGTTATTGGAATGCTGTCATCCGATTTGTCCTTTTTATTATTTCACGCTCCAAATATTCAGGTGTTCATAAATATTTATTGAATGTTTGTACCTTTGAAATTTGTAGGGTTATATGTATTTGTTTTATGTTGTGTTTAGTGCGTAAAACTGGGTAGTCAGAAATATTCAACTTGTTGAAGTTATCAAGCCTACACCAATTTCTATTCCAGTTTGGGTGAAACTTGTTTTGCTAAACAACTGGTGGACAATCAGCCATTCCGGATTAAGAAAATGGAAATAAACTTAAATTTCCCGTACATGGCACTGGGTAATCACGTCTGGGCATTCAAGTATTACAGTCACTTGTAAATAATAACTCGAGTTCACTAAAGGTTTTAAAGGCCCTACGAGCATTTTTTCGACCCTATCCTGGGTTCGTGATAAACCATATAATGACTTCCTTGGAAGAAATTTTTTTATGGAAGTATTCACCAAAATTTGGACTTTCTGGCACAAACACCAAATCCCAAAGTGTTGATATAGATTACAAGTTGTACGATAGTTTGGAAGTTTTAACCAGCAAGTATCCAATTTCAAAGCATGCCCTGCCATATCAAAATGATCCGTATTTTAAATGGCAGGTTAACGTTAACATATTTCTGGACAAATTAGTTAGACTTCACCTTGATAAGTCGCAAAGTCCACAGTTTTGGCAAAATTGTTCTAGATGGATGCCAAATTTAAGAATCCTAGAGGCCATGTTAAACAATGAAAAGTTTAGAGCTGTTTGTAGATGGATGCCAAAACTGGAAGAGGTGACACTTTTGCACGAAAGCAGTGTAGATGATCTCGGAATAACGGGACTTATCGGTGCAAGTGTACGTTTCTTCAGAGACAGATGTCGAGATTATTTGACCTGCTTTCTTGATTTAAAACGATTTGTGATGAAGCAAAGGTGCGGCAATTATAATCCATATCGCTCATATGAGAAAGAAAAGCAGTTGGGAAATCTCTCGGTGTTCCAAGGATTTCTTCAATTGCCACACCTGGAAGAGGTAGTTGTTTATGCGTCACGAAAAGTAAGTAAATTTGGTGTTTGGTGTGAAAAATTTCTTTTAAATTTAAAAAAGAATTGATAGAAGCTTTATTTATAGAGACAAATATATATTTTTGTGTAGATGACAGAGACTGGGGAACAAGCACTGAGAGAACACGTGGCTAAAGTGGAGGTGATTCGTGCATATGGACCAACTCCGCATGAAGCGGAAAATGTTGCGAGCTAAAAAAATTTGTGAAGACTTTTAATGATTCCAGTTATCTTGACTATGACTGAATTCTCGATTTATATTAAAATTTGTTCTTTATTATTTTTGTGTATAATTATTTAATTAATTTTTGACAAAACTAAAATAACTTACATGCTATATAGTTAGCAATGTTTGAAACTTGGGTATTCGTAATTTTTAAGTATTGTCATGTTTGTTGTACTGTAAATAAATTTTGTAAACTTATAAATGAAATTTCCATCGTTTTTCAAATGCCCAATTGAACGCATATTATTTACGTTATTTTTGTGTAAAAAGTCAGTAAAACTGCAGACTATGAAACTAGAATTTGCGTTTAAAGTTTAAAACAATTGTTTGTTTTATTATACTTCCCATTTTAGGAAAAAACATTCTATAGTTTAAAGATATCTTAGTACCAAATAATGTTGTGCATTCAGACACGAGTACAAACAAAATGTACCAGAAACACGCACTGCTTTTCACTAAAACTGATCGTGAATTTACCCAGCGGATTGTCATTGTTGATTGTGTAATGAGAAAACAAGTGTAATCAAACAATTGCTAAGTTTAATGCAATCAATGTACGTGTTGAAAGATATGAAATATAACAGCAAATCGTGGTATAAATTTCAAATAAAGCCTTCTTTTTTTCAATAGGAGCTAGTCAAGTATCCACGACTAGACTATGAAATGGTGCACAATATTTTGCAATCTTATACTTTCATTGTCCCTGTGACTTTATTTTCAGTTTGATTTTATAGCTTTAAGTATAAAAATGTCGTAAACCGATTTTGTTCACGCTATTGAAAATATGCGTAGGTATGTATTATGTAAAATGTAAGCTAGACTTTTGAGTATCTTGACAGTATTACGTTTCTAAATGTCAAGTACATGAATTTTCCATTACAGATTTTTGAATTTTTTAAAAGAACTACAAACATGTTTATTAACCAGGCTTCTCACTGCATAATTGGGCTATTTTGTCATAATATATTGACGTTTGAAAATACAAGAATTACACAGACGCACATGTAAACTTTATTAAAGTCGGAAAATTTTAACAATCCCAAATGGCTTGTTTAGGAACAGATGTACTACTGCCGCTGACAAAAAACCTATAAGTCTAACGCGCCATCCTCATTGATAATCTTTAGCCCCATAACCTTAGCCAATCTGAGCATCTTAAACATGTTTAAGTTAATGACGTAAAGTTCAAAGTAACAATAGAATTCATGAAACAATTTCAAATCCCTAACCTTGGCTTCTTCATCCGTACCATTAAGAATTGTGCTCAAAAACTCGTCAAACATTAAAACTAAAGGAAAATCTTCTACCAATCTCCGGTTTCTGATCTCACCAATTTCTACAACCAACTCAGGAATATTGTTCCACTCCAAATTTAATTCCAGACGAACAAGCAGCTCATCCCTTAACACTTGTGAATTCATTTCACGATCACTTACCAACATAGCACAGTACTTTCTAAAGTCAAATTCTCCATGATACACGGTCAGACTAGCTACCATTAGAGTCCGTATCCTTACCAGGTCGCTAACGCCATCAAAGGCGTGTTTATAAATAGCGTTATAAAACGCGAATCCGTGTATAATTGGATAGCGTTCAATACGGTCTCGAATCCAAGTTTTAACTGAATTTCTATCTCTAAACATGCTGAGTACAAGACGAATTACAAATCCTACAAGATCACAACAAAACCAGATTATTGCTGGGACGCAAAACGTAAAACCTATGAGTGCACTAAAAGATTCGTCTAAACGAAATAAACAAAGAAACCAAAATTGTAGCTGGTAGGCTATTAGCATAATGAGTTGCAAAAAATCTCCTCCTAGTATAGCAACCTTAACAAACACGTTTTGATAGAGTTGCGTCCCAACACCGCAAACAGTATTCATCGTTCGAGTTGTCCAGTAGCTGGATTTGGAGTAAAAACCGTAAGGAGGATTTTGGAACGGGTGCTCTAACTCAGGAAATAGCTCCAGTAAAGCGTAGGTAATTGAAAAACTGCCGAAAATGTAAATTCCCGCGTGGATGGGTGAGATACTAGAGAAGAAGCTGAACGTATAGATCCATTGACCTGTTGGATGAGAAATACGTAATGTGAACTAACTGATTGCTGTTAGAATAAACAGTAAATTTTTCTGCTGCTACTCAATGGTAAACAGTTAGCATTTTATTGTGATTTTACTAGCTTAACTGATAGCAATGTGATTTTATGTGCATGTTTTCACTAGCGCGTGACGCAGGTTTATGTTGAAATTCCCGCTTTAAAGGCAATGCTAAACTATTTATTTTGAAAAGATTTTAAATATTTAAAAACGACGTTGCATAAAACTCTAGAAAATTGTATTTGCCCTATAACGCTGCCATTATTGAAATATTAGCCAGGTTTGCAGATCAAAATGCATAAACCTCTACAACAAATGTATTTTTGCAGAAGAACCTGTTTTTCTTATTAAATCTTGGGAATTGCTAATGTCATTAAAAATATGTTTAGGTTTTGCAATGTAATTGCCGCTTTGGAAATTTGTTAAAAATTTTAGGTTCTAATTTTTAAGCACTTTACTTGACAAATACGATAAACGCGTTCTCATACACGTAATAATTTAATACTTCAAAAGCAACTTACTACTTGTGATGATTTGCAGTAGCAATATCCTCCAGAAGCTAAACTTTCTAAGTTTCATATCCGGAACGCGCGGTCTCAGGTTCTTACCCAGCTTGCAAAGCATGCCCATAAACGTGTGACAGTATTCCTCGTACGCTGTAACGCTTACAGCCAATTTGATTACACTCGCTGCTACAAACAAGATCCTAAGCGCTATATCAGAAGAAAGTACAATTTGAGATTATAGATTTGCAAATCCATTTAATTAGTAAGTTTATGTGTTAAAGTTTGCCCATCGTACCATCCAGTAAGCCTTCCTTCCTACGTATCCCATCTTGGAATAGCCAGTGTGTATGTAAAGAAGCTGAAGGAATGTACGTAAAAAAGCTCACGCACACGCGTGTATAACTTTGCTTTAGCTTTATTTCTATAAGCTTGTAATACACGTCATCAGAAAGTTTCGTTATGCACAAATTGAAGTAATTGTTTGCGTACCAGGCATGCTCTTGTTTATTCGATTGTGTTGTATCAGTATGCTCCAACTGAAGCGGTAGAAACAGGAAATTTCTGAACCAGAACCTGCATGCTTGTGTAAATGAGTATAACTGTTGGTTGCTGTAAACAAATTGTAAAAGCATTAAATTTCCAGTGCTTCTAAAAGCGTTTGTAAATTCAGGATTTAGCTTACTTCCAGAAAACCACAAACGTACTGATAACACTGGCAAGAGCGTGTAAAGAAATGGCTACGTAACACCTTTTCACCTCAATTTCGACGAGGAGTTGTAAGGTGGATAGCAGTACATACGAAAACGCTGCATTTCTTAAAGCCCAGGTTGAGTATCGTGAGGCTTGTAGAAGCGCTGGATTAAGGGATAATGATGCGCCTGTATGAATAATTAGAGGGACAGGTTGGATTTAAAACGGGTTCACAAAAAAGTTGGCTTTCGCACAGAAGTTTAAGAAATAGGTTAGATAATTTTGCAAATTTAGTAAAATCAGAGTAGATACCTTTGTTGGGTTCCATGACAATTGCCGGTAGGACAATTGCCGGTACGACAATTGCCAGTGGACAACTGCCGGTGGCGACAATTGCCGCTACGACAATTGCCGGTACGACAACTGCCGGTAAATTACATGTAAATTGGTAATGCTAAAGCCAGCATCCATGGTAAAGGCTATGCTAAAGCCAGCTCCCATGTTAAAGGCTATGCTAAAGCCAGCTCCCATGTTAAAGCCTATGCTAAAGCCACCTCCCATGTTAAAGGCTATGCTAAAGCCAGCTCCCATGTTAACGGCTATGCTAAAGCCAGCTCCCATGTTAAAGCCTATGCTAAAGCCGGCTCCAATGTTAAAGCCTATGCTAAAGCCACCTCCCATGTTAAAGGCTATGCTAAAGCCAGCTCCCATGTTAAAGGCTATGCTAAAGCCAGCTCCCATGTTAAAGGCTATGCTAAAGCCAGTTCCAATGTTAAAGCCTATGCTAAAGCCGGCTCCAATGTTAAAGGCTATGCTAAAGCCAGTTCCAATGTTAAAGGCTATACTAAAGCCAGCTCCCATGTTAACGGTTATGCTAAAGCCAGCTCCCATGTTAAAGCCTATGCTAAAGCCAGCTCCCATGTTAAAGGCTATGCTAAAGCCAGTTCCAATGTTAAAGGCTATGCTAAAGCCAGCTCCCATGTTAAAGCCTATGCTAAAGCCAGCTCCCATGTTAAAGGCTATGCTAAAGCCAGTTCCAATGTTAAAGGCTATGCTAAAGCCAGCTCCCATGTTAACGGCTATGCTAAAGCCAGCTCCCATGTTAACGGCTATGCTAAAGCCAGCTCCCATGTTAAAGGCTATGCTAAAGCCACCTCCCATGTTAACGGCTATGCTAAAGCCAGCTCCCATGTTAAAGGCTATGCTAAAGCCAGCTCCCATGTTAAAGCCTATGCTAAAGCCGGCTCCAATGTTAAAGCCTATGCTAAAGCCACCTCCCATGTTAAAGGCTATGCTAAAACCAGTTCCCATGTTAAAGGCTATGCTAAAGCCACTTCCAATGTTAAAGCCAATGCTAAAGCCGGCTCCAATGTTAAAGGCTATGCTAAAGCCAGCTCCCATGTTAAAGGCCATGCTAAAGCCGGTTACCATACTAAAGCCTATGCTAAAGCTGGTTCCCATGGTAAAGGCTATGCTAAAGCCGGTTACCATACTAAAGGCTATGCTAAAGCTGGTTACCATACTAAAGCCTATGCTAAAGCTGGTTCCCATGTTAAAGGCTATGCTAAAGCCGGTTACCATACTAAAGCCTATGCTAAAGCTGGTTCCCATGTTAAAGGCTATGCTAAAGCCAGCATGTTAATGCCCGATTTGTTTATCCCAGTTTCATTTTTTTTTGTAAGTACAGACCCATATAAGCTTGTATTCTTGGACCGCATGCGTATATAATGAATTAGTGAATAACATGGAAGTCAGCTGATTGCGTAACACCCTGCAGTATACACACGCATTACCTCTACGAATTCATAATGTGCAAGCGGTGCGTGGGTGGGAGGTTTGTATAAAACAGGGGAAGAAAACTCCAAGCATAGTGAAAACTCCATACCGGATTAAAAGTTTAATAAAGAATTAATTGAACCCTGTGTTCACTCTCCTGTAAGGGCATAAATTTTGGAATAATGTTCCAATCAAGCTGATTCTTGTCAAAAATTAACAAACATATATCAAGTCAATGACAAGTAAATAAAACTCATGGATCAATATCTAATCCTTGATATAATAACTAAAGAAGTTAAACGAATTGGTTTGATTGTTATCAAACGTTTTTTATATAATGAAACCGTGATTTAGTTAGTGTCTGTATATATTTTCCTTTTTCCTTTAAATATCTAGACATCAAACCTGAATACCTTAAAAGCTCGGTTATAGTCCAGACCTCGAGTTTTAGTCTGCCGCGAATTTTAGCCGGGTTTAAAACAAAAAATTTGTGACTTTCTTCTGTCCTGATCAAAACTGTTTTGGTGTAAAATGTAAACAAAAAGAAAATACGGAAAAATTTACGGACAATCGGACAAAACAAATACGGAGTTTTCTTGTAGTCATACAAACTAACGTAGTTTTGAGTGTTGAATTATAGTGTTAATGTAATTCACAAAGTAACTACAAAAATGTCAAGAAATTTAAGAATTTACTTGCAACTTGACTATCAAACCTTGTCGAAAAATCGTAAGTTTGGAATTTAGTCCTGCCGCGGTTGATAACCGGCTTCAAAGCTGAGCCGGGTCTGAGATCCAAAATTTTACGTTTTCCCAGGGGCATAAATCGAGTCTTTACTGTAATTGAATTGGTTTAATGTACATGTTACCGACTAATTGATCTGCTGATTAAACTGAAACTTCAATACGTTTACAATGAATGTACATGTAATGTACCTTTATCTTTCATTATTGCAAGTAAACGGGATTGATCGTGGGCTTTTATTAAATTTGTCATTAACTTTCATCGAGCTTACAGCCATGCATCTTTTAATATGTTTAAGGTTAAAACAGTTTAAAATTGAACCTGTAATAAACTTTATGACATGACATGCATCGGTGACGGCATTGTGGCAATTTTTCGTCTGGTAAAATTTTCGCCAGCTCTTGATCGAGTGATAGTTAAGCTTTAATTTCACCAACCAAAATTGCACTATGCCGTGCTAAATATGATATATAGCATAGTACTACATTTGTGTCAACATGTATAATGGTTAGTTCTTTGCCGGTAAGTCTTCGCCTATTGATTTAACTTGTAACATTGAAATTCCAAGCTTTGCTTATCATGTATAATGTACGTAAAACATTCGTACGATATTCGTTGTATAAACGTATGCGGGGCATATCTCAGAGCACCCATCTTAGTTTCACTGTATTAAAACCTGAATACCACATAATATATTCCTGTAAACATGATTATTAAAATGACATAAATTTGTAAATATATACTGCTCTTTGGAAAATATGGTGGCCCTTAAAAGGGCCGTTGGCAAACTAATATCATTCCATTTTTATGGTCAAGTCCATTTTCGGTCCGGTTTATCGTATACCTATAATCAAATCTTGTTCATATCTTATTGCGGATAGATGAAGGCGTGTCCCGTTTTATTACAGTGGCGTCGGTAGCTTGTCCTATGGGCGTATGTTGAGTGGCATCCTTGATCACGACATTTCAAACGTTTTCCAGAAACACAAACAATTGCGTGTTCACATTTTGCTGCAGTATTATTGAACCGCTTTCCACATTTGCTACAGGTATATGCTGCTGACTGGCGTGGTACAATTGACGCCGATGCGGTTGTTGATCCCGATGAGGGCACTTGGTCATTTTCAACCTGGACCTGATCTTCCACTGCGTCATAAAAGACGTCAGACCTTTGGGACTGCTCATTTGTCTCGACGTCTGCCCTAGGTTCCAAGTTGTCCTGCATTACATCAGTCTCACTGGTTCCATTTCTCTGCTCCGTATGCAGTTCCCCAAGGTTCTCATCACTTGACTGACCAGTGCCAGCATCATTATTGGCACCCTGCGGCTGCAATTCCACTTGTTCTTGTTCCACCGTTTCATTTTCTCTCATGTGATACTGGTTATCTGTAGCACCTTCGTTCTCCAAATTAGCACCAACTTCATCATCTCCACTAGCTCCTTCAACTTGTTGCACCTCATCTCCAGTGCCTTCAGATTGACTGGAACCTTCCATTGTTTCCTCCGCCACTTCTTGTTGTTCCTGGTTTTCCTCAATCGGATTTGTGGTGTCAACTTGCGATTCAAAAAACAGAAATTCCTCCTGAATTACGTGCCTGCAGTTTGGACAAAGCCCAGTTGATTGCAATGCAGCCCCACAATCGTCATCTTCAATCTCCCTTTCTTGAAACCTCCACTCTTCTAAACAGTCAGGATGAAACACGTGAACACATCCTGGGGTCACACCAACATTTTGGATAACATCCAAACAAATTGAACAAACTCGGTCCATTTTATGTTTTTAATTTAAAATTCAAAAGATAACCACGTCTATCTGAATGTTTGAAGAGTCCACCAGCTGGTAAGACTGAAGCATGGATGTGCGTGTTGCTGCAAAATGTAATGTCGCTATTCAGTACAGGTTTTTTTATTGGCTTTGAGCTGATAGGAGAAATTTAATACGTGCATAAACCAACATGAAGTTAATTGATTTTTATGAATTATTGCATAGCACCAATCCAAACACAGCAAGGCTATATGCTTAGTTGCGATTCCAAAACGATCTTCAATCCGGCTTGTCAAAAAAAATTAATGAACGAATACGCGGAGTTATTCAAAATAAAGCAGGTAACATGCCCATATGTAGCAAAGTAGCGACAGTGGAAACAATGGTTTCGACATAAATTTAAAACGTAAAATATAGTATATTTGACCAACAATTATGGTAAACGTTGGTAATTTCAAAAATTTTAAACTAATAGTTTTATGCTAGTCTTATATTTGAAGCGTAATATCAAGTATCCTTACTTTGTTATAATAGTGAGAGAACTAATGTAACTTATGACCTAATAACGGTTGGCTGCTTTAACCTTTTGACCTGAAATTTTATTTACAGCTGCGCATTAACGAGGCACATGTTTATGGCAAATTTCGTTGAAATCGGTTGAAATGTTAAGGAGATATCGCATGGAGAGGCAGACGGACGGACGGACACACAGACGGACGAACGGACAGACAGACGGACAGCCTGTACCAAATACATAATAAGTAGCTTTCGCTACTTAATAAATGAAAACGGTTTTAGTACGTCTAAATTTGAGATCGGACCACCGACAACCTTGTAACATTTTCAATTTATTGGAATCCGGTATTTTCATTGCAAACAATTCATTGCAAACATTTAATCGCGGGGGAATTACATTGCAGGGAAAATTTATCGCGGGGAAAGTTAATCGCAGGGAAAGCTCATCGCATGGAAAATTCATCTAAGCGAAGCTTCACCTGAGAGTAATACTTACTTTACTAATGTCTGAGAAAGTCTGCTGTACTGTTAGGAAATTTAAAGCTCTCTAAAGAAGTGCTTCAAGGAAAGAAATACTTCTACTTAGATTTTCTTGAATATTTAATATAGGATAAATATGGAGTTTGAAATCGGCGATACAATTAAGCCTGTATGTATGTTTTTAACACATTTGAAAATGCTTGGAACTAAAAGTAGTTACTACAAAACCTAAAATACAAATTTTACTACGATGTGAAGACTTGCAACTTAGTTTTCAAACCACATCCAAACACTTGAGACTTTTTGTAGCTAGTTAAGAGTAACTATTAGCGGATGTTGACACCAAAAAATGAACTTTCTTGAATTTCAAAACTACATAATGATAGCAGGACTACAGAAAATAGCCCGTGCGAAGTGTCAGTCCAGGAAAGTTAGAAGTAACTCATCATACTTACAAACACAAAAAAACTGAAAAAAATCACGTGATCATTCATACCAATGGATACCTTCGGTCAACTTATGCTTATTAAATTGAAAAGCATTAATAGCTGCTGCAATTTCAGTAACCATTTATGTACATTTTGTTAATTTATTAACTAACAATTAGCATTTTTTATTACTTATCGGCAAAATACTAAGATATGGTGTTCCGGCCGTCTTTATGCGTATGCGTATTTCTCTGAAATGGCTGCACCCACAAGAACCAAACTTGGTGAACAGATACTACAGTACCTTTGCCACAACCTTATTGAATTTCAGGGTCAACAATTTCAGGGTCAAATTCCAGGATCAATACGTCAACTCTAAAAGTCAGAGGTCACCAACGGTAAAATATTTTTATATAGGATCTGCATCATGCGACACATGATTCTAGATTAGTTTTTGACTAGCATTACGAATATACAGTCAGTTTGTTAAAATTCGGATTTTGCGGCCTTGATTAAGACTTGCGGATACTTAGTTTTTTTAGTTTGATTAGTTTAAACAGTTTGTAGCTAAAATAAAAATTTCAAGTAAATTAAAGAGTATCTAAGGTACCAGATGGTTAGCAAATTACGGAGTAAATCCGGTAAATTCTGCATACAGTAAAAAAACTACAAGTATTTACGATGTCCTCTTTTTGGTGAATAGTTACCAAAAGTATCTGTATCTGTTTACCAACTTTGGCTAATTATTAGTTTAGCCAAGTTCTAGAAGAACACACAGCAATCCGAACAATAAAACTAATAAATGTGTGAGGACAAATTATTCATGATGAATCCTTAATTTTAATCAAAATAATAAAGCAATAGCAAATGCCGTAATTAAGAATCGAAGATTAGAACCCCGGGGCGGGGCCTTCGGCCCTCAAATAAACGGATTTTAACAAATGGACATCATATTTGTAATCCTGGTAAAAAAAGGACATAAAATCATGTGTCACATGATATAGATCCTATGTAAAAATGTTTGACCGTTGGTGACCTCTGACCTTTGGAGTTGACCTATTGACCTGAAATTCATAAGGGTTCTGTCGGAGGTCCCCCAGAGTCTGTATACCAAATTAAGTTGGAATCGGATTAGCCATTTCGGAGAAAAACGTGTTTGGACGGACGGCCGGACGGCCGGACGTCCGGAACAGGAAATTAGAAAGAATCTTCGATTCTTAATAATATTATGTTGACTTTCTTAAGATGTTACATTCACGCAACATTTCGAAAATTAGCGTACAAAATTAAAACTTGTGGGCAGTATTTCTGCATTTACTTGTATTTCAGATTTGTCCGTATATTGATAACGAGGACTGACGACTACTAATGATGATGGTTTTTGTAGTTGCTAGGTATGCTGATTAAATACCCTTCCGCGTTAATGCATCAAAATGAACTGATAGGTATACTGGTTAGATGCCCTGTCATGTAAAATTTCGTAAAATTCGGTAGAGTTGAGTCTTTGTATTAGATGTTTTTTCAAGCGATTTTGATTGCAATATATTCAAGCACTTTTACGATTCATTGGCACCAAGCATTTTTAATGGTTTACCATAGAGTGGTTAAAATTATTGCCCTTGCCCTACTTTAATATATTAAAGCTTTAAAAATAGTTAAGTATCGTCTAGGCCGTAATACCCGAATTCGCATGCTATAGGTTCTGTTATAAAAAGTTGTGAAATTGCTGGGACCTCTAACGTAGAGTTGCCCTATTGACCTGAAATTCAATAGGGGTGTGGCTGAGGTGCCGTTATATCTGTATACCAAGTTTGGTTGTAATCGGTCCAGCCTAATCTTGGCCGATACTTAATAACTACACTGCCTTTCAGTTATTCTCTAAGGTCTCCAAATCAAATTTTTGTATTATTTATTTTCCTAATTTTATTTGAAGTTTTCTTGTCCGCAGTTCAGCAAAATATTGTTAAGTGCACCAGCAAATAGAAGATCTTAATGAGACACTCCACGCATAAAGATTTCAGTAACTGTAGTAAAGTGTTGCACTACTTTTAATAACATTTGACATTGAACATTTTGTCAGCAAATATCTAATCAATTTCTAGTTGCTTTATACATTTTATTACATGATATATGACACAAGGAGACAAACTCAAAGAAATGGCATTTCAAATCCTCTCACTAAACTCTGCTACCAAAACGAGAACTTGAGCTAGGTTCGCGTGTCCATTAAAATTGCGGAGAGTTGTACATTGTAAAGTAAAAATAATCTTTATTTATCCCATTTCAAAGTATATGCCGGCACAAAAAACACTTAACTATATAGAGTCTATATATCTACAAGAGTCTAAAGAGTGACCGACGTTTGAATGAAATGCATATGCAAATAAATGTGTATTATTCAATTTTCATATTGGTCTCTATTCCGCTTCCAAAACCCAAACTGTCTGTTGCTTACACATTTTGCTTTTCTAATGGAATTCCTAAATTTCGATTTTACATAAAATTCTGTAAATAGCTGAAAACAGTTAAATGAATCGACTATTTACCGGATTTTTTCATACGATGTGTTAGCTCCAGCTATAAAAGATTAATTATTGTCGTTTTAGAAGAAGTTGTGCATGCTCGTACACCGAAACATTTGTGTCGAAAATGTTGTAGAAATATTCTGTTAAAACTAGTACACTTTGTCATTGTCTTATTGTACAGTCTGTACCACAATTTTTCGAACGATTGGAAAAATTGCAATATCTCATGAATACTAGGACCATTTCGTTTGAAACTTTACTGGGCTATTACTTATTGTGCTCTAATATAATACACACCATTTAGTCAAAATCTGGCTGCTCTTTTAAAAATTACGAAAAATTACAAAAATGATTGTCCCAAAATTATTCGAACGAACAATTTCATTTCGGGTGTTAGATTACGAGCTTCTAACTAGCTAACGATAGGGTGTTAGTGACTATGATGCAGCCCTATCTTCTAAGTTCGTCCATGACTGTGTGACGCCTAATACTGTGACATGACCTGACCAGAAACTGTACTTTTAGCTAAAATGGATAATTGCAAGTTATTTGTAAAATGACGGACATTTATATTTATCTTGATTGAACATTAACTTTTATTTAGGAACCAAAATGATAACGATTGACTTTCTCTCTGAAACTGACATGTGACGAACAGCGAACGAATGACCGAATTAGCTGCACTGAACTGATGACTACCGCACTGAAAAGGTGCATTTAAAGCTGCCCAGCGCAGCCATGACATTTTAAAAATTACCCGGGTTTTTCTCCCGTAACATTTTGAAAAATACGTGCTAAATGCACTACTGACACGGAACATTGGGTTTGCGGAAAACTGTTTCAACAAGACCATAACCAAATGCACTGAAACGATTGGAAAAGTAATTTCCTACACATAGGCGCTCTAAGTTTTGTGTGTGAGATATTTTAATTGGAAAAAATTAACAATTTTGTGGTATACGCATATATTCATGGCATAAACACAAGTCACTAAACTATATATATATACGTACGAATCTGCAAGCAATTGACACAGCATCAATCGCAAAGGACTGAATCATGTTTATTTACACTATTTCAATTCTGAGTGCTATGATTCTGACACGATTAAGCTGATTTAATAGAAATAGCAGTAACAACATAAATGCAAATAAAAAGTTAACGACTTAAACATTTTCAAGAATTATGCGTGCTTATAGTAAAATCAAGAAAACTTAATGCTACACTGCAGGATTCAATTTGATTAGGCATCGCTAGCAGTTATTTGAATCTATTTTTGTAAAAATGTAAATGCTAAGAGTTTAAAGCAAACATGAATATTACACATCTGTAAACACATATTTATGAATATCATGTTAGCGTTATATTACAGTACGTGTATCGGTCAACACTCACTTTTTGACATGAAAATTGACAAATTTGAGTGATTGGGTGTAGTTATGGATGCCAAAAGATTGTGGTGTGTTTGTGTCACGTAGAATAGGAATACTGCACTTTTGCCAGGTCTAAAGTTCAAACCAGAATTGGTAATGAATCTCAAAGTAGCAATAAGATACCTTTTTATGTACCTTGATTATAACATTAAGATTGTAATATATTTTTTAATTTTCAAAAATATTCGTGTCTTTTTAAAATCTTTGAATATTTAAGTGGGCTAAACTTAAATTATGAATTTTTAATATTATATTTATTGTTCTTGTACTTAGTTATTGACAATAGTTTTACAAATCTTGTGCTCACACACAAACTTAACTTGCTTTCATTGTTTCAAAAGTAATGTCAAAACATAAGTAAACAATTTACAGTATTGAGTAATTAATCCCTTAAAATCAGAGTGGACGAAACCCGCGGGTTTTTCACAAAAACCCAACCCACCCGGGTTTATCTGGGTTTTTGGGTAAAAGTGGGTATTTCTGGGTATGGGTGGGTATGCACTAAACTCTGCCCCCAAAGGCAGTAGCTCATCAAGAAAATCAGTGAATCAATAGTTCGTGAGAGCAAAAACTATGAATATCTTGCAAATTTCGTCATTATATGCAGCAAAAAGGTTAATTATTTACAAAAATAGTGATTTTTTCAATAGTTATTTTTAAAAACCCACTTCTACCCAAAACCCACTCTCAAAACAAGGTGGGCTGGGTACCCAAAAACCCGGGTTTATCTGGATCACCCAACCCGTGGGTAATGGGCACACGTCCACACTGCTTAAAATGATAGGCAGGTCTCTGATCTGTCTAGAAGCAAGCTTTGTACTTGCTGTTCCCCAGCTTTACTTAGAGTAAGCTGTCGTGGCACAGTGCGCTGGCCCTGGCCTGGAGCGGAAAGACTCCGCGTGGGTCCTGAGTTCGAATCCTGTCTAAAGCGAAGTGTTTTTTTTTGTTTGTTTTTTACGCACAAATTTCCCAACTGTACCTCAAGCCCCACAAGTACCAAGAGACGTTGTTAAATTTTTAATTACGATTTAACTAACAATTGCAATTGTAAGACGGATTCAATTTTTGTCATTATGATGATTTAACTGAAGTGGGTTACATTTATTTGTGATATTTGTGGATTCAATTTTAATTGCGGCTCAGGTTAGGTGCATTAAATTTAAACCGCAATATTAATGAAAAGAATCTTTAATTGTAATTAAATTGACTTTGGTTAAAGTTTAATTACGACTTATTTGAGATTGGTTAAAATTTAATTGCAATTTAACTTATATTGTGTCAGCGTATAATGCAATTTAACTGACTGGGATCAGATTTTGAACACGATTTATATGAGATGATTTTAAATTTAATTGGGATTTACTGATATTCTGTCAGGGTATAAATGCAATTTAACGAGATAAATCTGTTCACTCAATATAATCACTATAAGGGAGATTGGGTTGATAAAATGGACTCAACACCAGGTACTTCGGACATAAGAAACGTGCTACCTTAGTAGCAGCTAAACAAAAACTTCCGGGCAAACAAAACTGAACATCATCGTAAACAGAGAATGGATATTCCTAAAAAGTCAAACTTCAGTGAATTCTTTGATATTAATTAGCTGATGTCTTCGTATGAAATTCAAATTTTTTTGTAGACAGTTTACAAGTTCGGCAGATAATTGCAAATGTTTTAGATTAACTTTACTACGTAATTAGCTCTAGATTTGCCATCGAATTGTATGTTGTTTTTTTTATGGCAATAAACTGGCAAAATCTAGTATAAATAATTTTATGTAAGTGTCGAAATTTTTTAATCACATAACCATCGGGAAAAAATTCATAAATATCAGTGGGAAATTTTTTTCGAACGCATCAGGATACCGGAAAGAAAAAGTTTTTTCCTGCGACGGTGTCAAGGCTCGCTAAAAATATTAGTAGGTTAAGGGTACCAGTGTTACAAGCATTACATTGGCGTATGTTCGGGGAAATAGAGATACGATTTTCTTTGTCACAAATTCCCATGATCTTAAGTAATAACACTTACACCTAATTCTGTGCACATGTCTCGAGACAAAAATTTACTTCCAAGAACTACTATAAAAAATCGCCAAAAATTGTATTAATTTTAATCCTAGACATGGGTGGGTATTTAGAAGCATACTCGGTTCAAAAAATAAAATATTGGTTGATTCTACACGCATTTGTGAAAAATGATGGTTTGGAAAACTTGGAATTCGTATGACAGCAATTGTCTTGACAAATTATAAGCTAACTGCTACAGTTATAACAAGTACTATTGAACTATTTTTGTCCTACATATACAATGTCTAACGTATTTGGGGATACTCTTGTCTGATCTACAAGTTGTATTGCTTAGATTCTGGAAGTAATTAAAATTTGTTGCAATAATTACCGTACATCCTATATGTAAACCTACCGATGCACATTACTAATGTGATATATCGGAAATCATAAAGAATTGGCATCATTGTGACATTCCAGCCGTCATTCCAAATGAACTGTGGCCACATAGTATCAACTGTGTTACTTCCAATTATACTGATACCACAGCATTTAGTCGTGAAATTGTGCAACTAAACATGATTCAGTGTGTCAATTGCTTGCAATTTCGTACGTAGTTCGTTTGCTGACTTGTGTAAGAAAGGGACAGTTATTTCTAAGTACTTTTTGTAATTTTTCTTAATTAAAAAAAACAGCAAGATTTTGACTAAATTATGTGTATTAGAACAATTAGAACACAATAAGTAATAGCCCTGTAGAGTTTCAAACGAAATGGTCTTAGTATTCATGAGATATTGCAATTTTGCCAGCCGTTCGAAAAATTAAGGGACAGACTGTATAGGCATATAACATAGATTATCATCTTTGTCTTATTATATTAGGCCGAAAATATTTATGGTCTTAATTAGTTGTACTTACATTAAAAAATACAAAATTAGGTGGAGTTTTATTCAGAACTTAAACTGTTATTCAAAATGCATATCTGTGAGCTTCAAATGCTCAACCCATCACGGATACACCTAAATACACTTAAATAAAATGGATTCATTTAAAGGAAGGCTTAATACGTTTTTACCGTTTTATCGTTACGAATTTACCATTACAACGTTTGTTTAGTTACTGTTTCCTGCTAACAGAATACGTCCTGAAATATACAAAAATGTAAATGTAATCAAATTGAAGAGACAAACGGGGTTTATTATTACTTTTCCAACAAAATTTTTAAAATGTTGATGTATGTATTCAAAGTTTAGCAGAAAAATTCATCAGTGTTTATTTGAGTTAATTTACATAACCAAGACAATGTGCATCAAATGCTCAATAAACAAAACAAAAACAGATGTTCTTAAAATATTTGTTCCACAAACAAAACACTCAATTCAAACTGTTTGAAAACGGCATTCGTAACATTAAAAATAAAGTTTTATAATTATAAACACATGACACAAGTGTAGTACATAGAGAAATAGATTTACTTTTTGAAAGTTGTCACATTCTCAAACTAAAATAACTTTAGTCTTAGTTTTTAAAACCTTTAAATATTGTATCAAACAAGCCAGGCTATCAAACATTCAACTGAATACTATGTGCGACCCCCCGTAGATACTCCAAAATTGGACGGTTATTATAATCTTCAACCACGGATTTTAGTCGGGCAAGGCTGTTACGGTAGGGTTGTCGCTGCAACGGGGTCGGTTGTCCAGACACATATTGCTCAATTCTGATTTGGTTAAGGGATTGCTGCGACTGCAACGCTTCAATTAACCGCCATATTGTTGGGTTATCTCCGGAGACCAGGGAGTGAAATCCGCGGTGCCAACCTTCCACACTATTATTGGTTTTTGATAAGTCATCCAAAACTCGTTGATAACAATTCCAGCGCTCGACTGGATACAATGGGGGCCTTCGAATGCGCCGACGCTGTGCCCTTCCAATCCACGTGTCCTCAAAATAATTGACTAGTCCTGTCAGGCTTGTTGTTGATGAGTAGAACGGTTCATCTGTCAATGTCTCAAACGCGGAAACAACGTCAGAAGGAGGGACAAAAGCTAACGCTGACAGCATTCTAATTTTAAGTGCAAATTCGGCGTCCTCCTTGTAAGATGTTACCATGTCACTAAATCTCTGCACCCTCCTCCATAGGCATTGTCCAAAATGAAAAAAGCAGCCAGACAAAGTTATATTTGGAAACACGTTTTTAAAAGCGTTCATTGCGGCAATCTCAAAATCCGTCAACACTGAGGTGGGATTTGCTGCTGGACATAAATTTTTTACAACCTGAAGCATCGTTGTGTAAGCGTCTTCCGACTTTTGAGTCAATAAAACAAACAAGGTTGGAAACACACTGCTATACTTCACGCCATGGATCGTGTATATCTGTATTAATGCAAAATAATTAATTCTGTTAAGTTCCTGATAATCATACAGTTAAGATAAAATTTAAGATTTAATAAGAATTTTTATACAAAGTTACCTGTGAAAACAACTGTGGAGCCACTTTGAAAGTACCGTCAGCAAACCAATGTTCACATGTACTCATAAAATCCAAGTTTTTTTGTGTGCCAAAAATAATCATGCGATGGCGAGAAGGTCCACTGTCGTATAACAGAAAGTTTTCGTTTCTGGTGGTAACTTTATACTTATCAGGAATATTTAAATCCATCAAGGAAGTCGGCAAAGAATGAGGATAATTGACAGTCTGCCTTTGCCGTTGCACTAGACGTTTCATCGACGATATTTGTGGTAACTTTGCAGCAGCTGCCGGTCCCAATTCTCGAGTTTCATGGGCAATTAAACTCTGGGGAGACTCAGTAGATAAAACGGAAGTTTGCTTGATTTTTGAAATTATCTTCTTTGCCTCAATCATTTCCGGTGACGGTGTGTGGTTGTGATCCCCCTGGTATTTCAGAACTTGATCTCCAACTGTGTGAATTCTAGACCGACACTTCCAACGACGGCGCTCTGTGCACTCCCAAGACCTCTTTCCGTTGTGATCCTTGTCCAAAATAAATCTATATCCATCGAATAGCAAATTAGGCTTTCCTCGCTCGCTTGAAACAAATTGTAATGCCATTTTAATAGTTAAGTTAATACGAAGGACAAAACTGTAATAGTTAATAAAAGTGTTTTAGAATCCTTGGAGTGAACAGCTACAGATGACAGTAATCTAGCCTAACCCCTACAACCAGTATCATAAAGCCCTCCTCCTTGTTATGGAGACATTTTTGAAATTGTGATATTTTGGAACACATGCATTATTGAACCACAATATTTTTTAATATTTAGTACAACTAATAGTAAACAAAATTCACATAAATGAAGATTGCCCCTGGAAAAAACTTTTTCTTTCCTGTATCCATTGGTACTCAAAAAGTTTCCCGGTGAACACGTAATTTAAAAAAATTCCCGCTAGAGACATATAACAATGACACGTTACTAACTAGTTGATTATAAAACTGGCTGAGTCAACTTTTTTCATTTTGACATTTTTACGATGTTATGCCCAGGTTTTAATAAGAAAATTTTGCATAAATAGAAGAGAAATTGTGAAATACTGGGAAAATTTTGTAAAGTAGTAAAATCAGTTAAATAGTGAAATTAATACATTGGAAAAATTTTGAAGAAACAATGGGAATTGTTCTTGGCACAAAATTTTTTATACCATATAATTTTATTTTATTTTATAAAATGCATAAATTATTTATGATAAATAGTTTATTTTTTGGTCCAAACAGCAAAATTAGAAATCAAATTTGCCCTTGGCTGCTTGGAAAGCCCAATATAGAAATAGGAAATTTTGGTTTAAGAATGAATAATTATTTTGAGATTTTATACAAAATCATTAAAAAATGAGAAAAGAATTATTCATTTACTTATTATGATGTTTTTAATCTTGGGAAATTAGTAAGTTTCTTATTGAAAAATATTATTTTAAATCCGCAATCGTTTCTAGGTTTAAAATTCTTTGGTTATTTAAATAGATCAATTATTGAAACTCGAGAAGTCTTGTTTGAAATGAAGGAAATTGTATGATACTTTGAAAATTTTGTATGAACATGGAGAATTTTTGAATTTAATGCAAAAAATTGTGAATGGGGAAATCTTTCACAGAAAATTAATTTTGTAAAATGAAATCGAGACTGTTTTGTTCGAAATTTGGGTAAAAAAATTATAAATCTGTAAAAAAATTATACATCTAAGAAAGTTTTGCCTGAATCTGGGAAGATTTTGTATAAAACTGGGAAACCAATATATACGAAGCTAAGAAAGTTTTTGCATCAAAAAGAAAGTTTTGTTTAAAAGCAAAAACATTTTAGTGCCAGTTTTAATCCGAAAATTAATAATTCAGTTAACCAAAATTTTTTTACAACATCGGGAAATCTCATGAAGTATCTGGATATTGTGAAACATTTTGTTTGACATTTGGATGTTACTTCCCCATTTCCGTTTCCTGTCGGTTTCTTCTCTTTCATTTTCCTTGGCACTTTCCTACCTTCCCTTCTTTCTTACTTCCACTACATCTTGCTTCCTTTCCCTCATCCCTCTTCTTTCCCTTCTTTCTTGCTTCCTTTCCCTCTTCCTTCTCTTCCCTCTTCTTTCCCTTCCTTCTTGCTTCCCTTCCCACTTCCTTCTCTTCCCTCTTCTTTCCCTTCCTTCTTGCTTCCCTTCCCTCTTCCTTCGCTTTTCTCTTCCTTCCCCTATCCCTTTAGCTCAAAACTTCCCGGTCTCCTAGATACCGAGTTTTATCCAGCGGCGATGAAGATTCATTGATGCCTTTGTATGCAATGCTGTACAATTTCGGTTCGGCTTATCCCATATATCCCATATCCCATTGACACTTCAAATTTGTTGGTGCCATTTTTCCAATTAGCACAAAACCTCGAAGTGAGGTGGGTGGGTTTTGTTAATTTGAGTATTCCGCTTTACATAAAACCCAAATTGATTCAATTGCTCAGCCCAGTATAATATTCGAAGCATTTTTGGAATTGCATTTTATCCCTACTTGCATGAATGTCTCCAGAACAAAGAGGAGTGCTTTATGTTTTCATCACAAGCGTAGAAACTGGCTTTAGCATAGGCTTTAGTATGGGAACTGGCTTTAGCATAGGCTTTAGTATGGGACTAGCTTTAGCATAGGCTTCAACATCGGAGCCGGCTTTAGCATAGGCTTTAACATGGGAGCTGGCTTTAGCATAGCCTTTAACATGGGAGCTGGCTTTAGCATAGCCTTTAACATGGGAGCTGGCTTTAGCATAGCCTTTAACATTGGAGCCGGCTTTAGCATAGCCTTTAACATGGGAGCTGGCTTTAGCATAGCCTTTAACATGGGAGCTGGCTTTAGCATAGCCTTTAACATGGAAGCTGGCTTTGGCATAGCCTTTAACATGGGAGCTGGCTTTAGCATAGCCTTTTGTATGGGACTGGCTTTAGCATAGGTATTAAGATTGGAGTCGGCTTTAGCATAGGCTTTAACATGGGACTAGCTTTAGCATAGGCTTTAACATCGGAGCCGGCTTCAGCATAGGCTTTAACATTGGAGCCGGCTTTAGCATAGGCTTTAACATGGGAGCTGGCTTTAGCATAGCCTTTAACATGGGAGCTGGCTTTAGCATAGGCTTTAACATGGGAGCTAGCTTTAGCATAGCCGTTAACATGGGAGCTGGCTTTAGCATTGCCGTTAACATGGGAGCTGGCTTTCGCATAGCCTTTGTATGGGACTGGCTTTAGCATAGCCTTTAACATGGGAACTGGCTTTAGCATAGCCTTTAACATGGGACTGGCTTTAGCATAGCCTTTAACATGGGAGATGGCTTTAGCATAGCTTTTAACATTGGAGCCGGCTTTAGCATGGGCTTTAACATGGGAGCTGGCTTTAGCATAGCCTTTAACATGGGAGCTGGCTTTAGCATAGCCTTTAACATGGGAGCTGGCTTTAGCATAGCCTTTAACATGGGAACTGGCTTTAGCATAGCCTTTAACATGGGAGCTGGCTTTAGCATAGCCTTTTGTATGGGACTGGCTTTAGCATAGCCTTTAACATTGGAGCCGACTTTAGCGTAGGCTTTAACATGGGAGCTGGCTTTAGCATAGCCTTTTGTATGGGACTGGCTTTAGCATAGCCTTTTGTATGGGACTGGCTTTAGCATAGCCGTTAACACGGGAGCTGGCTTTAGCATAGCCTTTTGTATGGGACTGGCTTTAGCATAGCCTTTAACATTGGAGCCGACTTTAGCGTAGGCTTTAACATGGGAGCTGGCTTTAGCATAGCCTTTTGTATGGGACTGGCTTTAGCATAGCCTTTTGTATGGGACTGGCTTTAGCATAGCCTTTAACATGGGAACTGGCTTTAGCATAGCCTTTAACATGGGACTGGCTTTAGCATAGCCTTTAACATGGGAGATGGCTTTAGCATAGCTTTTAACATTGGAGCCGGCTTTAGCATGGGCTTTAACATGGGAGCTGGCTTTAGCATAGCCTTTAACATGGGAGCTGGCTTTAGCATAGCCTTTAACATGGGAGCTGGCTTTAGCATAGCCTTTAACATGGGAACTGGCTTTAGCATAGCCTTTAACATGGGAGCTGGCTTTAGCATAGCCTTTTGTATGGGACTGGCTTTAGCATAGCCTTTAACATTGGAGCCGACTTTAGCGTAGGCTTTAACATGGGAGCTGGCTTTAGCATAGCCTTTTGTATGGGACTGGCTTTAGCATAGCCTTTTGTATGGGACTGGCTTTAGCATAGCCGTTAACACGGGAGCTGGCTTTAGCATAGCCTTTTGTATGGGACTGGCTTTAGCATAGCCTTTAACATTGGAGCCGACTTTAGCGTAGGCTTTAACATGGGAGCTGGCTTTAGCATAGCCTTTTGTATGGGACTGGCTTTAGCATAGCCTTTTGTATGGGACTGGCTTTAGCATAGCCTTTAACATGGGAACTGGCTTTAGCATAGCCTTTAACATGGGACTGGCTTTAGCATAGCCTTTAACATGGGAGATGGCTTTAGCATAGCTTTTAACATTGGAGCCGGCTTTAGCATGGGCTTTAACATGGGAGCTGGCTTTAGCATAGCCTTTAACATGGGAGCTGGCTTTAGCATAGCCTTTAACATGGGAGCTGGCTTTAGCATAGCCTTTAACATGGGAACTGGCTTTAGCATAGCCTTTAACATGGGAGCTGGCTTTAGCATAGCCTTTTGTATGGGACTGGCTTTAGCATAGCCTTTAACATTGGAGCCGACTTTAGCGTAGGCTTTAACATGGGAGCTGGCTTTAGCATAGCCTTTTGTATGGGACTGGCTTTAGCATAGCCTTTTGTATGGGACTGGCTTTAGCATAGCCGTTAACACGGGAGCTGGCTTTAGCATAGCCTTTTGTATGGGACTGGCTTTAGCATAGCCGTTAACACGGGAGCTGGCTTTAGCATAGCCGTTAACACGGGAGCTGGCTTTAGCATAGCCTTTTGTATGGGACTGGCTTTAGCATAGGCTTTAACATGGGACCTGGCTTTAGCATAGACTTTAACATGGGACCTGGCTTTAGCATAGGCTTTAACATGGGACCTGGCTTTAGCATTACCAATTTACATGTAGTTTACCGGCAATTGTCGTACCGGCAATTGTCGTACCGGCAGTTGTCGCTTACCGGCAGTTGTCGACCGGCAATTGTCGTACCGGCGGTTGTCTTACCGGCAATTATCGTGATACCCCTTTGTTGGAGTCCCCCAGGTATTCTTGTAGAAATTCCATATTGCCAATTGGATATACCATTTATTTTGTGCCCTATTAGCTTGTCCTAAAATTAACTTCACAATACGTTCTTCAAATGTTTCAAAATATTCAATCCTTGCACTATTTGTTGCTGTGGTATTAAACTAAAACGAGAATGCTGACAGGTACTGCCACACCTAGATTTACGAACTTACAAAACCAAACAGTGAAACAGTATTTACAGACGTAACCGTTGCTTGCTTTGTAAAACAAGCTTTGAGTAATCAAGCGTAGTTTTAAACTATTGAATCGGTATTCTTTCAAAATTGGTCGGCTGAGGCGTCGGATACAAATGTTATTGAGCGCAACGTAATAAAAACTCAATTTGGCTTAGGTTGCTGGTGCACTCAAAAGCGTTTTGAAAAACAAATATGCTTATCTGCTTAATATGTATAATATATATACTTTTCCCTGTCGTTTTAACAGCCGAACTTCCAGTTTTCCACTTGGATTTGTTTTCAAGCTTCTTAACCAATTCTACCAAATCGTGGAAGGTTTTCCAGATTTGAATTCAATAGTTTGAACGGTGCAAAGTTCTTCCGTTTATTGAACATAGGAAAAATTACGAATTTCTCATACAAGGCCGAAGGTTTCCTCTGCAACATGTAATATATTGCAAATTTGAATTAGATGTGAAATAGTAAATTAAATATTGACGACAGTACTTACACAGAATCTTGTTCTGTGTAAATATAATTCTGAAGATCCGGCATCTTATATAAGGTAAACGGTATTGGTTCTTACAATACCGGAAAACCAGAAGCAACCTGTATTGCTAAACAAAGTTTTAACATGTTTAAAATGAAAGCATTATTGCTTCGACACATTGTTTAATTTGTACCCCCCAAATTACAGCTGCAGGAGTTACTTAAGGGTCCTTAGTAATAATATTGATTTTTAAGAATGTGCAACTTGTTCTGTATGTCACCGTGTGAAAACATGCACGAACTTGGTAAAAAACGAACATAAAACGTTTTACAATGCACAAACTCTACCAAACTAATGTTCTGGAAGTTTCACTAAAGTGTATTTAATACGTTGTGCAATAAATGTATTGACATGATCAGAGTAACACGAATACAGAAAACTTGATCATCTGTTGGTTTTTTCTGCTTTCTGATGTAGGTTTAATCTATGGTTATACTGATTGAATAAACTAAGTTATAATACGTGCTGGTCATCCAGACATAGTCCATAGTGAATGCGTGTGTGAATGAAATGAGCACACGAGATATAAAAAGCATTTTTGCAAAGTGCTAAATAGATTCTCGCGTATATATACTCTACTTATATAAATACTATAATGTTTTTTGTTATTGCTTATATAATTTGTACACTGTGAAAACTTTTTGCTATTCATTTTTCATAGTAACAAGTCCGTTAATTGCAAAATTAGAAGATTCATTGAAATGGATTGTTCATGTAAATGTACTAGTGTATCTGGCATTTTTACATTTTTTCACTTTGCGTACTCTCAACTCAATTGTCCGACAAAAAATCCAAAAGGATAAGATTAATTCATTTTCCTAATGTTTAAACGTCCATGCATCAAAAAAGCTGGTTTGCAGACGGTAGGTAGGTAGGTATCACCCTCTAAAATCATTCATTCAATTTTTCTTATTAATTTTTACGAACCGCACAACAATCTAGTCATAGCAACACTGCAAGCTGAAGTTGCAAATTTACGGCAATGGTTAATGTTTTACGAATTAACAAGAATATATTTTCATATACATATTTCTAACATAATCCAACTCGATATGTTATCAGTTATATCAATTAATGTCAGACAACTTGTTGATGTAATATAAATATTATGCGTATTATGCTAAGAAAGTTTATTTATCGTAATGGGCTATTATGTCATGCATCTTCTCTTTCGTTACACAAGTTGGGTTTTTTTCCATAAAAGCTTATAAGCTGCACCAAGGTAAACTTTAAGTACCGATTCCAAACTTGATTTATCACTAGATGAAGTTAATAATATTTAACACAAGTTTACATGCATTACATTTTTATTAATTTTCTATCTTTGGTTAATTCTGCAAACTTTATTTCCAAATTAGTCACGGTACTAAATACAATGCGAACGAGTGCAAATGCAAGGAAACTATAATAGGTTGATCGCCCATAAAATTACATTTTTTCAAAATTTTCCGTTTGATAAATCTTTGTATCAGGAAATGTTCAATTGGGTTTTAATTTCGTTAACAGGTTTACTTAGAAGCGGAGTGCAAGCAAGAATGGAAACCGATTCTGAGCAACAAGACAAGCTCGTACGGCTTGCTAATAGGGAGATTATATGAATCAGAAGTAAAATGCTCCGCCGAGTTGGATTTAATTTAATTAAAATCCATTTGTGTACCACCAAATGTCCTGCCGTGCATAGGTATCAATAGTTTCTATTTTGGAGCATCTAATTGCTTCAAAAAATCTTAAAATCAAATGTTTCAGAGATTGTTATAAAAAAGACGTGATGTTATATTATAGTCAGTGTATTTAGTTACATTTGTTACGTTCGAAATTACGCCTACCTTTTTACCCATGTTTAAACCTAAATTCCAATTTTGAACACAACCACTATCTCACAGTTGTTGTTGGAAATTCTTGATTGTAATATATGCATAGCAGGCTTAAACTGTTTATGAACTTTGACGTATTATGTCATGCATCTTACCATTTATTACATACTTTTCTGGCTTAAATTAATACTAGTTAGTGATATGTATTCAAAAGCTAACATTACATTTACCTTTATAGCAATGTTTAATTGATGTCTAGTTTTGCAAGCTATTTCTTATAAGTCTAAGAAACTTCATTGGAAAAAATTAGGTAACCGGTTCGGCGGACAAGCAAAACGGGAATGTCTGCTTAATAGGGGAATTGGAGAGATAAAGTCTCTCTACGCGGCCGAATAAGATTTTCCCTATAAAGAAACTTTTAAGATAAGATGCCTTTTTGTTTACGAATAATATCTCTATCTTGTATTAAATACTGAACGGCAGGTAACCCAACAGGCTTAGTAATGCAACGCGTGCGTGAAATTGTAAAAGTTTGGCTAAGGTCTGCACGAAAATTATAAAATCACCTATATATTTTTAAACATTTGTCCACCAAGCCAGTATAAAGGATTTGAATGTTAAACCAAATATTGGAGTTTGTTCATAAACTAAGCCCTAATGTATTCCCCAAGTGTCATGAAATCCCGATTCCTGCTTTCGAAGAAAATGCAAAATTTTTAAAACATCATGAAAACTGGACTGTTCGGAAATTATAAAATCAAGCATTATAAATGCAGTTTTTTACAACAAAAGTGGTATTACAAACCCAGTTTCGACATTTTTGATGAAAGCAACTTCCAACAGTCCTAATCCAAGAAAAGTTTTGAAAAAATATAAATTTAGCAAAATTTCGGTATGTTACGTAATTCTTTTGACGGTCCAAGCAGTGGTCGGCACATGGAGTGGTACACCGTCATCCAAAATTTGAATACTATGGTTATATTATGTATTAAATCCTACTCGTTAATATTATAAAAGCTATCTAAAGTCGTTAAATGTTGTAAAATAACCTTGAAATGTCGTTATTTCATTAAAACATGTGAAGGTACCTTAAGGTACCTAACGTCTTTTTATGACGTATGAGCATATTTTTCATAGTTTATTTAGATAATCTGTACTTTTACATGATTTTATGTCACAATAGTGGCCAGAAAACTGCTGGGTAACAGAAACAATTAATTTTAGCATTATTTGAAGAAAAAGTAAAGTCTAGTAGACCGAGTGCAGGTTAGTCTGTGTATAGGCTAATTTCAGTTTGTCCAACATATATTGCTGAGTGTTCTAAAGACAAGCTTTATGCTGTTTTTTATGTAAAATATTACTGCAATCACTTCATTACCTAATATGAAACAAGAAACAATCACCATAATTGGTGAAAAAGGCCAGAGAAAAGAAACAAGAGTTAGGAAGCAATCTTGTAAATTTGTGTTATATGACCACTCAGATTGAATACGCAACGTAGTACGATAAATCAGCTTCTATGTGCCAACAACTTGTTGCGTTGGACAAAACGTGCTTTTCTAAACAAAAAAATTGTAATTACGAACAGCTCGTGTGAATTGAATATGAAAAATATGATCGTACTTCATAAAAGGACGTTAGGTACCTTAAGGTACCTTTACATGTTTTAATGAAATAACGACATTTCAAGGTTATTTTACAACATTTAACGACTTTAGATAGCTTTTATAATATTAACGAGTAGGATTTAATACATAATATAACCATAGTATTCAAATTTTGGATGACGGTGTACCACTCCATGTGCCGACCACTGCTTGGACCGTCAAAAAATTACGTAACATACCGAAATTTTGCTAAATTTATATTTTTTCAAAACTTTTCTTGGATTAGGACTGTTGGAAGTTGCTTTCATCAAAAATGTCGAAACTGGGTTTGTAATACCACTTTTGTTGTAAAAAACTGCATTTTTAATGCTTGATTTTATAATTTCCGAACAGTCCAGTTTTCATGATGTTTTAAAAATTTTGAATTTTCTTCGAAAGCAGGAATCGGGATTTCATGACACTTGGGGAATACATTAGGGCTTAGCTTATGAACAAGCTCCAATATTTGGTTTAACATTCAAATCCTTTATACTGGCTTGGCGGACAAATGTTTGAAAATATATAGGTGATTTTATAATTTTTGTACAGACCTTATAATTTTTAGGTCTGGTTACACAGAGAAGATAGATGTAAAGTCGTTGTCTGCTCCTTTTATCTAATTCATGCTTGCTAGGCAAACAAACACAGGCAAATCCCTGTTTTTCATGTTTTTTGTAAAAAAGAAGAGATTGCCAAAACTTTAGGTACAAATATATTTTATGAGAAAATTGCAAAATGCAAACAATTCATATTCATACAAACCCTTACGCAGGTGGAGTTTAGAATAGATCAATGAATTGTAGTCAAACTAAATCAAAGCTGAACGGGACATAAATTCCTAAAAAGCCATGGAATGTTTTTGTACAACACATTGATTGTTTTATTCGCTTTTTTAACTGTGGCAAAACACAGACGCTTTGCTCATTTTGTCAGTTTTGTTTTCAGAATGCTTTGTCTTTAGCTTTGAAGGGAAAAGAAAAATATGAAAAGAACGCTTCGAAAGCAGATATGGAGCATGGATTTTGTTTTACTTGCAAATCCAAAGCCACAGTAAAGAAAGAGGAAAACTCAGTGGTTCACTGACATTTGTGCAGTGATGTGCTGCAGTGTACAACACTCTAAAAACATTTTCTGTTCTTGAGTATGTTTTTGCTCGATTTCCTGAAAGTTACTCTAAACTAAAATTCGTTATAATTATTTTGCAATATGAGCAATAGTTCAAAAAATTATTAAAACAGTTTGCCATATTCTAAAAATATCTGGGTTTTCACTGAAAATTAACAATGTTTCAGAAAGTTGATAAACACAAAAGTTCAGCAATAATCCAGAGTTTGACACACACTGGACAAAAAGGAAAGCTCAAATGGAAAAAAAATGAGACAAGCAGAGAAAAGTTTCATATTTTTGTTGTTCTGTTTTCCGAACTTGAAGAACAAACACATTCGCTCACGGTGAGTTAGAAGTAGTTTAAAGCGCTTTGGCAGTTGAATTTATTTAATATTATACAACACAATTTATTAATAATAATTTGTAATATTAATTTGTGTTCTAATATTGTCACTATAGATGCCTTAGCCACTGGAAAGGTATTAATGCCACCAGTACAACAGCAAACCTATTACAACGGCGACGTATCTTTCAACATTAGAAAATCTGTTTGCTAGAAGAGCAAGCCAGCTTAACAACTATTTATTTACTAGATTACATACTCAACAAATAGCTTTCAATGTGGAATAGCTATTATTATAAGAAAAACCAGTACAGATAAATGCAAGTAAATACCTCATTCACATATCAAAATATATAGTAATTGCAAGTTTTCCGATTTTGGGGAACCCGTTGAAATTCTTACCTTGGTTGTTCTTTATAATGCGTACTCTATTACGCAGGATTTAAAAAAAATAAATTCATGAAATGTAGAACTATTTAAGTTTGGTAAGAATTGTATAAGATAGTTGTTAGGGTGAATGTTGTGCACGGAGCATGCACTTTTATTGTATCATATTTTTATAATAGTTGTCAAACTTTTGAAGGCGTATGTTTCTGAAAAATATTGACTTTATTGTTGTGATGTTCATGATGTATGTGATCCCACAATCTCGAACCAAACCAAACATCAGTCTTTCGTTTTGAATGAATTGCTGGTTTTCTTGAAATATAATCTTGAAATCTACTTTGACTTCAGCATTGTTTTTAACGAATTGTTAAAAAAGTAAAATATAAAATATACTTGCGGTTTTATAAAGTTGTTATCAAAGGCATATTATTACTAGTACTTGGTTCAAGTTGATTTTGTTTTCTCGATATATACCGTCTCCAAACCTAAAAATCAAATAAATGTGCTTTAAGCTGGTTTAGGGAAAATGTAGTATTTTAAATTGTTCGTCGAATATTTAAAATCCTTTTAAAACACAAAGCGTGCGTTTTGAATAAAATAACTCAAACTAAAATTTGTCATAGAAGAAGTCGCATTACACTGATAAGCTTTTTGTTGTCTTCATTTGCACTTAAGTGTTATAAAGTGTGTTTGTCACAGAAAAATAAGTCTATTCAAACAATTACTGTAACCTTACCATTTATACTAAAGACTACCAAGTATATGCGCAATGGTAGTGTAATCATTGCACACAAAACAATTTTGAAAATTTAAAAGGCAATAACAGCTTTGAAGAAAAATGTGCCAATAGTACAAGTACAGAAAATAAAAAATATACATTTCTGGAGTAAATGTTTTGAACGATGTATCTTTATTGTAAAATGCTTTGGATCGTTGGAAAAGTGCAATGCAAGACAAGGTTTTGTTCATTGTTTTTGTCGTTCATTGTTCAATATTGTCGTTGCAACGTATTTTATTTTTATGTGCTACTGGGAAACTATTCTGCTGATTTTTAATACAAAATAGCTGTATCAAGTAGCTTTTTGTCTCATTTATTAAAATAAGTCATAAAAATTATTTTACTGAAAGTAGATTTCCTTCAGTTATCACATCTTACATTTTAAAATTTTTTGTACTTACGCATCTGCGTAGATACGCATATATTAAAATGGAAATATGCTCAGTTGAAGAAAAACAGGAATAAGGAACTTGCACCTAAAGTTAAAATGGGTATTTTAATACTTTAAAGAAACTCAAGTATTACAAACTTCAACAAGGCATTGTAATGTACTATGAAAAAAGAACTGAGCAGGAACTCATGCCCATACCTAACATGCATATAATCTCAGCTTGGCTTTATTGAGCCTGCGTGAACAAAGTGGGGAAGCGTTTTGACAAAATAAAGAAAACAAACTGCCTTTATACCTAGACGTGTATTACGCCAGACGGTTTAGACATGTGCATACACTTCTGGAATAGCACAATAACAAAAGCAACATCTGCTGTTTTTTTCTACCAGTTCTGTTTGCACGAAAAAAAGCTTTTCTTTCTCGTTATTTTGCACTCATTTTCTGTGATTGCTGTAATTACTATTCAAAATGGAAGCAGTTTGTATTTTTTGCTATAAGCCCATTCTAGGCAGGAGCATTGGTCAAGCCAATAATTTGTTACATCAACACTTTTTTGACAACGTTCGAGACTATCTGCATCAGCAACAAAAATGCTCAACAAATTCTCGTTCCAAACAAAAGTTGACTGATTTTGAGTCCTGGAGCACTCTAAAGTTTGACTCAGTATCCTGCTCAGAGGGGCGTATAATCTAACTTTAATTCTGGGTTTAAGTCGAGTTTAAACCCGGTTTAGGATTATTCTAATAATGTAAGTTTGGTTTAAACTCAAGTTAATCTAGAAAGATTATTCGAGGAAGATTAGCTCAAGTTATGCAATACGACACTTTAAACTGAAGTTAATCCAAAACTTACGACCGGCCAGGAGTGGTTGTAAGCCAGTTTACGCTCGCCTTTGAAAATCGGATTAAATGTAATCTCGCTTAATCTTAATCGCAGGATTAGCCCGAAATTTACGGAATTCGGATTAAATTTTGGATTAGACAGGATTAGTTTAAACCCGGATTAAGCCTAAAGTTACATTATACGCCCCAGAGTGTTCTAAATTTGAAAATAAGTTTACAGACACGTTTCAGAGATACTTCAATGTTCGGAACCAACTTAATACAATGCTAGTGGATCTTGCTAATGATTTACAAACAGCGGATAATCTAGTATCAAGTGTACGCGCATATCAGCAGCATTCTCGGGAAAAATTTAAGAAAGCTTTGGAGACTCTGAACAGCAGCCCGACTCTATTAAAAACCTCGGTTATATCAGAAGGTGTATTGGAAAAATATTTCATACAGAATAATAGCAGCAAAGGTCAACAGAACCCCGAAAGACGGGTCGGTGACGATGTTGAGCAAGTGCCTCTAGGTTTTGAACACCCTTTGCTGAATGCTACGGTAAGCAAAATTCGAAATATTTGAAAAGCCTAATTTCAAAATTTACACGAATTGCAATTTTTACAAAATGTTTGTTTTACAGATTTTGCAACATTTATTCACATTCCTTCCATCTTTCCAAGAACGACAAATCATAAGACCAGTAGCCAAGCCCTGGTACAAGAACTGCCTGAATGAGTGGCGTGATCGTTCTGTTGTTAAAATTGGACCGTCAAATTTCAGTTCGCCTGGAACGTCTGAACAATTGCAAAGCTCCCAAAACGCTTGGGACATTCAAGACTATCTTGAGACATTCAGCAACCACAACGACTACCGTGAATTGGCGAAATTTCCCTACTCGTCATACAATCTGCAAGAAATACTATTCAAATCGAATATCACACCACAAGCAATAACCTGGTATGAAATTGGCCAATTCCAAGACACCAGCAACTTTTGGACCCATGTTGGACTTATAATGAAAACCGTGCATTTTAAAAATTGTATATTTCAAAGTGAAGCGGTATTTGAGCATGCATTTATCCGAACATTACACAATCTTGAAGAACTGGCGTTTGAAGAATGTCAAATGTTTCCGGACCGAAAAACAAACTTTTTGTTTGACGGTCGGTCAATTACCCCTCAAGTTTATCAAGCTAGTACAAAGAAGAATAGGAATCTGAAAAAATTAAACATTATTAGTGGAGTGCTGCCATCAGACTTGTCGTTTTTATTATTTAACGCTCCAAATATTCAGGTAATCAAAAAAAAAACTTTTTTATTTGAAATTGTAGGTTTATAAATATTTGTTTTTTGTTTTGTTTAGTGCGTAAAACTGGCCAGTAAGAAAGACTCAACCAGTATGAATTATCAAGTCTACGACAACTTTTATTCCAGTTTGGGTGAAACTTGTTTTGTTAAGCAACAGGTGGACAAGCAGCCATTCCGGATTAAGGAAATGGAAATAAATCTAAATCACTCTCCTATCCTATTTGATTATCACGTCTGGGACAGAATGACATTTCCACTTGAATATGTTTTCTACGTTGCCCCTCAAAAGTCTTCAATTCTGGGCACTCATCACGTTGTACAGTCACTTGTAAACAATAATTCCAGGTCACTAAAAGTTCTAAAGGCCCTACGAGCATTTGTTCGGCCCTCTTCTGAATTCGTAATCAACCAAGAAATGACTACTTTGGACGAAATTTATTTTTATGGAAGCATTCATCAAAACTTGGATTTTTTGGCAAATACTCCAAATCTCATAGTGTTGTACATAGATTACAAGTTTTACGATAGTTTAGAAGTTTTAAGCAACAAGTATCCAATTTCGAAGTATTCTCTGCCATTTCCACATCATCCGTATTTATCATGGCAAGTCACCGTTGACATATTTCTGAACAAGTTAGTTTGACTTCACCTTGATAAGTTTGTGGGTCTACAGTTTTGGCACAATTGTTCTATTTGGATGCCAAATTTGAGAATTTTAGAAGCTATGTTGGACAATGCAGAGTTTAGAGATATTTGTAGATGGATGCCAAAACTGGAAGAGTTGACACTTTTGCATGAAAGCAGTATGGATGATAATGGAATAACGGGACTATGCGGTACAAGCGCACGTTCTCTTTACGAACGAAATCTGGACAATTTGACATGCTTTCAGAATTTAAAACGATTTGCGATGAAGCAAAAGTGCGGCAATTATTATCTAGATGGCTCATATGTTAAAGAAAAGCAGCTGGGAAATATCTCGGTGTTCCAAGGATTTCTTCAGTTGCCACACCTGGAAGAGGTAGTTGTGTATGCATCACGAAAAGTAAGTGAATTTAGTTAAACTTTTTGTAAAGAATTTATAGAAGCTTTATTTATGATGTCACGTAATTACTTTTCACCAGATGACAGAGAATGGAGAATTAGCACTGAGAGAACACGTGGCTAAAGTGGAGGTGATTCGTGCATATGGACCAACTTCGCATGGAAGCGGAAAGTGTTGCGAGCTAAAAAAATTTGTGAAGGCTTTTCATCATACCAATTATCTTGACTATGACTAAGTTCTTTTTTTATATTCAAATTTGTTATGCAAATTTATGTTTGCAATTTGAAATACAATGTTTGAAAATTGTTATGTTTGTTGTTAATACACGTACTTTTGATGATGGCTCATGGAGCCAACAACTTTACAAACCGATAGAGTTGATAGAGCAATTTGTGTGTTGTCTGTTATTTTCAATTCTAACCATATTGTTGACACTGATTTCGAAAAACATCGGCATTACAAGCTTCACACCAAATTAACAAAATATCACAACACGTTAATAGGCTACTTTTAATTCATTCATATACAAAGGGACTGTTAATGAGTAACAATTTGGGGTGGTTGACACCCCCAAAAATGTTTTCTTCTGATTTCGATTGTTTGGCTGTCATTTAGTAGTACTAGGCCTACTAAAGTGGTCAAATGAGTTTTGGACTCCAGAGCCTCTTTACTTAGAAATGGCGGCCTGTTGAATATTGAAAAATAGGGTTCAAGAACTTCATTTTTCTTTCAACCAGAATCAGTTCTGGAATTGAAATTTTTTACACTAATTGCGAAAAGTAGTACCTAGATGGGCATCATATTGACCACTCTGTAAACTATTACTGTGATTTTATAAAAAAATCCAAAAAATTGCAAAATTTTGGTTCAAGAAAAAATGTAATAATTTTTGCAATTTAAATTAAAATAATATTATAATCGCTCAAAATTGTTGCAAATACACCGACAAACGCTAGGAGATGCTCATAAATTTACTGTGTTACCGTTTGGAGAAATCTCATGAGGGAATGCGGTGCCGCAAGTTAGAAGTCACAGTTACCACTAAAAAATTGTATTTTCAGTTTTTGGCGTTTCATATAGTTTTGTCGGTGTATTTGCAACAATTTTGAGCGATTATAATATTATTTTAATTTAAATTGCAAAAATTATTACATTTTTTCTTGAACCAAAATTTTGCAATTTTTTGGATTTTTTTATAAAATCACAGTAATAGTTTACAGAGTGGTCAATATGATGCCCATCTAGGTACTACTTTTCGCAATTAGTGTAAAAAATTTCAGCTCCAGAACTGATTCTGGTTGAAAGAAAAATGAAGTTCTTGAACCCTATTTTTCAATATTCAACAGGCCGGCATTTCTAAGTAAAGGGGCTCTGGAGTCCAAAACTCATTTGACCACTTTAGTAGGCCTAGTACTACTAAATAACAGCCAAACAATCGAAGTCAGAAGAAAAAATTTTTGGGGGTGTCAACCACCCCAAATTGTTACTCAATACCTTTTCAATTAGGTTTTTGCACTCGATCTCATTCTATACCACGACTAATTTGGAAATAAAGATACGCCATTCAAATTTATTATGTATATTTAAGTACATCTCAGATATTCGATATTACACACATTTTTAAAAACCAATTTTGAACCAAAAACCCCAGTTTTGAACTCAAACCGTATAACTCTTGGCAAGAATGAAAAAGGGACGGGAGTGACTTGCAAGCATGCAGAGCATGCGCACATGAATATATTTACAACATCAACTTTCAACCAATCAGATTATTTTATCAAATATGAATGCATGCAAACGCTTTTAGCTATATTGTATTTTGATACTCCCTGGTTTGTATTTTGTATTTAAAAAAGAGTCAATTTTTGTTTTCAATACAATACATATAGTCATTCTAATCATGTTTATTTGCCATATGTAAAAACGATTTTTTGTGAAGTGCACTTAATGTTATTAGAACATTGTAACTCATAAGACAAGTTATTATTTCATCGGCTTTTACCAAAAATTTTCAGAAACTGATCGCCTGATGTTACTGGGTCAATGTCAAAACATTTCCTAGTTGGTATTTGCCAGCAACATAGGCCCACTCCAATATGTTTTCGGGTTCACGCCAAGCAGGAAGCAGCTGTCCTGTGTACAGATAGTGTAGCAAAATTTTCATTGTTGGCTCGCTAACATCATCAACCCGGATAACTCCTGCGCTTTTTGGGGACGTCTCAGCTTTCAGAGTGGCAGCAAACACCGGGTTTCGTGCTGTCAATTTGGGAGCACATAAGTAGATGTTAATAAAAACAAAAGTACTAAATAAAACGCCAGCTTTATTTTAAGTTTTTTACCAGATAAAATTCCTCGGTGAGCTTTAAGCTCTTTCCCGTCTCTACAAACAATGGTAAGGTCAGCATACGTGGCATCGTTCCTGAGCTGAGCCATACATTCCTGAAATCGGCTGAATGAAAAAGTGTTGAAATCCTGGATGGACGTTTTGTCATCTTGGCTGTTGAAGGATGTCATTGCAAGTACCTTCAAATTAAATTTGGTGTCCAATTAAGCAAATCCTTAGCAATACTGATTTTTTAAAATGTGCAACTTGAATGTACTAGTTCTATATACAACTAAATTAAACAAATGCACGCATTTGGTAAATGCTACAACATCGGATATAGAACCCTTTACAATGAACAAGCTATACCAAAGTAATGTTCTGGAAGTTTCATTTAAGACGTTGTGCTTAATAAATGCATTGACGAGATCAGGGGGACACGAATGCATAAAACTTTATCAACTGTTGGTGCTTTCTGCTATATTTTATATTTGTAGTGTAGATTAATGGTAGCCATAAACTATGGTTATGCTGATTGAGTAAACTCATATTTTATATTGGTGGTATTCTCCTTGATACAGTCTATGGCGATTACATGTTTGATTGCAATAGGCATACGTGATGTAAACGGCGTTTGTGCAAAATGCTTTGTAAATACCTATAATCCACTGATATACATACTTTAATGCTGTTCATTGTTGCTTATATAATTTGTACACTGTGAAAACGGTTTATATTTTATTTCGTTTGGTTTCATATCTGCATATTATGCATACCATGTAAAGCTTTACTAGATCATAAAATGAAAATGTAAACTTGAACAAAACCTATAAAATCTGTAACATAAAAATCCGAAGAATATATCAGTATTTTAATGGGAACCAAAACGTACCAGAAAATTTTATTAATGGAAAATACAGCACCTGTAATTGCAGGGGATGCTGCTGAACAAAAACTAGCTGACTGCTGGTGTTTTTCGCATTGTCCGCTAACTCATTTTTACTTTTTTCCAAAGTTTTCATAAAATGATTTTCCTCCATTTCCGGGTTTTGCAGTTCAGCTCTGTTTTTTCTTCAGCTAGTGTTAATGTCTTTGCTGAATTCATACAATCTGCTGTTTCTGCTATAGCCCTTCAGATCTTTTTATGGTGCTGCTGCCATCCTCTTCTGCTTCTGTGTGGTAACAGAGTAACTTCTAGATTTAAATGAGTATGCATATTTCAAGATCAATTCAGATATTACAGAAAAACTTATAAGCCTTAATGAACTATTGTCTCTGGTTTTATGCTTGCGCATTTCCGTCTGGTATGCGTATATATTTAATTTCAATTCTTGCCATACTATTATTAACTGACGGTTGCTATCTAAATAGTATGGTGACGTTTACAAAACCCATGTACACAACTCAAAAATATAAAATGATTACAGGCAAACGCTTGAAAGATTGGAACACGCGAATGTACTACGTAGTGCTTTTGCATTGCAGTGATTGAGAGCTTATGCTTAATGTAGAAATATGGAACTGCATTAGCGTAACTAGACTTTTTCTGCACGAAACTAAATTGAGTACATGTCTGGACGTTGCTTTTTGCAGAGGCAAAATGCAAAACTAGTAATAATTTTTTATTCGCTATTACATTGCATATAGTAAAGGTAAATAATCTTTACAGTTTCATACACACTACGTTTGATATGACATCAGTAAGTATAGAATGTCAGTAGCATGTCTGGCTTTTTTCCAAATTCCATGTAATTATTTAAGCGTTGGTCGTAATCAAGCAACTTCTTAACTGTTTCTGAATCTAATTTCTGTTAAAGTATTGCTACACAGTCACAGCTAATACAGTAGCTTTCGAAATATTATTACCTTGACAGATTTGAAAGGAGATTTCTTAAAAGCAGGAAGCACTGTAACAGGTATGCAGAACTTTGTTTTACTATATTTCTAATTACGATTTTGTTAGTGTTACATCTTGTTAAAAGATTGATACATTGGATTGATTACATATTCAGGAATAAAATGTGAAATAGGCAACTTGATTTTGTTTTGCCTTAGACGCCTTAAAATCACATTATGCCGCACACACGTGAACTGTCTTACAGCTGTCAAGTCTGTGGAAAATCCTTTTCATGCAAAGCAAAATTAAACAGACATAACATTGTTCATTCCATTGTAAGAAACTACTTGTGTAATCTTTGCAATCGTACTTATAAAACCAAGTGTGCCCTATCAAAACATCTGCAGCGCATACATTTCCGGAAAAAGAGGTATTCCTGCGTGTTTTGTGACAAACGATTTTTTGAAAAAGGAGAACTAGACTTACATATAACAGCCCATATTAAGGAAAAACCCTCGATATGCAAATTCTGCAAACAAGAATTTGCATCAAAAAAGAATTTGAATTTCCACATTGTAAAGCATTCTGGGAAAACATGTTCAATTTTGTGTGAATTCTGCGGCCGATTTGTTTATCCTTCAATTTTGGCACAGCATATGCGTGTACATTACAACGAAAAATTAGTAGAGGGCCAACTCTGTGGAAAATGTTCTAACTTGAAACAAAATCTTAATCTACAAGCTCAAAGATGTCATTCAAAGACATCTAAATCATATCGTTGTCAACAATGTGAACTTACGTTTAAGACAAATTCCGAATTTACAAAACACATAAAACAGGTGCACGACAAATATTTAAAGATCAAATGCCAAATTTGCTCTAAAGAATATTTTAACCTAGAGAGTCTGAAACGCCACAGTAAAATACATGCACACAAAAAGTGTTACGAATGTTCAGTCTGCCACAAGATTTTCAAGAGTTTGTCAAAATCAGAAGATCATGCACCTATTCATTCTGATAACAGGCCATTTAAGTGTCAAACCTGCAGTTCAGCTTTTAAAACTTCCAGAAGTTTAAGAAATCACGAGCTATGTCACAGCAACCAGGAAAGAGTTCAATGCAATTTGTGTGTGAAACGTGTAAAGAAAGAGAATCTAAAACGCCATTTGCAATACCATCAGAACAAAACCTATTATAAATGTAAGCTCTGTAAAGGAAGCTTTGATAGGTTTTTGGATCTCAGACAGCATGAATTACATAAACACAGAAAGCAGTTTTCGTTTCGCTTTACGGCATCAGAATCCCATAACCCAAAACCTTAACCAGTATTCTGCTCGAAACCCACAGGGCCAAAGTGTCAACATTTCTTAGATCATTTCGTGCTCACGACACCAAAATCTCCAAAACCCAAGAAGAAAGAGTGTAAAATGTTTGTAAAGTGAACAAGTGACGCATGTTTTGCTCCCAGTTGTTTCTTTTGTACTACTTTAGACGGATAATACCAGTAGCTTATGCAAGCATTTAACCATTTTTTAATTCAATCAAACAATACAGAATGAAAACTAATGTAATCGATGACTATTCACTTTGTTTTGATGAACTATTGTTTTATATACAATCGTAAATTACAGACAAATAAAATAAAGGCATTATAAAAACTGCTACATTGCATGAAACAAACATAATTAACAATTTTACCTGCTCATGCATATTACCGTATGACAAGAAGTAGCACCCTGATTTCATTTTTGTCCGTGTAATGATGATAAATATTTAAAACATTTTAGAAAATGGAATCAAACGTATCCCAAAACGTACAAAATCTTTTGATTTTTTTTCATGTCGTAAAATGTTGCAAGTTTCTTGGAACAACAAAAATTATCTTTTTGTAATTATTTGGATTGAATTCTAGTTGTCAATAAACAAGTCATATGTTAAAATTAAGTTGTAAAACTGTATTACACATGACATAATAAAAAATGTAACTTACAAGGTGTCATTTTAAAAGTTCGGAAGCAAACAAATGCCACTACATTGGACTTTTGAACTTGCACTGCTAAGAAATGTTTGTAAAAGCACTCATGATCAACCTTCATTGTTTTATCATTACAAAAGCATAGTAGGATTCAGAGCAAAAACGAATCGTTCGGTACATTTTTTATTGCTTTTGTAGCTGCCTTCTTCCGACGACTTCAAAGCAAACCTGCATATAAAAAATGGCTTTCGCAACACTAAATTCTGTGTCAGCAAAACGACCTTATCTTTCAGGTCTTTACTTTTACTATTCAGCATCTTTCCACCAAATTCACCAGCGTTTCTTGCTTGGGCTTTTAGTCAAACCAAAGAAAGAACTTATTGGTTCTAAAACGCAACCATAACAACCTTTTCTTTTTGGGTTCTTTAGTCAAACAAAGGAAAATTATCAGCTTGGTTTTGGGTTGATTAATACTTACATACATTGACCTAGGGGAGCAAATTTATTTATCATTGTAGGAATACATCACTAACAAAAACAAGCCCATAAAGTCTCCATTACATGTTTAGATAAAAGCTGACAAAACGTTTAGCCTGTGTAAAAACTCATTTGATGCTTTGCTTAGTAAAGTTTAGAATAATAGTTTGTTATGGGAAACAAAAGTTGTGCTTCACGACAAACTAACAAATTATACAAAATTCATGGCATAAAACAGTGCTTCCGAAAAATGTGCTCTATATGTATATTCGGAATACTTTGACTGTGAAAGGTTTACTCACATGCTGCATTATAAAATCATAATAAGATTCAATGAAAATACATGCAGTACATTTCTAGAGAAAAAGCGGTGACCAAAGCGTGTGTACGCAACACAAATATTTATGTAGCATCTCAAGCATTGTGAGTACAAGTCTGCTTTATCACACATTTTTTTAATGAATCGACTCTTTGTTTTAGAGTAAAGCAAAACCAAATGTGAGACAATTGCTGTTCTATTCATTTTACCGCGTGGGTACCAACACATCATTCGTTAGACAAGTGCGATACGTACAGAAAAACAGCATCACTTTTGAAATTTATCCTCCAATGCATTCAATGATTATGTAAAAACTCCCAGGAACATTCTCATTGAGAAGTTGGTGAGCAGCTCAAGCTGCTTGGATGTTCTAACAAACAAGGGAAAAAGGATTTTTCTCAGGGATTCACATTTTCCCATAACCTACCGTATCTTACTAGTAGTGAGCAGAGTTGTTTACATTGTTTTGTAGAAAAACGTCGTTTAGTCTTTCTGTTGCTGATTATGTGTTTGCGTTTTTAACTCAAGCAAACAACAAATTTCTTTATTCTATCGTAAGGCAACCCGCTCCGGTTGGATTTGTTTTGGTAGTGACCGCCAATAAAGTGCGCTGATTTGGTTCACTAAGCACCTAATTAAATATACTTGCAATTGTACAAACTTTATTTTATATTCAGAACAACACACCCTATAAAACAAGCTGAAGTATACGTATCGATTACTTGTTCGCACCTCAAATCACGTACGCGATAATTTGAACGTGAAAATTTTTTTTTTGGCTGAAGTTCATACAATAAGTTACATTTTTCCCGAAATGGGAAAAAACAAACGGAAACAGGCCACTATGCCACCATTACCTAATTCAACACCAATTGCTCACTCCAGCCAGAATGAGCTCTCCTCTGGAACTTCTTCAAAAGTTCCAAATCGAAAAAAGACTAAAGTTGCTGGATCATCACCGGAAAAAGTTCAAGGTTTTCCGGAGAAAAATCCACTACTGACACATGTGGTAATATACTCTATATTTCTACTATGCTTACTATGTATTTGTATTGATAACCAATTCATTAAAACGTATTCTCTTTCTCCAAAATTAATATTTGTCCTTCCACAGGTTTTCTCCAAATTGCTCAAGTTTGACTTTTCACTCCATGCTCTCAAACAAATCAGACTTGTTTGCAAAATGTGGTTCAAATCCAGTCTTAAAAAATGGCGAACATCTGCAGCAGTTAGGCTACGACCAGAAAATGACCTCATCGGAGGAGAATTGGAACTTACACAACTCTTAAGCAGAGCTTGGGATATCGAGATTTTTCTTGTACAATTTACTGACCCCAATGATTTTTTAGAGCTGGCCAAATATCAATACAGAAAATACATATTAACGGGACATTACTTTGGTTCAAATGACTTAACTTCACCGTCAGAAGCATTTTCTGTACAAGAAAATCCTACAATCAACTTTTGGAATATTCCGGGATCAGAAATCCACCAATTGTCATTTGAATACTGCCTATTTCCCGAGCAGCAAGCAGTTCAATTTGAAAGAATTTTCACTCAAATGTTGCTAAATTTGGAAACACTGAGCTTTTCAGATTGCAAAACGCTTCCTCACAGAGAAATGAAACAGTTAATTGATAACCGACCAATCAACCAAAATACATTTCTAAACAGCCCGAGAAATAATCGAAGCTTAAAACATTTTTCGGTAAAAGGAATTCTGCCAATAGATCTGTCGGTTATACTGATAAATTCTCCAAATATTCAGGTACATATTATCAATATAAAGGGTTAAGAAGTTCGTAAAACATATGAATACGGTTTTTGCTTAACTTTTACACACCTTTTTTCTTTCTTACAGTCCATGGAATTAAGTTCACGGATTCCTGACAAAAATCATTTCCATGAAAGGCTTCTGGACATTTACAACGCTAAGTGTCTAGTTGATGGCATCTCCTTACCATTCAAACAAATGAAACTAAATTTGAAAACAGAACCTCAAAGAAGAAATTTAATACCCTTGATGAATATGAGGTTTCCACTGGAGCGCCTTTGCTACGCAGCAACGCCGTCTGAATTTGGAACCACAGGCATTTTTGAGTTTCACGATATTGCTAGAAATAGTTCAGAAACATTGAAAATTCTGGAAGTATTCCAACCACCAACGAGGCATTCTGAACTGCTAATCAATTTCTCTACAAAGCTGACAAACATGGAGGAGATTTATTGTTACGGGAATGTTTTCTCTAGATTGGATTTTCTTAATACAATGCCAAGATTGAAAGTGCTCTATTTAGACAACAAGTGTTTAAACAATCTGGATAAAGTTTTCAAACTGATTGAAGAGCCTGATCGTTTGAAACAACTCGAAACCGCATATTTTCCTCAGGGAAGAAAAGATTTGATAGAAGCTCTGGCGCCCATGCATACCATTTTGAGAAAGTTGGAACGTTTACATATTGATGTAAACTTGGGGTTAAGGTCATGGAGTCTGGTGTCTCAGTGGTTCCCCAATTTAAAAATTCTGGAAGCTACTTTAAGAGAATCTGCTTTTACAGAAGTTGTAGGTTTTTGCCTAATTTAGAGGAATTGGTACTTCTCTACGAAAGCTATGTAAGTGATAAAGAAATCACAGGAATATCGGGACATGGGCAAAGAAATCCGAATAATTTGACAAATATTAAAGGTACGTGATTCAATACTTGATTATATTTTTTTAGAAATTTTTAGAAAAATGGAAATTTGTTTAATTTTTTTCTTAATCAGGCTTGAGAAAATTTGTTATGAAACGATCATGTGGAAAATTTGGAGCATTAGGACTTTTAAAGGAGAGGAGCCTTGGAGACCTCTCAATATACAAAGGCTTTTTGGAAATGAAGAATTTAGAAGTGGTCCAGTTTCCTGCATCTGAAGAGGTAATAATAATCTAAACATGAGTTTCTTAATAGACAAATTGTGTAAACACATCTTATTTTTAAAACCAACTTTTAACATTTATCCAAATTTTGTGTAATTTCCTATGAAGATTACTGAAAACGCAATTTTGACTTTGAAAGGGCGTGTGGCTAAGGTGGAAGTGATTGGTTATTATGAATCTGGACCGCATGGAAACGGGGAATGTTGCAAAGTTACATCGTTTATGAACCCGGACGCAGCAAAGTCCAAATACGCTGGTAGTCATATCCATATCTACGGATAGTTAATTATTCCTTGTAGCGATTGAAGCCAAACCGTTTGACTCAAACATAAACGTGTTTGTCAGTATAATAATTTTTTGTCCGGTTTGTGCACTTTTTATGTAATTTGTGAAAACTACATGATAACCTACGAAACTAGAAAAGATAAAATGTAGAGTACATTTAATATGTACTGCGTATAATATAAATAAGGTATATTTACTCATTTGTATTTGTGTTTTAAGCAATTTTAAAAGATAGCAGGTTTTTTCAAACAGATATTCATGTGAAGCCTTTTCAGGGGTTTTTATACATATAATTTGATTCAATTCTCTTTGTATTTTATCCCTTTTGAATTAAATATATTTGTAGGATTTGTAATGACAATATATCTTAGAAACCCTAGATTAGATTTTACGAGGCTGTAAAATAGTAACTGTTCTAGTTGGTATTATTATATGGCGATTAGACTCGTATTAATGATTCCGTAAAATATTTTCAAACATTCAGCATACTATAGCATTTATGTGTTTTGGCTCATAAAAGAAACTTTTTATTTTTCGAGTTTTGTCCGAATATAAAAAATCTGTATTAATAAAATAAAATTTAAACCACTGTAATCCTAACAGAAAAGCAATGCACCCTAAACAAATAACAACGGGAAATTATTAACGATACTTAATTCCTGTTGTCATTTTAATATTATGAATCATTCCATTATGTGCATAAATGTATTCCGCTTCTTCATACTTTTCATGAAATGCGACTCAAAATATTCAAGTTCTAAATACCCATCGAATGGTTATTGTAGGGTAGAAGAAGGGTTTAATTTGAAAATGAAACCCTTTTTTCTCCTTAAGTTCGTTGTTGCATAAAACGCAATTCGTGGGTGTATGCGGGGGCTTCTGATAACCTTGAATGCGTTTTGTTGTAGATGACTTACCCAACTTTTTCCACTATGAAAGCATAGCATTATCCAAAGTAAAAAGATACGTTGGGTACGTTTTCCTTTTCTAGTGAAAAACGCCGACTCGCAAAGGATGCTGTGTACATTACACAAATCTATAGCTTTCTCAGCATTGTGACTACGCTTCTGTTTCACTGCACAAACTATATAATGAATGGATTCTGTATTATTCTTAAAGCAGAACCCAATGTGTTGGAATTCGTGTATAACAATGCCGTCTTTAGGGTGCACGTACAAAGGATGAATGTAGAGGATCTCAAGCATTGTAGATACACTAGCGACGCATTGAACAAATTTTTTATGAATGGGCTCTTTGTTTTAAAGTACAGTAAACCCCAATGTGCGAGAATTCGTGTATAACATTCCGATTCTTGTTACTGCATGCATACCAACACGTCATTCAGTAGACAAGTGTGCTGACTGCATAAACCCTACATCGCTTTTAAACGTATCCACCAATACTTTCTCAGTTTACGTAACAAATCCTAGGAACATTCCAATCAAGTCATGATAATGAGCTCAAGCTGCTTGTCTTCTCTAACAAACAGATCGGATCCAGAAAGGATTTTTTTCTCAAAGTGGTTCACAGTTTCTTATAATTTACCGTATGTTTTTTATTAATAGTGAGTAGAGTTCCTTCATTGCTGCAGTACATTTCAAACGTTGTTTTTTTGCCCTATCTTAATCTAAAACCCTTCATATCTTTACAGTGTTCTTAAGGAAATTTCAGACAACTCAGCTCATGTTATGCCCTTTATTAAAGCTTTTTGTTGATTACATATCCGTCCGACTAAAGTCAAAACAAACAACAAACTTTTGTATTCTATTGTAAGGCCACATACTCTGTCTGGTAGTGACCGACAAGGAATTGCGATGGCCTAGTTTAGATTGACCTAGACACTGTTTAAGACACTGTAGAAATGCACAGCACAGGAAACAAATCAAAAGTGTACGCAGTATCTGTTTGGACGGCACAACGTAAATAATATAATCTAATCGTGAAAAATTTTTTCTAATTAAGCTTACAAAATTCAATGGTGAAAATTAAGCAGAAATGGGAAAAAACAAACGCAAACCGGCTGAGTCGGCATTACCAAATTTAACACAAATTACTCACTCCAGCAAAAATCTGTCATTCCCTCGAACATCTTCCAAAGTTTCAAATCGAAAAAATTCAAAGTCGCTCGACCTTCAGCAAGTAAAACCACTGACCGAAAAGATCAACTTCCTGAGAAAAACCCACTTTTGACTCATGTGGTAATATATTTTATATATATAACTATAATGGTTTCAAGATTTAGAATGTGCATGTAGGTATAATTTGTTTTAAAAATTTATTTTTGTTTTGGCACAGGTTTTTTCCGAATTGCTCAAGTTTGACTCTTCGTTTCATGCCCTGCAACAAATTAGACTTGTCTGCAAGATGTGGTTCAAACACAGTTTGAAACATTGGCGTGAGCTTGCAACAGTTAGACTTGGACCAGCAGAACAACAGCACTGTGGAAAACAAGTGCCACAAAATTGGGAGATTGAAAGTTTTTTGTACAACTTACTGACCAAACTGATTTTCTAGAGGTGGTCAAATACCCCTACAGAAAGTACATCTTCAGAGAACTTTCCTTTGGATCAAACCAAATATTTTCAACAATCACCGCATTTGAAAGCCAAGGAAACCCAGGAGGAAATATTTGGAGTATTGTTGGACCAGAAATCCAACAATTGTCATTTGAAACTTGTTATTTTCCAGAACTGGAAGCATATAATTTCGAGCAAATATTTACTCAAATTTTGCTAAATTTGGAAACTCTAAGCTTCTCAGATTGTAGGGTGTTTCCACATAAAATAATTTAGCAGTTAGTTGACAGCAGACCTATTGACCAAGACTTATACAACGCCAGCCCAAAAACTAACCGAAACTTCAAAAAGTTTACCATTGATGGAGTCCTACCAGTTAATCTGTGTGCTTTACTGTTTAATTCTTCAAATATTCAGGTACTAAAATTTTGAGCATCAGTGCAAACACTTTTGGCTATTTGTGAAGATTTGGTATTTCACACATTTTCGTTTTTTGTTTATTTTAAAGTCGGTCGTTCTAAATTCCGAGATTCGATGCAAAAACAGATACATTGAATGTTCTGGAAGTGTTCCAACCACCAATTATACATTCTGAATTACTAAGAACATTGTCAACCGAATTAATTCATTTGGAAGAGATTTACTGCTACGGAAATGTTTTCTTAAGACTGGAGTTTTTAAACCAAATGCCAAACCTGAAGGTGCTTTATTTGGATTACAAGTGCTTGAACAATCTAGATAAAGTTTTGAAGCTGCTTAAAACATCCCACCGTTTCAAGCATCTCCAGAAACATTATTTTCCCCAGGGAAGAAGAGATTTGTTAGGTGCTCGGGCGCCGCTGGAAATTATTCAGGAAAAGTTAGAACGTTTTCATATTGATGTGGACTTGGGGTCATGGTCATGGAGTCTGGTGTCTAAGTGGATGCCCAACTTGAAAATACTGGAAACATCCTTGCGAGAAAATGCCTTTACAAAAGTTTGTAAACATTTACCAAATTTGGAGGAATTGGTACTTCTCTACGAAAGCTATGTGACAGATAGTGAGATCACTGGAGTGTCTTCGTACGTCGTACGTAGAAATCCCCAAAAATTAACAAGCATTAAAGGTATGTGATTGAATCTTACATTTTTACGCACTTTTACAATTACAATTTTAGACATGTTTGGAGACAAGGAAATTTAGTTTAAGCTGGTGCGTCCTATATTAGGTTTGAAGAAATTCGTTATGAAACGCTCGTGTGGAAAATATGGAGCATCAGGACTGCTTATAGAAGGTTGTCTTGGCGATCTGTCAATATACAAAGGCTTCTTGAAAATGAAGAAATTAGAAGAGGTCCAATTTCCAGCGTCCGAAGAGGTAATAATTGATCTAAGAGGTTTTTGCGCATATATTTCATTGTATAAAACATTTTTTACAGTTGCATAAATTTGATGCAGATTACTGAAAAGGCAATTTTGGCTTTAAAACGACGTGTGGCTAAAGTGGAAGTGATTCGTTATAATGCACCTGGACCTCATGGAGACGGAGAATGTTGTAAAGTTACATTTTTAGATGCAGCAACAACTAAATACGCTGATAGTGATATTTACGGATAGGTCGTTATTCATCAAGATCAAGGGCACAAATGCTTACCTGTCACCGAAGTTTTTTTATCGCAGGTTTATATATTTGATTTTCTAATGTGTGAACAAACATGAAAACCTGTTTAAGTAGAGAAGAAAAGATGCAAATTATAAATATATAATAAGTGCAAAAATACTTATGGACATGTAAAATTTAAAATGACGAATTTCTTCTTGTGCCTTCTTCAAAAAGCTAATATGCTTCATTTGTGTTTGTATTAAAATGAATTTATGAACTGTGCAAATTTTATCAAGAAAATTTCGTGTTTAATTGTATTACAGTTTTTTTTAACCTGGCGCTAATTATAAAACCCTCAGGTACATATAATGAAAATTTAAAATGAACTCTGTTCTGTTCTGAAGAATAGATTTTCATTAAAAAGTTATTAGTATAAAATACCAAATTATAAATTAAAACCCAATAAATTCTTAGCTGAAATTTAAACATTTCATTTTAGCAACATTCGAATATTAGCAATACCAAACCGGTCATTTTTAAGGTATAATACATACCGTTGCGTGTGCAAATGTCTTCCGTTTCATTATGTTTCGAATTAGGATCGACGCAGAATGTATAAAAACTCATTGTGTGCTGAGTGCTAATTGTAAGCTAGATGCAGAGTTTACTCATGACATAAAACTTTACTTTTCCTCAAGCTCAAAATTAATGCAATGCAATATGTATGTATGTATGTATTTGTATGTGAAGGTTTCGATAACTTTGCTTTTCGTGTTGTTGTTGATGATGTACCCAATTTTTCCCATTATATGAGCATCATGTTCATCAATCTTAAGAATGACATGTGCAGTATGCTTTGCTCTATTTATATACGTTCCAGTAAATGCCGACCGACAAATGAAACGAATGTAAAATATACAAATAGACAAACACACAAATATATAATAAAATAAAATCCATTGTAATCTTACCAAATAGAATGAGCACTCTGAACATATAATTACAGCAACGCTACAAAATTAACCAAAACCAAATTCCTATTTCCATTTTTATACTATGAAGCATTTCGTAAAAGTCTTCGTGCTTCAAAGGAAAAGCTACACAAAATATGCAAAAAATCATTTACTGCACATTGCGGGCAAGAACAATGGCTTAGTTGGGAAATAAAACCCATATAGATATCTCCTCATGTATGCAATGCAATGTTATGTTACAAATACATATTCGTGTATTGAGCACGTTTCTTGTAGATGACTAGCCACAGTTTGGCATTAGTCCAAGCATAAAAGCACAAGTACGCTGAATTTTCGTTTTTCTTTTTTTCAGTGAGAAATGCCGTCTTAAAGCATAAGTGAAGAACACGAATGCTTTGTATTCATTCCTGCTTCAATGCGCACACTTTTTAATGAATGGGCTTTTTGTTTTAAAGCAAAGCGAGACAACGGATGACAATACGTGTACAAGTTTTCTTACTGCTACCTAGATACCAAGACATTCATTCATTCATTCATTGGACAAGTGTGCTAACTGCTTGAATTCTGCGTAAATTTTTACGCTTGTTCACCAATGCATTCCTAAAGCGTGTAACTTATCACAGAGACACTCCCATCGAGGCTTACAAGGAACACTTTTCAGGTGCCAGGAAGATTCAGAGACGAGGTATACCGAATCTGGTCATTTTTAGGGCGTAGATTACGAATCTGTATTTTGTTTTCTGCAAAACTAATGTCCTGACCTTCTACAGTAGGATTTATGTAGCGCGCGCAAGCCGTACTTGACGCAGTTCACCATAAGCGCAGCATGCATGCCTTTGCTCCTCCCTCTTCTCTCTACATTTTGTTGCTCGCGTAAGAGAGCGCGCACTTGCTTCTTTTCGGCGAATAGCACAACAAGCTGTGCTCCTCCCCTTTCATCTCTCTCTTCAAGCGCAAGCAAAAACGAGTAGAGAGAAGAGGGAGGAGCAAAGGCATGCATGCTGCGCTTATGCTGGTCTGCGTCAAGTACAGCTTGCGCGCGCAACATAAATCCTACTGTAGAAGGTCAGAACATTAGTTTTACAGAAAACAAAATACAGATTCGTAATCTACGCCCTAAAATTGACCAGATTCGGTATATCTGGTATCTGAATCTTCCTGGCACCTGAAAAGTGTTCCTTGTTAGTGACAGTCTCGAGCTGCTTGGCTCTTCTGATGAATGGAGAAGAAAAAGGATTTTCTCTCAAGGTGTTTCACACTTTCTTGTGACTTACCGTATTACATGTATATTCTTAAAAGGTATAATAATTTATGGTTCTATCTTTATCAAAGGAAATTAGAAAATGTTTGGTAAATAAAGCGAAAAAACAGCGAAAAGTAATTGCCAAGAGTAATCGTTACCAATAGTTTATGCAGTTGTAATGAGTTCATTTTAAAGTTTCGAAAAAATTGTGTGCAAAACATTACGTTACTCAAAGCACATTTGTGAAAAGCTTGTTTAACTGCAAGGAGCGATTTTTGAAAACATTTAGGCAAAACGTTTTGCAAAATGCCAAGAACAAGTTGCCAACGGACAAAAGCCACGTCGCCAGTACCAGATCAGAATTTGCCATCTACCAGTAAAAACCACTTAGCTTCCAAACGGCCTAAACTAAAGGCACCACAAGTACCAGAATTGAACAAAATGCAAGGTGACCCTGGCGCCCAGGTTGCAACCAATTCATTGGTAAGTTTAAAATTAATGCAAAAAGATTGCCGAGTTAAAAACATTTGAATGGCTGTGTAATCTGTCACTTGACCCTACAATTTTAGATCATGGAACAAATCTTTTTGCACGAATTTCCATACCACGAGTTGAGGAATTTTCGGCAAGTAAATAAAACCTGGTACCAGGAAACACTTAAAAGGTGGCGCAAAATTGCTATAATGCGTATTACTAGTTCACTACCGGAAAATAGTGACGACACTCAGATAATCCAAAATGGATGGAGCATATCTGATTATTGCGAGACTTTCCAAGACAGCAATCACTTCTATAAACTGCATCAGTATCCTTACCAAAAATATCATTTTGTGGAATTCCCGTTTCCACCGCATCTGCTATTATCTTCGAAGCCAAAACAATCAAAACAACCAACTTTCTGGGATCTTGTCGGAACCTACATAACTCACTTGGAACTGGAAAGTTGCATTTTCTCGGACCCTCAACCGGAAAACCTAAAAATGCTGATTACACAGAAGCTATCAATTCTTCAAACTCTGATTTTTACTCAAAACCGAGTTTCTAAAAATGAAAAGGTGGAACTTGAGCACATTCCACTTTCTTTTGAAAACGCTGTACCAGTTTTTCAAGCTGGAAAACGCAATTTAAATCTTATACGGATTAAGGTCGGCGGGGAGCTTCCAGTTGGACTAGCCACTTTGATGTTAAGTGCTCCAAATGTTCAGGTTTGTAAAAATGGCATAAATGAAAAAAAAATATGCATTTTTATGTCAAAACTTTGAACGTAGATCTGAATATTTAAATTTTTTATAGACACTGGAGTTTGGACCTGATTTTGACAAAAATAACAATCATATTGTCAATTTTTACATTGCATTCCTTCGTATGTGCGGCTGTCGAATATCCATTGACGGACGTCCATTTCAAATAAAGAAATTGGACTTAATGGACATTAATTTTTACAAAGAGGAATCAATCTTTAGTCTCACTGATTTTTGGAGATACACTGAATTTTCTTTGAAAAACCTGGCACTTATGATTACTAATTTAAGACAAAACGAGCCTAAAGATTTTGAAAAAATGTTGATTCCTACTGTTAAAAGATTTGCTAGTAGTCTGAAAGTGTTGACCGTGTTTCGGCCACCAGTTTATGAAATGACTGATGAAAATGCTTTTCCTGTTTCCATGAATAAGTTGGAAGAATTGTACTTGCATGGAAATATTGTCAGGGATTTTGAATTTTTGGAAAAGATGCCCCAACTGAAAACACTTTGTATTGATTTCAAATGCCACAGTCAGACCAAACGCATGGAGAACATGTTTTTCAAAACCATGGAAGCTTATAATATCGACAAATTTAGAAAATTGTACAAACCATATAACAAGTTTTTTATCAGCACGCATCCGCCGATTATGCAAAATATGCAACGACTTCATTTAAACTTCCGTCCTGGAATGGTTTTAAAACTGTTACGAAGTTTTATGCCTAATCTTAAAACTTTAGAGACTGTGCTTTGGCAAGATGAATTTCGGTTGGTGTGTGAACAGCTTACAAATCTCGAGGAACTTGTACTGCTTTACGACAGCAGAATTGATGACGACAAGTTCACAGGCCTGAAAGACGATTCTGAAGCACGAAATCCGCACAATATTACCAGTTTGAAACGTAAGGCGTTAATAGTTTGCATGCTGATGTACGATTAGATATATAGTAAATTATCTGTTATTGCAATTTCAGATCTGAAGAAATTGGAAGTTAGGAATTTGTGCAGTACAATTAAAGACCCTGAGTTTGATGCCAGACTGGGTGACAAAGCGGTGTATAAAGGAATTTTGGAAATGCCCAATTTGGAAAATGTGACGATTTGTGCTTCAAAAGAGGTGTGCGCTTGTTTATAAGTAACATAAAGGACTATGCAACCTAAGGGCAAAAATTTTGACCTCCCAGTTTATTACCGATTCTGATAGAGCTTTTAAAGTTCTACAATTTTGCAATTTAAAGTATTTCATTAAATTTTAACGTTGTCGAGATATGAACGAGTTTGTAATTTTAGCTCCCATAAGGCTCTATAGTAAACATCCTTTTTTCAAAGTCGTGGCTACCCATCGCGCCCACTTTTGATTTTTAATTTTAATAGCAGTTTAGAAAGAGCGTTAAATGAGGATGTTTTTTAGAAGTTACTGGAGTGGTCTTCTTGCAAACGTCGAAGTTGTGGTAGGTCAAACATGGAGGTGTTTTTTCGGAACAACTTTCTTCTAAATCGTTGTAGCTTCCACTACACACCTCCAGTTTTCAAAGTTAATAGCAATTTTAAATGAGTAATTTCTAAGAATTCTACCGCAGAAAAAATCAGGACGAAATGTCTTTATTTACAAAAGTTATAAAGCTCTAAGTTTGGAGGGGCTGTTCGAGAACCCTCAAAAACAGCCCTATTTCAAGCCTACAATTGACCCCCGGGCCCACCTTTGATTTTTGATTTTAATAACAATTCTGAAAGCGCTTGACCAGGAGATAAAACTGAGAAAAAACTGGAGTGGTATCTTCTCAAAATTACACACCTGCTCGTGTTAATATCAAAATACCTATAATTATTGCCGAAAGGTGATACTTTAGCACATTATGCCTGATAAATCATAATTTCGGAACTAGAGCCGCGGTGCGGTTATAACAAAGGTGTACCGGTTACACGGCCAGTACCCTATCGAATTATGCTGTATAAACCCATGCTACGTTTTTCTGATGCTAAAAAACATGCTAAGATTTAATGATATATAATTCCATGTTAAAATTTAGTGATGCTTAATACCGTGCTAAATTTAAGTGAATTTTAATCCCATGATAAAATCTGGTGATGGGTGGTGTTTAATCCCGCACAACGTTGTTAATCATGCAAAAAGTCGATGTAATGCTTAATCCCATGATAAGTTGATGTAATGCTTAATCCCATGATAAGTTGATGTAATGCTTAATCCCATGATAAGTCGATGTAATATTTAATCCCATGATAAGTAGGTGCAATGCTTAATCATACATTAAGATTTTGTGATGAGATTTAATCGGTTTGAATTAGTTTAATTACAAATTTTTGACTTGCTTTATAATTCAATTTCTATAAGACATATATTACAGTAGAATGGGCTGCAGCGGAGTTGAAATCAGATAGAAGGGCATGTAGACAAACGGAGACGAGGAGGAAACTGAAATAAAAAACAATATCCCAATGCTTAATCATAATCTTGATGTGATTAAGTATTGAATTTGCGTATAATGCTTAATCCTATATAAATCAAGGGATTAAGCATTAAACACAAACCTAAAGTTGGCCTAATGCTTAATCCTATTGACTTATGTAAGACTAAGTATGGAATAACACTTACCGAATAAAAAGGAGCTCCATCGTAGTTAGACACAAAAAAATTACAGAGAAGACGTAGTGAGGCGAGGGGGAAACTGAAACAAAAAATATCCCAATGCTTAATCCTAACGTTGATGTGATTAAGGATTGAATTTGCGTATAATGCTTAATCCTATATAAATCAATGGGATTAAGCATTAAGCACAAACCTAACGTTGGCCTAATGCTTAATCCTATTGATTTATGTACGATTAAGTATGAAATAACACTTACCGAATAAAAAAGAGTTCCATCGTAGTTATACCCAGAAAAATTGCAGAAAAGACGTAGTGGGGCGAGGGGGAAACTGAAACAAAAAATATTCCTATGCTTAATCCTAACGTTGATGTGATTAAGTATTGAATTTGCGTATAATGCTTAATCCTATATAAATCAATGGGATTATGCATTACGCACAAACCTAAAGTTGGCCTAATGCTTAATCCTATTGATTTATGTAGGATTAAGTATGAAATAACACTTACCGAATAAAAAAGAGTTCCATCGTAGTTATACCCAGAAAAATTGCAGAAAAGACGTAGTGGGGCGAGGGGGAAACTGAAACAAAAAATATTCCTATGCTTAATCCTAACGTTGATGTGATTAAGTATTGAATTTGCGTATAATGCTTAATCCTATATAAATCAATGGGATTAAGCATTAAACCCAAACTTAAAGTTAGCTTAATGCTTAATCCCATATAAATCAATAGGATTAAGCATTAAACCCAAACTTAAAGTTAGCTTAATGCTTAATCCCATATAAATCAATAGGATTAAGCATTAAACCCAAACTTAAAGTTAGCTTAATGCTTAATCCCATTGATTTATATGGGATTAAGTATGGAATAAAACTTACCAAAATATAAAGAGCTCCATCGTAGTAAGAATCAGACGAATTGCAGAACAGACAAAGAGGGACGAAGGGGAAACTGAAACAAACAATATTCCAATGCTTAATCCTAATGTTGATGTGATTAAGTATTGAATTTGTGTATAATGTTTAATCCTATATAAATCAATAGGATTAAGCATTAAACCCTAACGCAAAGTCGGCTTAATGCTTAATCCCATTGATTTATATGGGATTAAGTATTGAATAAAACTTACCAAAATATAAAGAGCTCCATCGCAGTTAGAATCAGACGAATTGCAGAACAGACAAAGACGGACGAAGGAGAAACTGAAACAAACAATATTCCGATGCTTAATCCTAATGATGATGTGATTAAGTATTGAATTTGTGTATAATGCTTAATCCCTTATAAATCAATAGATTAAGCATTAAACACAAACGTAAAGTTGGCTTAATGCTTAATCCAATTGATTTACTAAAGAATAAATAAAATTACTTACCAAGTTAACATGCCCAATTGAATAAAATTGAAAACAATATATACAATTCAAACCGTTCATACAGGGATCTTTTGCACATTGATATGCATACATAGTTTTCTATTTTTACATCTGTATTTCTGGATGCATGCTTAACCCTATAAACCCAAGTATCTCATACTTATCATTGTACTTGTTTTACATGCATGCTTAGCGAAAATGTATGCACAAATCAATCAACCAATGTACGAATCAACTATAGCGATTCTTCGAACTCAGTAGCATCCAACATTTCAACGTCGTCATCAGGAAGATCAATCGTAATAACATCCTCATTTCTACTGAGTGACACATTATTTAATCCTTGACTTAAATTTTGCACTTCTTTTGATTGTGTTGTAAAAGACACGTCATGTAGGAGTGCTACAAAGTGGTTTGGTTTAGCGTTATCTTTCGATATTCTTACAAACCCAATGATCAAAGGATCCTGTTCAAGTTCGAGTGGATTATAATTCTGAGTTTCGACTCTACTATTACAATCTAATCCAGTTATAACAACTATGGGACGTCTCAAAGCATATGAAGCACCCATGATTATTTCCAAATCCGCCCATTGATTATAAGACAGGGTTTTAAGAATCACGTTTGGTGCTGAAGAAGCCAAAGCAGAAAACATGGAGTCAAAAATGTCGTACTCGTTGGTTATTGCAAATGCTATCAATAACTTTATTGAGTTTGTAAGTGAGCAATTGCCGATTAGATTCATCGAGACTGAATGGTAGAAGCACCTTCCATCACCAGTTATGTTTACTGGCAGGTATTTTTTACCATCGCGAAAGAAAGGACGAACGTTTTCCGCCAGTTGTTGAATAGAATATGTGCAAATATTTAAATCTGAAATGAGATTAGCAAACGTTTCAAACTCATGCCTAAATTGACACGCATACTTCCGAAAGCATGCAACAGTGGATTGAACTTGCTCATCCCATTTTTTAATGAGCTCTCCAGAAACGGTCCTTCCAGCTTCAGCCCAAAGAATGGGATCTGATACGTTCCAAATTTTTAGCGCATCATTCAGCTGTTCAAGCAATTCATTCATAAATTTGACACCAAATCTAATTTGATTGTGAGTGATTGAACTTCTGTTGCAGGCGTTCATAAAATCTTCTGCCAGCTTATATATGCGCTGACTAAGTCTTGGAATCTGATCTCTTAAATCTGCCTCGCTTTTAGCTCGGATTAAATTTTTTTTTGCTTTTTGCTTGGTTTCTTGACACAAATTGCTAACAGACTCTGATATACCCTTCTCTAATTTTCTGGGAGGTTTAAATGGAGCAAACTTTTTTTCTGTTACCTTTGATTCCAGATCAGGTAGAAGCGGGAATATGTTCATTTTTGAAGAATTCTCGTCTTCGATTGGAAGCAGGGGAAAATCTCCCCACCTTCTAGGTTTTCTCATGATTGCAATCTCATCAACATCAGTCATCCATTGTAACAAATCTTTGTAATATTCTTTCAAATAAACTTTTTCAAAATGGGTGTTCAACAGATATAACTGAGACAATTCTTTAGGGCGACTAAGCGCTACAAAAGCTTGTCCGCTTTCCCAAAAAGATCTATCTAGATCAACATAAAATTTGCCTGTCACGGTAGTACCTTGTACAGCGTGAACAGTAGTAGCATAGCCAAGAATTAGTGGGTATTGGTATCGATAATACAAATTGGCTCCCAATTTAAATGGTTGTCTTATCTTTGTTAGAGGCAATTGCTTTGACTCGTCAATAAGATCTTGCAGTATGACATAACTACCATCGTGTGCTACGCGAAATACTTTTGCTCGCTTAGAGTTTACCCACCCGGTGGTCACATCAATATTACGCAGTAGTCTTACTATGCATCCTTCTTTGAGAGTTAGTTTTTCATCCCATAAGGTTTTCAAGTATGTGCGTATTTTTTCTTTTACCGCCGGACTAACTTCCTTGTTGGTGTCCTGCTCAAAGTCTTGCGCATATATTGTGACAGCGTCACCAGGCATTTTTGAAATAAATTGATGATTGTAGGACATCATTTTTCTACGAGTTGCAGTTACAATTAACGCGTCATCTTCGCATTCAATATTTGAGTTATGCGTGTATCTGGTTCTAAGAAGAGCTTTATCATCTTCTGTCATCATGTTTATTCTTACACGATTGAGTAGAGCTGCAAAAGATTCGTCTTTTTGGCGAACCGTCTCCTTAAGGAGCAGGATACTAAACTCATTTAGGAGGGAATTTGAGAAAACCGACTTTCCAATAGCAGGTAGTTGACACGGGTCCCCAATTAGAAACAAATGTTTGCCTCCTAGGGGCGAACGTTTGGACTTTCCATATAGTTTTGTGCTTTCATTAAGCTGATCCAGCAGGTCTGAATTTAGCATCGAGAACTCGTCACATATGATAACATCTGTTTCTTCTATAATTTTGGCTGATATTGTACCAGGTTGCAAATACTTGTTTCCATATATATCAATCTTTAGATAGAAATGAACAGTTGTTCCAGAAATCAAATGCGCAGCACTCCCTGTCGTCGCAAGTAAAATGCACACCATTTTTTTCTCAATGAAGTATGAATAAAGTGCTCTGGTTATGTAAGACTTTCCAACACCAGCACCGCCAGATATTATAGCCAAAATTTGCTCGTCATTTTTAATCTTTCGATCAACCCACTCCATAACATTTCTCTGAGAGTCAGTCATTGAGCTAAGGTAAGATTCATATGGTTCATATTTTACACGCATTTCAACCATTTTTGCAAGTTCTTCCCCGAACTCGTTTTCGGTGTCTTCTTGTGCGTCAGTTTCTAATAAGGGCATACTTTCAACCCATGGTATTATGATTGAATCGACAAAATCTTTACTAACAAAAGATTGATCAACAAACATAGTTGCTAGTTCAATTACACGGTCAACGGAAAAACCTCGTTGTACTGCACCAAGCAGAGCTGATTTTGCAGTTTCTTCTGAGTCCACTAACCCACGAAGACAGCATTCTTCTACAAACGTTTTGGATACGTTTTCTTCACTAAACGGAAAGCCGTTCTCGTCAAGTTCGTCCTCCATGATTGGTACATTCAGCAAAAGACGCTGCTCGTAATATTTTTCAGACTCGGTGCCAAATGGCATAAGAAAGCGCCATCTGGGAACTGCAGCTTTGCCTCGTTCCACGTACTTGTATCCATTATTGATGTAACACTTTCTTTGTGACTTGATTTTGCGAATTCTTCCTGTTAACTCAAATTGGGATTCATCAAGTTTGGGACGTATTTCGTTTTCAGATTCATCTTGTGACTCGAATAATTGAGAATCTAAACTTTGGGTGTAGATGGTGTTTGATTTAGCGGACACAACATCATAAAGTCGATAAAGATCGATATATGTAAGATTATGGAGCTCTTTTGGACGAACTAAATATTTATGAAGAAGTGTTTGATAATACACATCTTCGCTTTCGTTATTCAGAGGTAAATGGGATTTTCTTTTCAGCATTCTCTGCTTTGGTTGAAAATCACATGGGAGGAATATTGTTTTTCTTGAGGATCCAACTTGATGGAACTGAAGCAAATGGGCGACACATTCCAAGATACCCACAACCCGTGCTTTTAGAAAACGGTCAGCGTCTGAAGTAATATCTTTAATATCAATGGACCTTTCGGGTTTTGAAACGTATTTACATAAGTAAGCTTCAATTCCATTTGAAGTTACTTTTTGAACATTGATATGTCCGTTCCATAACATCAAAGCATACATATTGTAAGGAACTACACACTTATCTTCGTCACTATGACGCATATACGTGTATCCCATTTTAGATTTATTAATCTCTTCAGATAATTGAACTTCATACGGAAATCCATACTTGCATTTTGACTTTATGTCTTTCTTGCATGCTCCTAAAGTGCAAGTGTGTATCTGAAATGCCTTGACGTATTCACGAGCTTGAAACGTTTGACGCTTAATATCCTCGTCGTTGCCGCTATACCTTGGCATTTCTGCTATTACAACACCTTCTGGAATAGTGTCTTCACATATCCACAAAACCATATGGCAATGTAGTGCTCCTCGGTTTTGATACTCTATGCGAAACCAATAGTCTAAAACCTCACCAAACGGTCCATTTTTGTTATGCACGCAAGATTTCATAAATAGTTCAAGGCGTTTATAAAACGCAACTACTGTTTCCACTGGAAAATTTACTACGCTTTTGCCACCCAATGCTGGTTGCAATATTGGCTGGTCTAGAATTTTCAATTCTGTTGCCGAAATTTCGCCACATGCTCTTTGTAGCTCAAGCCAGTTGTCGTTTTGTGTTAGTGTTACAAACAAATCAGGCTTACCCAAGTCGCGAACATTGGCTAAAAGATCCGAACCGCGAGCTCGCCAGTATGTTTTGGAACCCGGAATAGTGCTGGGCACAACCGATCCAAATTTATTAGCATTTTCACGAATATCTTTTGCTTGAATGGAGTCAATTAATTCATTAACATTTACAGTACGTTGGCGACTGTTAACATAGAGTAATCGCTGTTTAATTAAGCGATCGTACCAAAAAAACATAAATTCGTTGTTTTTTCTAAACCTTGAATCAATCCCCAGTAGTCTATGCTTTACATAGACGTTTGTTGTTTTAAAGCTGAATTACTTTTCCAGCTGCCATTGCCTTCAGGAAATAAATGTGGCCATCTTTTAGCTTCAAGGTCAGGATCGGAATAATTAACATTAATTATATCCCTAAGGGTTTTTAGGTTGTCTTGCAGTGGGTGCTGAACACCAAATTTGTGAGAGTGTGGCTTCATTTCGGACTCAATTTTAACATTTTCAGCAGGAATTAGAATCCCCGTTGTGTCTTTTCCTATCATATCTGCAAGGTTGCCTTTTGAAATTTGTATGATTCTTTCATCAGGGCGAATATTGTAGACGGACATCAAATACCCATAAATAGTTTCATAGTTGGAAAGAAAACTTTTGAACAAACGGTTATTTTTTCGCAACCAACGCAAAGCAGTTTTAATTTTTTCACCGGAAGTATCAAGTTGTACGGGTCTTTCAATTTTGTAGTAACTTGTGAAAACTTTATGGTAGTCTGTGTCACGTTTCTTTCCAATGTTACACTCACCCTGGCGGTGTTCGAAAATTTTGCATTGTACGTTTTGTTTTTTGTACACGCAGTAAAATCCACCGCAAAGTGCAATTTGATTTTGCTCGTGCTCGTTAAGATTGCGAAGTTCAACGGGTATATCGTATTGCTTAGTTGAAGAAATCATTACACTATATTCGGCCTGCCAGTCGGGATTTTTAAAGCACTCTAAGCATGTAATGAATTTTTCTTCAGTAGTATATGCATACATAATATTTGGTCTCATTTGTAAGACATTTGGGATACCATCAATTGCATTAGACATCAGTTTACGATTTTTATTATTTAGAAGTCTAGGAAATATTAAGCCACAATTGTGACAACATTCTTTGAAGATGCTAGAAAACGACATCGTATAGTTTTTTGAAGCAAACGCTTGCAATTGGTGATTATCGATATTTGACATTGAATCAACGTCATCCTTGCAGACATAAGTGCAGGGTATTAAAGTTTCTTTATAATCATAGAAATGTTTAAGAATAAGTGCATCGGTGCCGAGATAATCCAGCCCAAATTTTGATTTGAAATATTGCTTAAATATTTTGACACACATTTTGGCAAGGTTATCAATATTTTTTCTCCTACCGTCGCGCTTTTGTGCGCTTCTCACATGTTGCGCGTGGCCTACTGCTTGAGCCAACAGCATGTCAAGATCAGCATTCCAGTCGTTTAGCTTCGCCGCAGCGGCCGTTGACATGGACAAGTTTTCGCCATTATTTACAGATTCATACTGCACTTGTAAGTCAGTTTTTGTTCCGTCAAAGTTTGGATGGCTTTGCTTAAACGTATGAAAGATTTTGTTCCAGTTTGGGTAACCATCCACGCAAATCAAGTTTGCCAATCTGGCTAGTTCCAGCAAATCGGGTTTTGTCCAATTGAAGGATGCTGCAGGGTTTACAGTATTGTTTTCAATTCGAGAGTACTGCATTCGCAATGCATCACTTCCTCCGTCAAAACCTGGATGAAGCTTAATGAATTTATCTGTAATGGTAGACCAACTTTGTCCTGCGTTAGCTCTTACTATGTAGAATAAGTCATTTTTGGCTTTGTCAGACCACTTAAATTGTCGGGTACCAGATTGCATGGAATTGTTGAATCTATTTGAACTATTGTCTTTGATTCTAGAATATTGTGTTTTCAAGGCGTTTGGTTTACCTTTATAATGTGGGTACAGCTCTTTAAACTTGTCTGCGACTTTTTCCCACATGTTTGTTTCATAAATTTGATCAGCAATGGACAATAAATCTGTCTTTGCTGCATCAGTCCATCGAAATGTTTTGTTGCTTTCCATGTTGTTTTACACGAGGTTAGCATTCATATATTTTTATGGGATTAATTTTTTATGTATATTTCGTATAGAAGCATAAATGTATTTTTCATACGATTTGAAGTAATATTGTATATTTTAACAAAGGATTAAGCATTCATGTATGGTTTAACATGGGATTTAGCATTCATGTATGGTTTAACATGGGATTTAGCATTCATGTATGGTTTAACTTTTAAGTAAGCATTCATGTAAGGTTATCATGAAATTAAGCATTCATGAATGGTTTAACATGGGATTAAGCATTCATGTGTTTTAGCTTGGTATTAAGCATTCATGTATACATTAACTTGGGATTAAGCATTCATGTTTTAACGTGGATTAAGTATTCATGTTTTAACATGGGATTAAGTATTCATGTATATTTTTTACATGGGATTAAGCATTCATGTATATTTTAACATGGGATTAAGCATTCATGTATATTTTAACATGGGATTAAGCATTCATGTATATTTTAACATGAGATTAAGCATTGCATAACCAAACGTTATGATGCGTCTAATTTTACAACCTGCACTGTATGTGGCTTATGGTCAACTGTGCTTATCGGATAACCGATAGTGACAGCAAGATATGCGTTTACAAAACGACTTACAATCTTGAAAAAGTGGTGTTGAAGGTTTGAAGAAATGGTGTGGTCCGCTGTGTGCACTGTAGAAAAAAGCTGGTCTGCTCCTGGGAAGAGATAGATCGCAACTGAGTCAAACTATGCGTCTCTACTTCTTTATATACTTGTTGCATCTATGGGATTAAGCATTGACCTACACTTCAGGTGGGATTAAGCATTGACCTACACTTCAGATGGGATTAAGCATTGACCTACACTTCAGATGGGATTAAGCATTGACCTACACTTCAGATGGGATTAAGCATTGACCTACACTTTAGATGGGATTAAGCATTGACCTACACTTCAGATGGGATTAAGCATTTGTCGCTATTGCATAGGATTAAACATTGGTATAAGTTTAACGTGGGATTAAGCCTTTGAAACTTTAATATGGGATTAAGCATTAGGGTTACAAACTTGTTCGTTTTTCCGGAAATACCAAAAAGAAATTATAATATATGAGTAGGCCCGCCAGCTTATGTTAATGTGGGATTAAGCATTTGAAATTTTAACATGGGATTAAGCATTTGAAACTTCTACATGGGATTAAGCATTTGAAACTTCAACATGGGATTAAGCATTTGAAATTTTAACATGGGATTAAGCATTTGAAACTTCAACATGGGATTAAGCATTTGAAAATTCAACATGGGATTAAGCATTAGGGTTACAAATTTGTTCGTTTTTCCGGAAATACCAAAAAGAAATTATAATATATGAGTAGGCCCGCCAGCTTATGTTAATGTGGGATTAAGCATTTGAAACTTTAACATGGGATTAAGCATTTGAAATTTTAACATGGGATTAAGCATTTGAAACTTCAACATGGGATTAAACATTTGAAAATTCAACATGTTATTAAGCATTTGAAACTTTAACATGGGATTAAGCATTTGAAACTTTTACATGGGGTTAAGCATTTGAAACTTTTACATGGGATTAAGCATTTGAAACTTTTACATGGGATTAAGCATTAGGGTTACAAATTTGTTCGTTTTCCCCGAAATACTAAGAAGAAACTATAATATGGGGTTATAAACAAATCCATGTAATACCAAGTTTCTTAAGATTGTTAAGGATGACTAGTTATAAATTCTGTCATGTTCTAAATCTAAATTAGATTGTTCGTTGTTTCATGCGTAGGTAACTGCTTAGACACAAATCTCAAACAGGGACAAGTATATATTATACTAGCGCCGGCGGGCCGGTATTTCGAAATCCATCCCTAACAGCTATTCGCCCTTGCAAATCTCATTATCGTCGCGCGTCCTTTATACGGGATTAATCGTTGCGTTTCATTTACATGCAGTTAAGGATTATGTGTCCTTTACATGCAATATTAAGTTACACGCCATTTACATTGTATTAAGCGTTCAAGTTATTCTATGGGATATAAAATGTGCAAATTCAAAATGGGATTAAGCATTTGAAACTTTAGCGTATGATTAGGCATTTGAAACTTTAACATTTGAAGTTCTGTTTTTGTAAAGGGATCAACATTTTGTTTTTAAAAAAGGGATTGAGCACTATGCTGTAGTAACAGGGACTAGGCATTAAGCTGCTGCAACTGGGAGTTAAGCATTTCGCTGTTGTAACAGGGGTTAGGCTTTCCCCAGTTGTAACAACAATTAACCATTTGTACTGTTGTAACAGCGCAATGCTTAATCCCTGTAACACGGATTAAGCATTTCGCTGCTGTAACTGGGGATTAAGCATAATGCGGTTGTAAAAAGGATTAAGCATTGTGCTGTTGCAAGTGCGATTAAGCATTGTGCTGTTGTAATAGGGATAAAGCACTGTTTATTAAAATGTATAGGATTAGGCATTAGCAAGAATTTAACATGGGATTAAGCACTACCAGGGTATTTTGTCACAAACCCTTAAAACACCAAAAAGAAATTATAATATGGGGTTATAAACAAATTATAATATATAAGTCAATCTAGCCGGATTAAGCATTAGTTTTATAAATGAGATTAAGCATTAGGTTTTTTAAATGAGATTAAGCATTAGTTTTTTAGGTGAGATTAAGCATTAGGTTTTTTAAACGGGTTAAAGCATTGGCCTATGTTTAACATGAGATTAAGCATTAGCTTTTTGAAATGAGATTAAGCATTAGGTTTTTGAAATGAGATTAAGCATGAGGCTTTTTAAACGGGATTAAGCATAGGGGTGACTAGCTTGTCCGTTTTCCCCGAAATACACAAAACAAATTATAATATATAGGACCATGTAGACGGATTAAGCATTAATTTATTTAAACGGGATTAAGAATTTGCCTAAATTTAACATGCGATTCAGGAAAGGGGTGACATCTTGTCCGTTTTCCCCGAAATACTCAAAACAAATTATAATATGCAGACGGATTAAGCATTATGTTGTTGTAAATTGGATATGGCATTATGATGCTGTAAACGGGATTTAGCCCTATGTTGTTGTAAATGGGACGAAACATTATGATTTTGTAAATGGGATTAGGCATTATGTCTAATTTCAATTTTATTTTGAACGGAAAGGATTAAGCATTGTTCTTTATTTTCCATGTGATTAAGTATTGGGTTTCATTTGTACAGGATTAAGTATTGGCCAAATTTTAACATGGGATTAAGCAAAGGGGTGACAAACTTGTCCGTTTTCCTCGAAATACTCTAAACAAATTATAATATGGGATTATAAAGATACCACTCCAGTTTTTTCTCAGTTTTATCTCCTGGTCAAGCGCTTTCAGAATTGTTATTAAAATCAAAAATCAAAGGTGGGCCCGGGGGTCAATTGTAGGCTTGAAATAGGGCTGTTTTTGAGGGTTCTCGAACAGCCCCTCCAAACTTAGAGCTTTATAACTTTTGTAAATAAAGACATTTCGTCCTGATTTTTTCTGCGGTAGAATTCTTAGAAATTACTCATTTAAAATTGCTATTAACTTTGAAAACTGGAGGTGTGTAGTGGAAGCTACAACGATTTAGAAGAAAGTTGTTCCGAAAAAACACCTCCATGTTTGACCTACCACAACTTCGACGTTTGCAAGAAGACCACTCCAGTAACTTCTAAAAAACATCCTCATTTAACGCTCTTTCTAAACTGCTACTAACATTAAAAATCAAAAGTGGGCGCGATTGGTAGCTACGACTTTGAAAAAAGGATGTTTACTATAGAGCCTTATGGGAGCTAAAATTACAAACTCGTTCATATCTCGACAACGTTAAGAATTAATGACATACTTTAAATTGCAAAATTGTAGAGCTTTAAAAGCTCTATCAGAATCGGCAATAAACTGGGAGGTCAAAATTTTTGCCCTTAGGTTGCATAGTCCTTTGTCAAATTAACAATTACTCATGCTTGAAATTCCTTTTTATTTATAATTTACAATTGCAGATGACCACCGATGCAGAGTATGCACTTAGACAGCATGTTACCTACACAAAAGTAATTCGCAATTATGAAGGAGCCACCCACGAAAACGGCGATTGTTGCCATGTCAAGTATTTTACTCTGCTGTCTGGGCATTTCGAAAATTTACTCTGAGGTCATACAACCTTTTCAAAGGGTTAACACTCCAGTTATATATATGTATGCATGTTTGTTCTTATCGTTTAAAAAATTCTAAACTGCTCTATCTGTAACAATGCAAATAACGGTTTGTTTTGCTACTTAATAATCAGACTTTATCATTTTTCTAGAGACTATGATGTGAATAATATTATGTATTATGAAGCCGTTGCAAATTACTATTTCAACAATTTTGCAATGGATAATGTCTTTTGTATAATAATTAGTTTGTCGATTTAAGAAATAGTGTGGAAGTTTTAACCATTTATTTAAAACATGAAAATAAATAACAGATAAAGTTTAAAATGTTCGCTTTATTTTCTGTAACATACTTTCTATCACATTTTACAAAAATTCGGGTTTCCACTGAATAGCAACCACAACTTCAACATGCCACAAAAAGTTTAATTTTTCAGAAGTGCTTAAAATTCAATGCACAATTTGCTGCTTTTGCATTTTTGTACAACTTTAAAATTTAACTTTGAAACCAACACAACTCACATTTTTTATTTGAACCAGTTTTGTGAGTAATATTGTATAATCTAGCTTTATTTATTCCAGTGTTTATATATTCCTGAATGCTACTTTGTTACATTTAAAAAATTAGTCTCTAAAAAATCACAGATGTTGTCATGAAAAGTCAGCACAAATAAGCACCAAGCCGTTCAACAGGTGACGAGCCGCCTAAACCTCCAGCATAACTGGAAAAAACAAAGACACTTTCAATGAGAATGTATACATGTGTACTCTAAAGAAGTGCACATCGAGCAACCAAAGCATGCCATTCAACAAACGCAATTTAGTCCTTTCAAAGGACAGAACACAGAGTTCCAGTCTGCTGATCAGGTTGGAGCATGTGCAGGATATACCCACAAAATAAGCACGAACAACCACAATAATGCCGCGTCCCAAAAAGCAAAACAACTTTTTTATTCGGAAAGGATTGGTTTTATTATCAATTTTGCTAATAGTTTTAGATTAATTAAATACAAGAAAATATTGAACAGAAAACCATGTCAGACCACAACACATCAGGGAGAGTAACCCGTGGTGCACTTAAAAGAGCTGAAAAGCGAAAGGTTGAGGAATAAGAAAAGACGGTTCAACGTTGGCAAGACAATTGGAAAGAATGACATAGTTGTTAACCAAAATCTTGGCAAAATAAAGATTGAAGATGATTTGAACGAAGTGAAAGTAGAAGTGGACACGGAAACAGTTACATTGTCATTGGCAGACTCTCAAGAGACAGAAGTGGAACAAAAAGTTTGTGATTGTGAGCACAATTTTGAGGTCACTTCTCATTTGCAAAAGTGAACATTTTAAAATTTAAAAGTTGAAACCAAAACTCCATTGGTGACATTTAAAATCCTATTGTTGTACACAAGATATATTTTATATTTTATTATTAGTGTTAGTTTTTTATGTTTCATTATGTATCTTTTTTTATGAAAGAAATTATTTCATGTCGTGTTTGGTGTAATTCTAATGATGTCTTCTAATTTTCCATTTCTGAAAATTTCCAAACCACTATTTTTTGGCTAAACAGAATTGAGCTTATTTGTAAAGTTCAAAGGGTTGAAAATGTACCCATTGGATTTTGTCCTGATTTGAACCTTAGTAACCCAAAGTTCTTATCCTTATATAAAAACTCGTACTCATATAAAGCTTTACTCAAATTTTCTGAAAAGCAAAACAGCGTATTACCGATTATTCCAATAAACAGACAGGGCAGCACAAAACCAAAACACATAGAAATCCGTAGGGTAAATTTTCTGCTTGTAAGTTCTCCCCATATTATGAGTCCAGGGTTCAGACTTGGAAAATCTGTAACAGATAGATATACCAAAAACCACTCAACCATTACCAAACCAACAGAAATTCTTTTTGAAGGGATGCAAACTTTCAAAGATACGTGTGAGAGCGTACACTTCTGGTACCCTGAGAAAACAAACATGGGTAATATACGGTTTTTTTTCATGTCAGATTATTTCTCTTCTCTTTGCCAGCATAATTTTCATGCCTATGCAACAAAGCAAAGAACGGATGCACTCAGCTGCTACCAAAATCAATTCTCAAAGAAAAACAGTAAATTTATACCCATTGCATGTTTCACTTCTCTTGAAACAACAACAATTAAATAATAAATATTAAACCATCAGAAAAATGTATAGGTTAGTTTTGAGAAGTAAATGTAAAATCTAAAATTTTAAGTACTCTTAACATTTTTAGTCAGTTCAAGCTTAAAGTATTTAGTGAAATCTTGACAAGCTTACTAAACAGTAACTTTTTGAGAAACTAAACACATATATTCTAACAAAATATTTACAAATTTGGAAGTACCTATTTGCTTAAGCACGTAGCTGTTGTTTGTACAGTGATGGGAGGTACTCATCTACTTTTGCAAAAACAATTTCCATCTCACTCCGCAAAAATGGAAACTAAAGTATTGCAAGCTGCGGTGGAAAATTGTTTTCCACCAATGAATATAATCCTGCTGCAGAATCATTCACAAAAGTGTCAACAATTAATTGGGCATCAAAAACTTTTCAATCAGTCCGGATTACGTCAAGAACTCAGAAAAATTCAGCAAGAAATTGATATGGATCCACCAACGGAGCAACATTTGTTGCAAATTTTTCCAAAAGAGGTAACAATTTATACAAGTGTAGAATCAATGTTAAATTTTAATATTACCTATTGTCATGCCTTAACCATTCCAACAGATTTGGTTGAATATACTAAAAAGTTTGGATACCACAGACCAGGCTAATAGTGCAAAAGCATACGTTTTGTTTAAGGAATTGCTAAAGGACGCATGGCTATTTCCGATGGTAAGGTGTTCTGAATCCAATAATATACAAGATGCATCACACAACCTAAACGCAACTTGCTTATAATCTTTATTTAAAAAATAGATTTTGCCAAACTTTATTGGATTGCTCAGCTGTGACGATATTCTCAACTGCATCAGAGCATATCCGGAGTGGCGCTTGGACATTCTTTCTCTGGCCGATAGAGTGATTTCAAATGTTGAATATTTGTTTGAATCCCAACAGCCATTTCAGAACAATTACAGGATTCCGAAAACTCAAATTGACAGACGGTTTTTGAGAAAATACAATGCTTGCAATCACATTATTATTCCTGCGCAAAGTGCTAATTTCCCAACTGATGAATTTGCTAATGTGGTTCGCAACAACCGTGTAACTGTTAAAATTAACAACCATCCCGAGGTTTTCACAATGTTTGCAAACTTACTGGAAAGAAAGGGAACCCAATTTCGTTATCTGACTTTAATTGGTGGTTATATAAATATCAGTCCCGCAATGATGTACATGCTGTGTTATCAAATTTTACAAAAGTGCAGAAACCTAAAAAGCCTTACTATTCGGGGTTGGAGCTGTTTAAACTGGAGCGATTCCGAGGAAACTATTATACAAAGTATATTGACAAAACCTGCACTTGTCAAACACTCCCACTTCGAAATATTGGATATCGATGTTACAAAACAGAAGTTTTTGATCATTTCAAATTTATTACTCAATCAGTACAAACATCAGCTTAAAAAAGTGAATGTGAAGATACTAGCTCGTCCATGCAATTTTATTTACAAACCATTGCACTTTGAAAATTTAACAGAGTTTACTGCTCTACAGGGAAATGAATCTGAAAATTTGTTTTTTCTCACAATTCTGCGAGCTCCAAATTTGCAAAAATTGGAAATTGAACTAAACAATAATATACCAGATTTAAACGAGCTTATCAAAATGCTCACAACTTATCCGAAATTGCACTGTCTTGATCTACACTTGGGCGAGCTGTTTAGGGGTTGGAATGACCAACAAGTTTTAAGTGTTGATCCTGAGCTTTGTGCAAATGTTACTGTAAAATTGCTAAGAGTCTCCTCAAGTTGGGATAATGTTAGTTGGGACTTTTTGATATGCCTTCCACACCTACGTGAATTAATGTTTGGTTATACCCCTGCCAATGCTGGTTTGCGTAATGAAGTCCCATACCTTGGCCGTTATCTCGATATGCTTCCGGACAACGCAGAATTTGGAAATGGCACACTGAAAGGCCCATATTTATACGAAGTTTACACAATTGAGCAATTAAAACAAAGTTATTACTTAAACCCACAAAATCAACAAATACCATCAAACGAGATCAAGGGATCCTCAACTGTCACTGTTGACACAAGAAAACCTCCAACCAATTTGATAAGTAAACTATCAACAAGTTGCAGCAATTTCAGCAGTAATTTCTTGTACAAGTCAAATATATGGGATTTTTTAAAGTCACTTCAAATCGTTCATAGAAATAAATATACATATACTAGAGGAGATAATGAGCAACAAGAAAATACCCGCACTAAAATTAGACAGAAAGCACAAGCTTCCAAAGAACGTCAAAGAAAGTTAGAACTTCCAGCCAATATCAGAGAAATGCGTGAGGTTATTCAAAGCAATATAGGAAAACGTTTTACCGACGCTGAGGCAGCGTACTTGGTGGATGTAAGTTGTTTGTTTTCAGTACAATATTTTTATTATAAGCCCACATGAAATAGCAGTGAGTTAATCTTTGACAAATATTTAATTTCAGATATGGACACCAAATATGGGAAGTATTACCGATTTAGAAGAGATCAGAAACGGCAGAATCATCTTTCCCTTGCTTACCATTATTCTAGATGAAACTAAAACTCAGCGACTATTTCAAGAGGTTGGTAATCATTTTATTGTTTACTAACCAATCAATATGCAATTTTGTGCTGCTACACCATAACAAGATTTTAATTCAAAAAATGATATTTTCTTCATAACAAATCTTAGGTCTTCCCAGTAATTCACCAACAACTGAACAGGAAAGATGCGCTTGAATGCCGAAGGGTATGCAAAAAATGGCAAGCCGCTGTCGACTCATTTTTACTGCAAAAATGAAAGATACAAAGACATACAAGTAGTTTCTAGATACAGTTTTATTAACGTCCATGGTAAATTATTAATCACTGATTAATAATCAGTGTATCGTATTTCAGCGGTTCATTTAATGTAATGCTTGAAACAGACAAATAATTGTTGTCAATACAAAACAAATTTTGCTGTCGTGTTTTGAATTTATTCGTCTGTATTAAGAATGTTTATCACAATCCATTTCCTTGTAATTTTTCTAATTTATGCCCAACTTATGTCAAGTTTTTACCTTTTAATTGTTAGTTCATTAAATACTTGATTATGATTAGGGAGTGCATGATTTCAACAAATCCTTGGAAATTCTTGTAAAATGAATTATATATATTTGTACATCTATAACAAAAACTTCAATATTTTACATATGTAAATACATATTTTAGAGAAACAGCATTTTTGACTGCTTTGTCAACAACAATGAATTCGTGTGAAACTGCTTTGATCAACATTGCCTAAACTTTCACTTATCAATATCAGAACTATAGTTATTTATAATAGTATACTAAATATCAGAAATTACTTCAGTAAAATTTATATTTAGGAAATAGTGCCGTTTGGAAATTAAAATGCATACTCTGCAAACCTCTTTCATTCAGTTTACTGTGTACTCAACTCAAGCATTCCGACTTTGTTCAGAAAACGTTTCTGCATAGAGTTGCCTCAGTCGTACAGAGCAATGGTAATAGGTTCATAGTATTCTAGTCATTTTCTCTATGGTTGTTCTTGAAATATCCCAATAGCTGGAGCTTTTAGGCACGCTCACAAAAACACCTGTGGATTTCACTTTTGCTTGCTGTGGTCCATCAGCTCAACAGCTGCTCAAGTTTGTTTGTCAATTAAATGGTTAATTAGAAGTGGGATAATGGAGCGGGGCTTAGGATTGTTTTCCAGCCCTTTGGGTACGCCGGATTTAGATAATAGCAGCAAAAATGCACACTGGTGCCTGTTTTGCTACAAAAAGTTTGACAAGGCTTTAAATACGGATTTGGAAAGATTTGTTAATTTTGTAGAAATTCGGACAGGGAAAGAGATAAATCGAAATATTTTAGAGGAAAATGTTGAACATGGTAAACTTGGAGGATGTTGCCGAAACTGTGCAGTATATATAGAGGAGTTTTGCAAAGCTTTTGATAAGTTAAAAGAAGAAGAGTTGAAAGTGAAAAGAAAATTGGAGGAAATCTTGACTAAAATGAAGTTGGCAAATAGAGGGCCACAGAGTTTGAAAGAGATTAGAACCAGGCTTGAGGAAGGTGAAGGGTAATGGATTAAGTAATTTAGAGAAGATTTGATACAAACAGGTAAATTAACAATTGCAAAAAAGTAAAACAAATAGTAAAATGGTTTGATTGACTTATGAAAATTTTGACATGGACATAGGTGCTAAGAGAACTAATCTACCACCAACACTGAACCTCACTGAGGTTAGGTGCAAAGTTGAGGTAAATGATACAACGCATGACTGGGTACCTGAGTATTTTCTAGGATGGATGGTGACATATTCTGCTGTTTTATGTCTGAGTTTGGAGTTATCGACAAGTCACCAAATTTTGAAGAAAACAAACCCTTTGGATGCAGAAATTGACCATTTAGATATTGAAGAGCACAGAAATAGGACGGAGGGATCTAATTTGAATTCTAATCAAGATTCCTTCATTGACGAAATCATCTGTGTACAGACGAAGGCCCTACCACACTCAGCCGCGCTTTTGAAAAAAAAACTACGCCAGTTGCAAAATAGTATACAAGAGATATCTGAAAATATTACGGGAACAATGTATGAAGAAATGTAAGTCTTATGCAAATATAAAATGGAAACTTGCAAAGCAAATTAACTATAGTTGGTTATTTTTTCTTATATTTTAGAGTAGATACAGATTCAAATCGTACAATTGCAATGACCGATTCCAGTGTGCTTTGTAAGCATTGCTCCAGAGTGTTTGCTTCCCAAAGATCACTGAAGCAGCATTCCCGATCCTGTCCCATCCGAACGCCCAAAAAAGTAACATTCTCTGAAAATCGCTCAATCATTCCTCGATCCAGCAATTCTACTGATACAGCTTCAAAGTCAAATCAACAATCGAAAACATCTAAACCTAGTCAAACCAAGTCAAACAAGATGACCAATGTTAAAAGGAACGCTACAAATAATAAGGGAACATCTTTACAACCTAAATGTTCTGTCAGACCAAACCGTCCCAACCCCTGTGAAAAAGCTTCAAACATATCTAGTACTTTAAAGAAAAAAGCAATAACTAAATCAGGAACATCTACAAACGTACCAGTAGCTCACTGCAGTAAAGATTATCCAGCAACTAGTCAGCAAAACAAACGATTAAAAAAGTGTGTTGGGGAACTCAATCAAACCAAACCAAAAATTTGTAATAACGACGCTGGAAAGAAGAAAAAACGTAAGCGAGCTACTGAATGTTCAGCAAACTCAAAACCAAGTCAAGGAAAACGTTTCACAAAACCAATTCAGAAATTGCCTGAAATTGAGGTTTCGCAAGTTTCCAAAGTATCTGATGCTTATTGGCATGGCATCAATTTTCCAGCAAAAAATCCATTGCTGACCCGTGTGGTACGAATTTTATAATATTTTAGGAATGAACACTTGTGGTACACAAATTTTAACAAATTTCCTAATTTACAGATATTTGATGGATTGCTCAAATTTGACTTTTCGTTCCGTGAACTGAAGCAAATTAGAATGGTATGCAAATGTTGGTACAGATTCAGCTTACAGAAATGGCGCAACAAAGTAACAATTAGACTGGGACGACCGAGCGAACAATTATTGGGAGAGCCGGAGTGGTTTAGACATGTGTGCAGAGCTTGGCCTGCGGAAAGTTACTTTATAAATTTTCAAGATCCCAATGACTTCAGAGAGCTAGCAGCTTACCCATATACTAAGTACAAATTTAATGGACTCTACATGGGCTCAGGCAACATACTCCAAACTGTTGAGCTTAGTAGCCAGCGCCTAAGCCAGACTCAAAATTTTTGGAATATTATTGGACCCAATATCAAAAACTTGACATTTGAACACTGTGCATTTTCAAGTGCAGACCCAACAATTTCATTGGAGCAAATTTTTACTCGACATTTAAGAAATTTGGAAACATTGAGCTTCTCAGGGTGCACGATGTTTCCTGTGAAAGATTTTGAGCAGTTATTTGATGAACGACCTATAGACGAAAATACGTTCAGATCCAGTCCAAGACAAAACTTGAGATTGAAGAGTTTATCAATTTGTGGAACCCTGCCAATGGATCTCTCCGCTTTGCTGATTAACTCTCCAAGTATTCAGGTATTCAAAATTTACTGCTAATATTTGATATATTTAAAGCAATAACATTTTATCTCAAATTCAGTACCAATCTCTACATTTTTGCAGTCAATCGGGCTGAACGCCCGAATCCAAAACAAAGGCAATTTCTATGAAAACTTTAACAAGATTTGTAACGTCAAGCGTTTGATTGATAATCAGTCATTTAAAATCACTCAACTTCACCTAAACTTGAAAGCAGACGACACTGCTGGAATTTCGAGAGACCACACTATTGCTCAGTTACCGTTGATCCGATTATCGTACGCAGCCATGCCAATTAAATATGGGAATTCTTCGCACACAACTGGCATTGCTGATGTGCTAGATCTTACTGATTATTATTCCGAAACCTTAAAAGTCCTTGAAGTTTTTCAGCCACCAGTAGACCACTCAGCATATATAGAAAATTTAACAACCACTATGAACAATCTGGAAGAAATTTACTGTTACGGAAACGTTTTTGACGAATTAAGTTTCCTTAATAGAATGCCAAATTTGAAAACGCTTTATCTTGATTATAAATGCTTCAACAACCTGGACAACGTTTCTAGGTGGACTAGAGGGTCGGATTATATGAAATTACTCCTAAGAGATTATTTTCCCCGGGGAAGAAGGGATTTGATAAATGCATTGGAACATTTAAGTCCAATGAGGAATTTGGTGCGTTTTCATATTGACGTAGATTTGGAATCTGACAGTTGGGACAAAGTACCTGAGTGGATGCCAAACTTAAAGATACTTGAGGCAACTCTAAGAGAAAATGGTTTTAGAGCTGTTTGCAGGTGTTTACCAAATTTAAAAGAGTTAGTGCTTCTTTACGAGAGTAGTGTGAGGGATTATGAAATCACTGGGATGTGGGATGGACGTAGTAAACGAGATCGAGATGGGGATAATTTGACACACATTAAGGGTGCGTAGGATTTTTATTGGTCAATTACAAAACACATAAATTCATGCAATTTGGATAAAAAAAAGTTTTGATATTAAACAGGTTTAAGGAAGTTTATAATGAAGCGAACTTGTGGGAAATTTGGAACACCACAGATTTTTCAAGAAAGTGATGGACTTGAAGACTGGTCGGTTTTTAAAGGGTTTTTGGAAATGAAGAATTTGGAAGAAGTTCAAATCCAGGCCTCAAAAACGGTATAATATGAAATAACTCAAAATATTTTTCAATATTTTTAAAAAGAGTTGAAAACATCTCGTGTAAATTCTATTGGATTTATAAATTTTTGATTTGTTTTTTAAATGTAGATGACAGAAAATGCGATAAGCGCCCTAAAAAGGCATGTAAAGAAAGTACAGGTGATGCGGTACTACGAACATCCTCCGCATGAGAATATTGAATGTTGCAAAGTGACATCGTTCTTGAATTCTGTTGATGAAGCAAAACGCGAAAATCATGTTAGACCTGTAATAAGTTACATGTATGGATAGGTATGCATTGCTAGCAAACAATAACTTGTTTACGTACCCGCGTAAGGTGCAAATTTCTTATCGAGTTTTACATAAAAACTGGCTTCAGAAGAAATGCATAAAATACTGATGCACTTGATATTAAGGAATGTAAAATTTTAGACTTCTGAGTGCTTTTGGTGCTAGGCTAGTCCAACTATTTTGTCAAGTGTTTTAATTGTCACTGTTAGTAAACATAAATCAATCTTCTTCACATACTTGCAATAAATGATTTTTAAAAATAACAAAAACCAAATTTATTTTTATTTTTCCCCTGTAAAAATTTTCATTTGAATTTTATTTCCACTTTTTCACCAAAACTTTACTTTCGGCAAATCGCAATTTAAAATTATATCAATATATTTTCAACTGATTTGGAAAAAACCATATCACCCTGATTCCTTATTGCTTGCGTTCAATATATCATATAGAATCCTAATATGTAGTAAAGCAAGATTCTTGTGAAAATGTCCACGTGCATACCTACCTATGGCTTAGCAGACAAAGGAAGACAATCAAACCAAAAAAACTGCTCAAGGCCAACAAGCCCACCACCCACATTTTATACAGGCATGCCCTCAATCTATTCACCAGATGTTCCCTTGCAATCCCAGCAGTGTTCGCGCACACGCAATAGCCAAAGCCACTTGTTGAGCTGTGCACTGGGCTTGCTCATCAAGCCGATCAGTTTTGAAGCTTAATTTCTAATTAAATAATTAATTGTAGTAGGGTAAATGCACAATGGAAGGTCAGTCAGAGTCATTGCCTGGCTCTTCAAAGAGTTTGGGTAATTTCACTAAAACAGATGGTAAAAAGATTTATTGTCTGTTTTGCTACAAAACTTTTAAAAAACATTATGAGCAAAATTTAGAGAGATTTACCAATTCAGCAGAATTGTGGCTGGGAAAGAAAATAAATACAAGGTGCTTAGATATAGATGGTGAATGCGATAGAAATTGTGGATGTTGTCCAAATTGTGCAATTTTGGTTCAGGAGTTTTGCCAAGCTTTCGATAAGTGGAAAGAAGAAGAAGCAAAAGTTGAGAGTCAAATGGATAGGCTGCTGAATAAAATGAAGCTAGCAAATAGGGGACCACAAAGTTTAAAGGATCTAAGAAAGCGATTTGAAGAAGGAGACGGGAAGTCCGTAAAGGAGTTTAGGGAGGACCTAATTCAAGCAGGTAAACACTGAGCATAATATTTCAAATATTCAACATATATTTTGTTTGAAATAAAAATACATTTTGGGATGGAAATAGGTGCTAATAGAAATCAACAGCAACAATCGCTGAGCTTGAATGTTCAGTGCAAAGTGGAAGGGAACAATATAACGGAAGATATCACAAAATACTTTTTGGGATGGATGGCTACATTCTCTGCAGTATTATGCCTGGGTTTAGAGTCATCCGGAAGTCGTCCTATTTCCGAAGAGGACAACTCGTTGGATATTTTGCATAATGACCAAAATGACATTGGAGAGTGCAGAAATGAGATAACAGAGTCTAATGTTGATTCACGTGAGGATTCGTTTCTAGAAGAAATTATAGGAATATCGATTAATCCCGGGTCAACGACGTCTTTTGATGAAGAACTGCGCCGGTTGCAAAAAAGTGTACATGACTTAACTGAATATTTTGCAGTAAGCGTATATGGAGGAAGGTGCGCTTTATTCCAGTGGAAAGTTTAATTATTTAATTTAAATCAATAAATGAGAATTTAAACATATTTAGTAATTTGTATTAATATTTTAGGAACAACATGACACCCAATCGCACAACTGCAATAGCAGATTCTGATGCTACTTGCGAAAATTGCTTCCGAATTTTTGCCTCACAAAGGTCCCTCAAGCAGCATGCTCGATATTGTTCCCCCTTTACGCCAACAAGTTCTAAAACGCGTAAGGCTTCTAAGCGGAAGACAATCATTGAGCCCCAATCCAGTTTCGATGTTCAAATTGCCCATTGTAGTAGAAAGCTACCACCCACAAATCAACAGAACAAACGATCAAGAAACTGTACTACAATTTTCGATCATAACAGACCAACGAGTTTGATAAATTCATCTACCCTTACAACCAGAAATGCCTTAGACAATCCTATGAGTTTTATTGCCCCAAATACTCATGGCATACCAAATTCTAATTCGGAAAGTGTGGAATTTCGACAGAAAAATCCACTGTTGGCACGTGTGGTAAGAACTTTAAAAGACTGATTGGTATTTATGCTATAAAATATTTGTTTTTAGCAACTTATGTTTTAACATAATAATTTGGTTTACAGGTATTTGATAATTTGCTCAAGTTTGACTTTTCATTCCGTGACATGAAGCAAATCAGATTAGTATGCAAAAGTTGGTACAAATACAGCTTGAGTAAATGGCGAAGCAAATTCACAGTTAGGCTTGGACCAGCAGTACAGCGATTGTGGGGAGAGCTGGAAATGCCAAGTCATTTACGCAAAACTTGGAATGGCCACAATTACTTTACATGTTACCTTAAATAATTGGACTTTAAAGACATTTCTAAGTGTCCATACAAAAAATATATTTTGAAAGGATTCTGCTTTGACTCAGACAGCACAAGTCGACTCTATGATGCTAATACCTGCCAAATAAATTTTATGAGTGGCACTACGTTTTGGCACTTTATTGGAAAAGAAATTAAACATTTGACGTTTGAGGATTGTACATTTCCAAACAAAAACCACATGGAACAGATTTTTACCGAAAATTTGCAAAATTTGGAAACTCTGACCTTTACAAATTGTAAAATGTTTTGCCCAAGAGAATCAGATCGCTTGTTTGATAACAGAAAAATCAGCCGGTTTACGTTTGAATTCAGTTCAAGACAGAACAAAAGCTTGAAAAGCATATCAGTTTGTGGAATTCTGCCCATGGATCTTTCAGTCTTGCTGATGAACTCTCCAAATATTCAGGTGAACAATACATGTTAAAAATATATTCATTTTTTTCTCAAATCAATTCAAGTTTAAGATACGATATTTTTTATGTAATTCGTTTTGTCTGTAGTCTATTGAGCTGAACTCCAAAATCCAAGACAAGTCTCATTTCTTCCAAAAACTTAGCCATATTTGTGGCTTGAAGCAACAGGTTAAAAAACGGTCATTCCAAATCAATCAACTACATCTCAGCTTACAACATGAGGAAACATGTGGTAGCGTTTTGAAACCTGAGGATATACCAGAATTACCAATAAAGCGACTGTCATACGCAGTCGTGCCAATTCAATCTCAAAATTTATATACAACAACCAGCATTTCTGATGTGGTTGCTCTTACTACAAAATTTGCAGAAACACTGAAAATCCTTGAGCTGTTTCAACCACCAGCGAAGAATTTGAGAGCACTTCAGAAATTAACAGCCAAGATGAACAATCTAGAAAAAATCTACTGCTACGGGAATGTATTTGAAGATTTGAAGTTTGTAAATCAAATGCCAAAGCTGAAAACCCTTTATCTGGATTTTAAATGCTTGAACAACCTGGACAAAATTTTTAAGTGGTTGAAAGGGTCGGATTATTTGGAGCGACTTAAAATGGACTATTTTCCACAAGGAAGCAGAAATCTGAATAATGCATTCAAGCATGCAAATCGTATGATGAATTTGGTGCGCTTTCATATTGATATAAATTTAGAATCTGACAGTTGGGACAAGGTGGCTAAGTGGATGCCGAATTTAAAGATACTGGAGGCAACACTTGGAGAAAATGGTTTTAGGGCAGTTTGCAGATGCTTACCGAATTTGAAGGAGTTGGTCCTTTATTACGGAAGTAGCGTGGGAGATGACGAAATCACGGGTATTGGGATTGAAGGAGGTGAACGTGAAGCAAGAACTTCTGATAACTTGACAAATATTAAGGGTGTGTAAGATTATTTATTGGAATGTTTGTAAATGATAAACTATTTTGTCGAATATTTACAATTTGAAAAATGTAAAATTGATATTTATCAGGTTTAAAGAAATTTATAATGAAGAGAACCTGTGAAATAAATGGAACACCAAGTATTTTTCAAGAAAGTGGCGGACTTCAAGACCGGTCAGTTTACACAGGTTTCTTGGAAATGAAGATTTTGAAAGAAGTACAAATCCAAGCCTCTGATAAGGTAAAATTAATTATAATTCTAACATCCCTGCTTTCTTGATCAGAAACATAATATTTAAAAATTAGAATTAATTAGACAACATTAGTCGTTTTTTGGGGTAGATGACAGAAAGTGCAATAACGGCTTTACAAAAGCATATTCCAAAAGTGAAAGTGATGCGGTATTATGACAGTTCTTCACATCGATACGGAGAATGCTGCGAAGTGACAGAATTTCTTAAATCGGTGGATGCAGCAAAAAATCGTCGATCTGAAGCTTTTAAACTGAGTAGTCAGGTCTATAAATGATTTCATGAAGCTGCTAGCAAAAATAATTTTTTTTTCTTTGTTTTTACATACAAAATAATTTAGAAGCTGAATTTTGTAAAATTAGTTGTTAGATTGTATGTACACCGGTGAATTGTATGTATAAAGGTGTAAAGGCTTTAAGGCTACGGAGTTAGTGCTATTATTATTAGTTATGCTACATACATTTTAACTTTAACTAAAGTTTTGCAAACAAGTGCTGGTGGTGCTTTTATATCAAAGAGATAAAACTGTTGAAACTAATATAAACGCTTATTGTGATACAAAAAGATTTTCAACAAACTTTTATTTTGTTAATTTGTCATTTTGCAATACTATGAATGCAAAGGTCGTAATTGTAAAAAAGAAAAAAACAATTATATCTATTGATAATATGAATATATTTTGTTCATTGTCAGACAACAAAAATATTTGTAAATTGAAACTCAGTAACCGGCTTTTGAGCAAAATGAATTTGCGTTAAAAAGTACAGATGAAATGGTATACTAGATATTAATAGAACCAAAATATTGTTTTTTTCTTCAATTTAATTGATTTCCCAATCCGTATCTTTTTAATAAAAAAGGACATGACGCAAAAAACAAAAAATAGAGTAAAGAAGGTATGTTTTGCACCAGGGCAATGCATAAGTTCCCTCAAATGAATCCAATTAAGGGTACAAACCTTACATATTCATATTTTCAGCAGGACAATAATGTTGAGCATGAACAATATCATGATGCATGGATGGATTTGGTCCATGTAAACATAGCTCACGAATCTTGATAAATATTATTCCACCCTTAAGATGAAAAGTATCATTTCCGCAATGTATTTGGCAGAAGTGCTATTTGAAAAGTCATAGTTACATATCCTGAAAAAGTTCTTAAATAAATATAATGACAACTAAATGAGAGCCATTTATGGTGATATAAATTTAATTGTTTGCAAAATATTATTTAAAAAACGCTACATTTTCTCTGAAATTGTTTAAAATTTATGCTTCTATTAAAATTGAAGCAGGTATTTTAAAGCATAGTTACAATTTTAATTTTTCTACACGGTATAAATGTTTAGCAATGAAAAAACCAGGCATGTGTACTGGTATTTAATCTATAACGTACTGTGTATAATAAAGAAAACAGTTTGCATATTACAATTTACAAAATACAATTTAGGATTGACAAATTCTTCTAACAGTAACATTGGCTAGGCTTCTAAACGTTTAAAAATTGCTGATTAGAACCTAGTTTGAATACAATAGAAAAAACTGACAGTCTACTGATTCGCCTGAACTTGTTCGCGAGAAAATTTGTGCACTGTGGATGATCCTTTGTGCTCAAAGCAAACTTCCTGGAGACTTGGAATCAGTTGCCATAAATTGCTATTCAAAAAATTTGATAAATTAATTGCAGGAAACTGAATTATTGTATTTTCTAGTTGTGAATACACAAGCCTGTGCTCAAGTGAAAAATTTATTTGAACCCATAAGTACTCTAGTGATTGTAATCCTAACAAAAAATCAAGAGAGTAATAATTTGGCAACATAACACGTAACTTTTTTAATTCTGGAAGATTCAGTTGAAATTTAGAATTATTAAAAGCATCAACACTTAAACCCTTAGTTCTTGTCCAAGGTAGTTGCAAATGTAGTTCTACTAAGGTGTTCTTATAATAGCTTAATTTCTCTCGAACGCCACGCCATAACATGCCGTTATTATACAATCCAGCTGGACACAATAATTGCAAAAACGATAAATTCCACTCATTCGACAATACGTCCAAGTCCTTTGTAGATTTTAAGTTTAATGAGAATCCTTGTGGTTGTAAATTTGATAGGTTGATGTTTTTTAATTCGTCTTTCGAATCACGTTCCCTGCGTCCGTTTGGTTCAAATATTTCAAAGTTTTGTACTTGAGCTTGAGATGACAGTAAAGCTGTAATGGCAGCTCCTCTTTCCACACTTAGTACACGAAGAGTGTTAATTCTTGAAATATTTCGTTGTAGAACTACATCACCAATTCTAGCGTTTGGTGATGAAACCTCCAACGATTGTAAATTGGATAAATGCTGCAAACATGCTCTAATTCTCATGTTGAATTCAGACGATGTGACAATATCAGAATCCTGATACCCTGAAAATTTTAACAATAACAAAGGACAACAATAAAGTATCGAACAAACTTAAAAGCTTAAACTTGTAACTTATTTTCATACCGATCCCATTACTAGCGTGCAAAAAGTTGTGACCCAAATGCTCGAGAATTTTTGCAGTTTGATGTCGATATTCTTTTATTAGGGAAAAGTTTAAAATCTCATGTGGTTCAACAAGAGCAATATGCCTACTGGGAAATGGATTGTTGTTTTCGTAAAATGTGCTGTTGTTCTGAATTTCCGATAAAATGTCATTCAGATCTTCAATACTAAGGTCATTTAAATTGCAAATATCCTTTTCACTATTTGGTGATTGCTGAAAGGTGGATTGGAATTGTCGTAAAGGCAGACTCTGATGACGTGTAAAATTTCCAGCATAATTACTCACTGCTTCTTCAAAGGATTTCGTCCTGTCAAAATTTACATCAATGGTTTGGTTCACTATGTTTCTAATCTGTTAAAAAACAAAAATGTGTAAACTGGTCCAAAACTATCTGAACGATAGTTATATTGCCTTTACTTCGGGAAACAAAGAAACTTCCTTGCGATGATGTATTAGTAAAGTCCCAAAATAAGGTGAAGCTATGGCACAGTTTATTTTGCTTCTGTAGTCCGGCATATAGCCCAGCAGAATTATCCACACCTGAACAACAAAATAGAAAAAAGATTATATTGAATGTGTTTTGCTTTTGTTGTTTATTATTTTTGATTACATCCTCTGGAATCCTATTAATCCAGTCTACATAACTGAAGTCCATATTTTAATTTTTGTAAACAAGAACAACTTGAATTGGCCTGTTTTAAAACTTATCGGAATCTGAGAAAAAAAATTCTAAAATGTTTCAAGATGAAAGATCAACAGGTGCCCAGAAACAGATGGTAAATATCCTATTGAAAATTTTACCGGCACTCAATTTTCATATGATCATGGGGCTATCTGAAAGCCGTTACACAATGAAAAGGAACGGTCGACTCTGTTGTGCTGCTTTGTGTGCACGGGGCCACCAATGCACATCTCCACCAAGCTAAATCACACAGAGCATAGCAATACATGAAAAATAAAATTCACTTGAAAATATCCCTATGTGCTTCATTCAGGCAAAGTATAATTGGTGCTGGATGCAACTCTGACAGAAATGCTTTATGCTTCATAAAACCAAACCAAACGTTTCACAACTTAGTACTTGGATTGCAAAAGTGCATATTTCGTTTTAAAATACTTAATCTAGCAGCGTATTAGTAATGCAATTTTAGTAAATATGACAAGCGTCATTAAAAATTGGGAAACAAAAATATCTCGAAGCCAGTCAACTTCGCAAAATGCTAATGAATTGAAATATCCCCCAAATACGAGCAGTGTGGTCTGCTATGAGGAATAATGTACTGCATAACAAAGTCGAGTTTACCAACCATTGAGAACTATTTAAATGTGTACAAATTAGATACTAGGTACGGAATTAACAAATGACGATAATGCGGTGAAAATAGAACTAAACCGTTTAAACCATGTACAAAAATAATTTGATAAATGATATAATTTCTTCAGAAGTTTGTTTATTAGAATTTTCAACAATCCAGTTCTATATAGTGCTTTGAAAGTAATGTGTGAAATTTTCATGATTTTTTTGTTCAGTCCAATGCTCATTTTACCCCCACCACTGTCTTTGCACTCACCACACCATATACAAAGTGCACACCACGTTTGTCCATCTTCAAGTTGTCCTTTTTGGTCAAACTGCCAGAGTACCTTGACCATTTGTGTTTCATCGACGTTGTCGGGCTTTTTGCCTCGAGCCACCACACTGCCTCGCGTTTCCTCAGGAGTTGTTTCCCATGTTGGAACGTCCTTAAAATGCTCACGCGCTCTTAGTCCTACAATATGGTAAACTCCCAGTTTTTTCAGTGCACAAAATAGCTCCGCGATGAAACCAGCTGGAGGAGTTTTGAAAAGGTCCTTGTTGTCCGTGGCCAAATATTCCAGTGGTTGTAGGTCACCAGTCGAGGAAAAGCTCCAGTGCTGAGGAACCACGTATTTCTTCTGAGAATCCGTCATTCAATAAGAGCTCCAGAGTTGATGGTCAGTTGGGGCAACATGCTTCTCTAAAAATCAAAATATTTTTAGCAACTTAGTATGCAGATTTATAACGTACATTAGTATGCCAATTTACCTGGGCTTATTGTCCATGGTACAAACAGACTCAACTCTTTTTCGTTTTTAATGGACTCAACCAGAATTTCATTCTCGAGCAAGTCAAAATGGCGATGGAGCATAGTTAGCCCATAGTGATCAAAAACGTTGTGTCGCACAAAAATTGAACCAACATTATTGACCTGTTTTACAACATTTTCATGCTAAAACTTTTTAACAGCGTCTTCAAGAAGAGAAATGTTGCCAAAAAATTGGGGACAGGCAAAGCTACAAGAGTACTCATATTTTGCTTCAGTGCTTACCAGCGTATTTAGAATTGCCTTCACATTCAGCTAAGCATTTAATATGTATAATTCATTTGAATTCTGCTCTTATATAGGTGGAATTCAACATCAATGTAGGTAAAATGTTTACCTAATAGATTTGCGGTTTTACAGAGTTCTATTCAAAGCCATATTATTACTAGCTAATTGGCTCAAGATGATTTTGTTTTCTCGATATATACCGTCTCCAAACCTGAAAACAAAATCAATGTGGTTTAAGCTGATTTAAAGAAAATATATTATGCTAAATTGTTCGTCGTATATTTAAAATCTTTTTAAATCCACAAAGCATACGTTTTGAATAAAATCAATCAAACTAAAATTTGTCATAGAGTAAGTCGCATTACACTAGTAAGCCTTTTGTTGTCTTCATTTGCATATTAGTGTTATAAATAGGGGTTTGTCACAAAATGTATACATTTCTGGTGTAAATGCATCGAAGGATGAATCTTTATTAAATTTTGTAAAATGCTTTGGATCTTTGAGAAGGTGCAATGCACACAAGATTTTGCTCATTATTTTTGTCGTTTGTTATCGTCGTTGCGCCGTATTTTATTTTTATGTGCTAGTAGGAAACCATTTGGCTGATTTTTTATACAAAATTGCTGTATTAATTGGGCTTTTTGTCTCATTTAAAAAAGTAAGTCATGAAAAGCATTTTACTAAAAGCAGATTCACTTCTAACAAGCAAGGAAAATGAAACAATGGACAATGGGTGTGAATATTATTAGAAACTTGTGTGGTGCTATAATCTCTTGCAATGCACTTGAAAGCTTGAATGCCAAAGGTAAAAATGGTATTTTAATACAATTGTTGAAAAAACGCAGGTACTATAAAACAGTTTCCCAATGCATAATTTCGATCAAATGTACGCCCTGAAAAAGGCAAACCTACATCGACGCTCATACTACCTTACATGCACGTAATCTCGGCTTGGCGATATCAAGCGTGAACAAAGTAGTAAACGTTGTTGACAAAGGAAAACACAAACTGCTTAGAATCCAGGCCCTAGATACCTTAATGTGTGTTACGCCAGCCGGTAAAATATACATGCGTGCTTTTCTGTGAAAGCACAATAACAAAGTAACATCTGATATGAACGGACACTTGTTTTGTCTTTCTTTCATTTCTTATATTTTCGAAGAACATCAATTTTAGTCCCCAGTACTCCTAACTCGTTTTCTGCAATTGCAGTAATTATTACTCAAATTTTCAAAAATGGATAAAGTTTGCATTTTTTGTTATAAACCCACTCCATACAAGGGTCAAGCTAATAGCTCGGTACATCAGCATTTTTTTGACCACGTTTGGGACTATCTGCATCAGCAACAAACATGCTCAACGAGTTCTCAATCCAAACAAAGTTTGATTGACTTTGAGTGTTGGAACACTCTAAAGTTTGCATCGGAAGCATGTTCAGAGTGTACTAGATTTGAGAGTAAATTTCTTGCCGCTTTTCGGAACTATTCAAACGCTCAGGAACAACTTAAAACAATGCTGCTAAATTTTGCAAATGTGTTACAAAAAGCGGATAATTCTGTACGCAGTTCAAAGGCATATCAAATATTTTCCCGAGAACACCTTAAACAAGCTTTGTGTACACTGGAAAACAATGAGACCTGCTTCAAACCCACTGTCAAGTTGGAAAGTGCTGTGGTAACACATTCTAAACAAAGTGACAACAGTAACCCGGAACAAGACCGAGAAAACAACATGCAAAATGTAAACATGCAAATCATCAGAGATGATGAGCAAGATGTTTTGGATTTTGAACACCCGTTGCTTAACGATGTGGTAAGTACGACAATTGTATAAAATTGTAAACGTTTGTGCCAAATTGCAAAAATCTCTCCTTTAACAAATGTTTTAACTTTCCAGGTTTTACGAAATTTATTCACATTCATCCCATCGTTGCAAGAGCACCAAATCCTTCGCAGTGTATGCAAAGCTTGGTACAAAGGCTGTTTAAAACAATGGCGTGATCGTACAGTTGTAAATATTGGACCAACAAATTTCAATCAAACTGAAACATGGGACATTGGAAATTATTTAGAAGCTTTCAAAGACCAAAACGATTTCCGTGAATTGGCTAGATATCCCTACTCGTCATATATTTTGCAAAAACTATTATTCAAATCGAATGCTACACCACAAACTGGACATGAAATTGACCTGCTCAAAGAAATCGGCAACTTCTGGACACATGTGGGTCCAACAATAAAAATTTTGCAGTTTAAAAATTGTGCATTTCAAAGTGAACAGATATTTGAGCATGCATTTACCCAAACATTATATAATCTTGAGACACTGGAGTTTTCAGAATGTCAAATGCTTCCGGAACGAACAAAAAACTTTTTGTTTGATGGTCGACCAATTACCCCTGAGATGTATCAAGCCAGTAAAAAAGGGAATCGCAGCCTCAAGAAACTAAAAATCAGTGGAATGTTGCCTTCAGATTTGTCGTTTTTGTTGTTTAACGCACCAAATATTCAGGTATGTTACAAAACGCTTAAAAATATACTTCTGAAAATTTTATGTTTTTAAATGTTGACTGTTTATGTACATAGTGCGTTGAACTAAACGACGGACACCGTGATTTACGATACAGAGAGTATGAAGCTTACCACAATTTCTATCCCAGCTTGATTACAACTTGTTACGTTAAGGAATTCGTAGACAAGCAGCCCTTCCGGATTAAGGAAATGCTAATTAATATAAATCACTATTACATGCATTTAACTACTGAAGAGAAGTTGAACATCCAAAACAAAATGAAACTTTCACTTGAGAATTTATTCTACGTTACGCCTCGAAAATCTACATATTCCTACATTCGCGACATTTTGCAACCGTTTGCAAATAGTACTTCAAATTCTTTAAAAATCTTGAAGGCGCTTCGTCCATTTGTCAATCCCGACACTGATTTTGTGCTTAGCAACGAAATGGTTGCCCTAGAAGAAATTCACTTTTATGGAAGCATTCACCGCAACTTGGACTTTTTAGCAAATACTCCAAATCTCAAAGTGCTGTATATGGATTACAATAGTTACGACAGTTTGGAAATTTTAAACAAGATGTATCCAACTTCAAAGCATGCTTTGCCATATCCGTATGTGCCTTACCAGGTTTGGCAAGTCAACGTTGATTTATTTCTGGACAAATTAGTGCGACTTCATCTTGACAAGTCTCAGGGCCCACATTTTTGGGAAAGGTGTTCCAGATGGATGCCAAATATAAAAATTTTAGAGGCTATGTTGAACCGTGAAGAATTTCAAGCTGTTTGCAGATGGTTGCCCCAATTGGAAGAGCTGACACTTTTGCATGAGAGCAGTGTGGATGACGAAACAATTACTGGACTCAACGGTACAACTGCGCAACACCTTAGAGAAAGAAACCCAAATAATCTAACACGTCTTGTGGACTTAAAACGATTTGTAATGAAGCAAAAGTGCGGAAGACATAATCCAGCTCGCCGGTATATGAAAGAGAAACAGCTTGGGAATCTAGCTGTGTTTCGTGGCTTTCTGGAATTACATCACTTGGAAGAGGTTCTTGTATTTGCGTCGAGAAAGGTAAATTCAATTAAATGCTTGATTACAGTGACTTCGTGCTGAAAAGAATTTTATAGTTATTGAACTAAATAATTTCTATTAGATGACTGAAACTGGAGAGCTAACTCTGAGAAACCATGTGGCTCAAGTAGAAGTAGTTCGTGCATATGGACCAACACCGCATGGAAATGGCAAATGTTGCGAAGTTAAGAAGTTCATACAGGCTTTCAAATTTACGAACGACCTTGAGTATAATTAATTTTCCGATTTGTAATTTCTACTTTTAATATTATGACAATTGCAAAATAGCATACATGTATATGTCCACCCATTTTATTTTGTTTTCAAGTAATTATTAAACCAGTATTATATTCTAAAGAATGGGGAATTAGCAACGAACGAACACGTGGCTAAGTGGAGGTGGTTCGCGCGAATGTCAATGGTAAATGTTGGGAGCCAAAAAAATTTGCGACAACTTTTAAATCTTCAAATTGTTTGAAGTGTGACGAAGTTTAACGTTAAAATTTACTAATTTATTATAAAAATGAATAATACTAAACTGTTCTTATTAAACAAATTTTATTCAAATGCCCAAGTCTCACGCTAATTTTTATACGTTATTCTTGTATATCAAGTAAACAAGACTAAAAATTTGTATACTACAGCTCGTGTTAACAGAAATACTTATTCAGCTTCCTTGCAAACAACAAGATAGGTATAGTTGATATAAATTTAGGAAAACAATTGCAAAGGGTAGTATTGTCAACTGTTTTTAGCATGCTACGGTTAATCTCTTTTTTGTCGTAATTTGTTTTGTAAAATAAGCTTAGTTATAATACAAGCAATGTTCCATGGACTCTGTAGGTTTGATCTGAACATTAATTTTAGTTAATTGATGACTGTACACGCAGTAAACATCTCTGCAAGAGACTTGTGCGATATTGTCATCATTATCCTCATCATCTATTGTTACAATAGCTACCTGTTAGAAATAAATTGCGGAAACTGTATTGCAGATTGTGGTAAGTTATTTTCTGATCAGCATCGTTACATATTAGCAAAACAGGGTGTAATTCTAAAAGCTAAGAAACAAACAATCACCCATTAAAGTTTTAGAGTTTTAATGAAACTTCGAGTTCAATGTCCCGTGTTACCAGGTTCATGATAAACCCTTTTTTAAACGGTACCGATGAGCTTTTACCAGTACTTTTGGTACCGAGTACAAGAAACACTATTTAAGCAGGTACTCAGACAGGACTACTCAGTACCAGTAATATTTGCTGATTATGGTTCCAAGGTGTACTAAATTAGTACCGACTTAAACTGTACTCAATGTCCTGTTTCCGTACAGCTGAGCATATCATGAAAGAAATATTCATTCAGTCAATTTTGTATCAGGCAGCTATATTATTTTTACAGGATGCCTGCAATCGGCAATAATAATAATCTCAGTAGAACAGCTAAAAGAAAAATAAGTAAAAAAGTAGCAATTAGGCCAATCTCGTTTACACAAAATAGACCTAGAAAACCATTCACTGTTTTAGAAACTGTACATCCAGTGAGAAGTGAAAGTCCATCGTTTAGTCAACCTGACCTTGTACCTGAAAAATCTCAAGTACTTTGGTTACCCACAGTTGAAAGAGAACCTTTTTTAGCTAATCAGTTATCTAACGAATATCAAAATGGCGACTTGACCTCATCGGATTTGCAAAGCAGTCTACAATGCCGGTCCGTTAAGAACAACGTTAAAGGCGTTGCTGTGACATCTTTATTAAAACTGTTATCACGCCATTCGTGCTTTCAAACAATTCCTAGAGACTCTCAAACATTACTTAAAACTCCACGACAAATTAAAATTACTTCAATAGATCCTGGAAAATATTGTCATTTTTCGCTAGAGAATACCTTATTACCAGTGTTAAAAAACAATCCCGAATTGCAAAACGTTAGTCTACAATTAAATATTGACGGACTGCCGGTGTCAAACAGTAATTCTCAACAGTTTTGGCCCATTCTTGCTCACGTTGTTGATTTTCCTAAATCAAGGCCATTTGTACTTGGCATTTACTATGGGGATGAAAAGCCCCACAGCTCTAATGAGTTCCTAACCGAATCCGTTAATGACATTTTGAAATGCAGTGCAATTTTATGTCAAAGTTTAAATAGAAATGTGTCAGATAAAGTTCACAGTATAGTCTGCGATTCTCCTGCCAGATCATTTATTTTAAATGTCAAAGGACACACTGGATACTTTGGGTGCCAAAAGTGTATGATAGAAGGAGAGCATTTCCGGAATCGAATGACATTCATTGGCGAGAATAGTGAACTTCGTACGGATACAAGTTTTCGACAGCAAAAAAACGACGATTATCATACAGGAACTCATTCGGAGTTGCTCCGGTTGCCAATCAATGTTGTAAAGCAAATGCCCCTTGACTACCAGCACCTTATTTGTCTAGGCGTCGTCAGAAAACTATTGTACCTGTGGACAAGAGGACCTGTGGAACGGTTTCGATTTCCCGCCCGATTTTTTTCGATTTCACATCTTGTCACAGCGCATTATCAGTGTAAAGCCATTCTTTTTTCGTGAATTTTCAATGAAACCAAGAACACTCAAGCATTTAAAATACTGGAAGGCAACTGAATACCGTTCATTTTTATTATATATTGGACCAGTGGTTTTAAAGGACTTACTTCCACAGTCATACTGTAATCATTTTCTTGCTCTTCACATCGCTGTTACAATCCTATGCTCAAAACATTTAGTAAAAGATTACTTGCGTTATGCCGAAAATCTTTTGTTATACTTTGTGACGAATTTTAAAACGTTGTATGGGCAGGAAAATGTATCGTACAACGTACAAAACCTGATACATATTGCTCATGATTGTAATAAGTTTGGTGTTCTTGATAATTTTAGTACCTTCAAGTTTGAAAACTACTTAGGCAAATTGAAAGTACTACTGAGAAGCCCAAACAAACGTTTAGAGCAAGTTCACAACCGAATTACGGAGTTACAAAGCTGTGGGGAGTTTGTGTCTTCATTTTCATCTAAACCTGAAAACACTCAACGCCTTAGCGACAACAAGGAGTTCACGCTTAACTGTTCCAGGGGTGACTGCTGCTGTATTTTGAGGTGCGGCACGGTGTTTTTGGTTAAGGACATTATAGAATCGAGATCGGGATTCCAATTAATAGGAAACAAATTAAAACAACAACGAAGTATTTATACTGTTCCGTGTGAATCTTCCTTGCTTGAAATTGCAGAATACACGTGTGAAGCTGTCAAACATACCATAACCTCTGATCAGGTGTCATCGAAAGCATTAGCATTTCCTTGTGGCCGGACATTTGTCATTTTTCAATTGTTACACACGAGGGATTAACTATGTATTACATTGTTGAGTTTCCTCCGGGACCTGAAGGAAAGAGGGACATTGCCATTGTATGTCAAAGCTGGATTAATGGAAAATTGCTCTACTTTCCTAACTAACGGCAGAATGCAGCAAAATATCAATCTGCTCTTGTAAAACAGCTGGTTCCCTCCCAAACTTGGCTTTCATATGAAGGATGGCGTGTTGTTGGTAACAAAATGTTTGGTAAGAACTAAACTAATAATTTATTTGTGCATTCAATATTGTCGACAATTCGTAACAATTAATTTTGTTGGTCATTTTCAACAGAAACCTATAAGCTAGCTCGTGAGATGTTATCCCGTGCTAGCGATGGCTCAGATTTTTCATGCACAGAAACCTCGGCAAATCGACTTTTAGTATGATTTTGTAGTAAAAAATGATGAAGACTCGTTTAACTCCGTAGTATAACTGGATAAACCGCGACCGGTTTCACATTTTATTTAAAATAGCATCATCAGGCGTCTGTGCAAAAATATATACATTCATGAGTAATTATATATTAAATATTAGTTGGATGTACATAAATTATAATCAGAAATTGAAATAAAATGTTATAAGTTTATAAAATTTACCCAGTAGTCGATTGGATTAAAATTAGTTTTATACATAATATTATTGAAGTACTCAGTAAAGCAGCATTGTTGCTGCTGCTGCTGCTGACTTTTCTTTATGAATGACAAAAATATATTTTGATGTATTGGAGCCAACAGCATTTTACGCGGTTTCATAGGTACATAAATGGAACATTATGAGATATACTCGTTTACATTGCTTATAAATATACCTGTTTTGTTATTTACACATTTGGTTTAGAACTTGCTGTGTTGAGTTTGGAATAGTAAAGGCAACTATAATTTTTATATTTTCAGCGCATTCTTTTATGTCTGTATTGCTACACTTTGCAAGTTCAGCTTCAAAGTACTCTTTTATACACGTACCTAAATTGTTGATATTTTTGTAGAAAGGCACAATCACAAAAGATTGGCTATTGGTTTCTACCGTTGGAGTAACTATGTTATAATGGTTTAGTATGGCAGGAGTATGCCTAGCTAGATACTGTATTAGTATTGGTGACTTTGGTTTGAGTAAAACTAAACGATCAAGTGTGCTAAGCTTTGTTAAAGTGTTGTTTAACAAAGAATCTGGATAGCTTCTTCGTCTGAATTTCCCCATAAGCTTATTTAGTTCTTGCATTCTCGTATTATAATCTGAACATGTTCTAATAATTCTCAACCCACATGAATACGGTAATGCTTTTAATAAATGTTTGGGGTGATTTGAAAAATAGTGTAAAAATTCGTGTTTGCTCATCGGCTTTTGGTAAATTGACGTACCTATAATATTATTTTTCCCGATGGATACATTCATATCTAAAAACGTTACTGAATTTTCGTTATATTCATAGGAAAATTTTAGAAAAGAATGCTGAAACACTAAATTCAACCATGCCTGTTTATCACTGATTTCTGTGATATCGACTATCATAAGAATATCATCTATGAATCTACCTTTATAGACTATCTCTAATTTCTCGAGTTGTTTCCTTAATTGCACTGCTGCAGTAATGTTAGCTATAGACACGCTAGCACAGTTTCCCATTTGTATACCTTTATGTTGAAAAAATAATTCATCGTTGAATTCGAGGAAGCTGTAATCTAGCGTTAAATCTAATAACCTTTTGAGTTGTGTGGTATTAACTTTTAAAGGAATATCTGTCATTTCCTTGTTTTCGTTGAAGAATTGAATGCAACTTTCTTTGCAGCATGCAATAGGTAGCTCCACATACATTGCGGTAATATCTGCTGTTACTAACAAGTATTTGCGTAATGGATTTAATTTTAGGTGACTTAAAGTTAAAATTAAATGCGGAGAGTCGATAATCAGGTCTGGAATCTGTAGGCTTAATGGTTGTAGAATGCTATCTAAGATCATAGACACACCTCTATTTATGCATTTTAAAGTGCTAGAAATTGGTCGACCTACCGGAAATGTTATGTAGGGCTTATGAATTTTTGGCAAAATATAAAATTTTGCAGGTGTGCTATGATCTGGATAGATTTGTGGAATTTTTCTATTTTTCAAAATTTCTTTACACAAATAATTCGCATGATCTTTAAATCTTTCGCTAGCTATATTATATTCTGCTTTTACGGACGGTCTGTATGTATTCTCGTCAAATAGTTGGCGATATACTTCCTCTCTATAGTCAGCGGTGTTCATTACACATATACCAGCGTTTTTATCACTCGGTTTGATAATTATATGATTAGTTTCAATAAATGAACTAAATTCCTGTAGTAAATGAGTGTGCACTTTGTTGTGCGGTTGAGATCTGCGTTTTAACATTTTTGTACAATTAACAGAAAACTTGTCATCAAACAAATATGATTCAATAGGAGCTTTCTTTTGTGATGGACAAACTGCTTTTTTTATGTTAAACATTATTTGTGTAATCCTATCCATACTCTTGTTTTCTCCCCTCAGTTCAAAGAATATTCTCCAGGCTAGTTTTCTTTTGCCTTCGTCAATACAATTAGCGATGGCTTTATAATTAGGTTTATTTGAAAAAGTGAACTTGAGTCCCAAAAATAAAACTAGATTTACTGACACTGGTAAATATTGAACTGATGAGATATTATGTATAACACTATCTGACGATTCCCACAATTTATACAGTTTAAATAAATATTTTTGTTGTCTACGTGACAAGTTACCATAAAATGGAAATAGCTTGTGTAAATTAACAAATCTTCGTTTTGTTTTTACTGAGTACTTACTTTCTGATTGTCATTGAATTTGATAATTCGATTTGTTTCTCTTTCGAGAATTGTTTTTTGAGGATGAATTAGCCTTTTCATCATTGTCGAAATTACGATTTTTATTGAAGGCTGCTGTTCTGTCCCGTTTCCCTGGGTTGCGGTCGGTCCTGGATTTAGTAATGTCCTTGACACTTCTATTTCCGTGGCGGTGATTGGTACTTTGGTCTGCCTTTTTGTTGGTATTCCTGTTGTGAGTAGTTTTATTTTGAGCAGCCGCAGTATTTTTGGGGTTTGAAGATGTAGAATTTGTTGTAGTTGTAGCCTGTTGTTGCACCGTCACAGGTTCCGACTGCTTCATGATTCCTAGCGAGTTGATTTTGACCTTTCCATCCTCCACCTTCTTAAGTAGTGACTTGGCATATCGGTTTTGTGGTATTGGAGGTGGAAGTTTATTTTCCCTGCGCCATCGTGGAAGCCCGTCCTTGACCTTACTCTCCTTCTTTGTCCAGTCAATTTCCTTGACATTGAATGTCTCGTGGAAGTTTATTTGTGCTGCTTGGTAGAATGAGCATAGGAAGAACTGCATAAACTGAAGTATTTCCTCCTCATTTGTGGTTTGTTGCTTTACAAATTGGACGATTTCCCACATGATACGCAGTAAAATTAATTCAGTAGTAAACGCTAGGCCAGCTATTGCATTAATTTGTACAGCTTGCACAAAACTTGTTTTTGTCTCAAATGTATCATTATAGTACAATTTCGGTAGTAAATTGTACTGCGGTATTTTGAAGTTGATGTAGGGGCTGAAGAGACACACTTCATTTTGCACTGCACTATTTATGTTTATTGCTGAATACCGACACTGAAAGTACGCTGTAAACCAGTTTAATACTTCCATTTGAGTCTTCTTCGGTAATTCAAACTTAGGCACAGGAAGAATACTGAGTAAAGTTTTGTCGGGAATTGAGGGTTTCACCTTCACGTTTTCTAACAGTTGAAAGTATTCTTTGACTAGAATATCCGATTCGTATTCCTCCCTTAGGTGCCAAACAGAGAGAGTTTTCTCCTCGTCATACTCCTCCAACAGTTTAGTTAATTTTTTCTGCCAACTCATCAGCTGTATCGGGAACAGTATTTTGGTTGTCAGTAGGTTGTGAAACTAGTGGGGAGTAGCTTGGAGACGGGGACTCATCCATGGCAGTGTCTCCTGCCATTGTTTCAGTTGTTGACGCCATTCCAGTTAGACTTTGGAGGACCGTAACGATACTAAGAGTCAACTAGAGCGAACTTTAGTATGATTTTGTAGTAAAAAATGATGAAGACTCGTTTAACTCCGTAGTATAACTGGATAAACCGCGACCGGTTTCACATTTTATTTAAAATAGCATCATCAGGCGTCTGTGCAAAAATATATACATTCATGAGTAATTATATATTAAATATTAGTTGGATGTACATAAATTATAATCAGAAATTGAAATAAAATGTTATAAGTTATAAAATTTACCCAGTAGTCGATTGGATTAAAATTAGTTTTATACATAATATTATTGAAGTACTCAGTAAAGCAGCATTGTTGCTGCTGCTGCTGCTGACTTTTCTTTATGAATGACAAAAATATATTTTGTCCAGTGATAAGGATGCAGGTTCCGATAAACTGACACTTATCAATGCAACACCAAAGACTGGTTCAAAGAAACGGAAACCAAGGAACCAAATCGTTGCAAACGATTTGCCACCGCCTCCAACACCGCCTACGCCTTCTATTTCCCAAAATCGAACGGCTGGTTTGCCGTTCTTAATTGCTGTTTCTGAAGATAGCGAAGTAAGAAAAAATGTTTTTCCTGTCACAAGTTTGGAATTTGAAAACTGATTTCTTATAATAATTTTGCAGCAATCGGTAAATCAGGAAATGGGAGTAAGTGTCCAAGGAACAGCTCCAATGATTAGTCAGTCAGAACTGGAGGATGTCCACTTTATAGACACTGGATTGCCGAAAAACGCACATGACAAAGTGCTGCAGAACTTTGGACTTGGCAAAACGGTTGGTCGCATTATTGGAGGTGACAATGTTGCAAGTGTATGAGGCAAACTTCTACTCCTGGATCCTCAAGGTGGCAAGTGGATATTCCACACAGCATGGAGCCTGAAGATGGAAATTATCTGGGTTCCTCAGGTATCATCAAAAATCGAATTTGGATGATATAAAAACATACATAAAAGCAATTTGTGAATGTTAATTAATTGACAATTGAATGTACTTTACAGAAGTTATGACATCGATTAGGCAACTTCAGCTCAATCAGGAGTTACTACTTGCCAAACAGGACATGTTGCTGGATCTGGTTCGTAGTCTCGTTCAAGGCCGAAATGTAGAAAAGAGCTTAACCCAGGCAGCTTCAGTATCCTTGCCACTTACTAAAATGGAGGACTTTTATTCACTGGACAACGAAATTAAGTCAAGTTCTTTGAAGCGGCAAGAATTGGTAATGAATATTTTTTGTTTAAATAATTGTTTGGTAACAATATTTATGGACAGAGTTATGGACATTCAACAATTTTATTTTGATATATAGGAAACAGTTTTGAGCAAAACTGGAGGAGGTACGTCGAATCAAGTTGCTCATCGAATTGTGTCTGCATTAATGACTGATAGTTTGATGTCAAACTTCTCGTTTGCTGGACACACAGGGAAGGAGAGTTTTCGAAACAGTGTTCTCTTAGCCGTCGTTTGTGGTGAGCTTTTTTGTTAAATTTTGTGCAATTTATCGGAGAATATCTTTTAGATAGAGAATAACCAAGCAGCTGATGTTTTAAATTACTTGCAGGTGCCGTGAGGCGCACGGAGAAAGGGTCTATTGCGACAGATAAGGAAACAGAAAAGGCTGTCGAATATTGGTTAAAGAAAGCTCCTGGTCGAGTTAAAATAAGGTATGTTATTACACATAGGCAAAATTTAAAATTAAACCTTTTTAGTAGATGCTGAACCTTTGTATATATTTTTTGAACTTTAAGGGAAATGAAGCAGAGAAATCTGGAACATGTGCCCCAGGAAAATTCAGATGATAATAATTAGGAGGTTTTCTTATCTTATCATTCAATTGTTTGTTGTTTTACACCAGTGTACACCTCGTTCACTCCAGTTTCATTACACATACTTGTTATGAATGGCATGTTTGCGTTCTTCTAAAGCGAAACCCAACGTGTGACAATTCGTGTATAGGTTTTTCATTCTTTTCGTTGCATACATACAACGACGTCATTCAGAATAGAAGTAGGCAATTGCACAAGCCGTGTGTCATATAATGTAACACCTAAAGGCACAACCATATGCCAATGAGTACACATAGTGCGTAACCGCGTTTATGTTCCCATTTGGTCTACCAAACGTTCGATAGAAGAGGTTTTTCTTTTTGCGCTTTACTGGTACCAGAACGGGTGTTTTCAATAAACACGAATACCAATCTTCTTTTAAAATTCGAATATTGCTCTCAGCAACAATAAAAACCTTTTATATTCTTACAGGCTTCTACGAAAAACTTGAACCCTTCAAAATAGAACATTTTTTTTATTGCCAGCATATTTTGTCCACTATCTGCCTGGAGGCTGCATTTTCAGTTTAAAAAGCAAGGAACTGCTTTGTTCTACTTAAAACACGAAAGCAACAACCTTTTCTGCTTGTGTTTTTCTTTGTGACGTCACGGAAGAAGGATCGGCTTGGGTTTAATTCCTACTTGAACACACTTGGCCAGCGAGATAAAGTAAAACTTGCTTATTATAACAAGTTTACACCACTAACCAAAAGCAACACAGTGGCTCCATTACTTGCTCAGACAGAAGCTTCATAGTGTAAAACAGTGCTTCTGAAAGACCTGCTTTAAAAGAATGTTCTGAATTCGTATTTTGTGGTTGGTTTGCCATAATAAAAGCGTATTATTGTTATTCAAACAAAATATAATACGTGCGGTACGTTTTCCAGAGACAAAGCACCTTTTGCATTGTGGGTGCATTTATACTTTAGTACACACACTTTTTAATGAATAAGCTCTTTGTTTTTGTACTAAAGCAAACCGAATGTGTGACAATGACAATACCCTTTCTATGCTTTACACTACATGGCTACCAAGATGTCATTCAATGGACAAGTGAGCTACCCGCATTAATCCCACATCTGTTTAAAACTTTCACCAATGCATTCTTCGATTTTGTTATATATCTTATGAACATTCCCATCAAGACTTGGTGACCAGCTCGAGCTGCTTGGCTGTTTTAACACATAAAATAGAACTAACAGGATTTTTTCTCAAAGTGGTTCACATCTTACTAAAATTTACCGTACGTTTTTTCTTATTAGTGAGCAGTGTTTTTTGGTTTCCTGTTGTACATGTTGTTTTGTGTAAAAAAGTGTAGTTTTTTCAAATTAATTCACAACAGTTTCATATGATTACAGTTTTGTAAGGAAAGTTTAAATAACTCGGTTTATACACTAATTTTTTCATTTAGCGTTTTTTGTTAATTATGTGTTTGCGCTAAGTCAAAACATATAAAAAAATCCTGATTTAATCTCCAAGGCAACCTACATCGTTTACGTTTGGTAGTGACTGACGATAAAGTGCGTTGGTCTGGCTTAGGTTACAAACACTCGTGCTTGAATATACTTCCATTCCTGCAAAGTTTACTTAATATTTCAGGACTGTATGCCATACAAACAAGATAAAATATGTTGATTAGTTATTTGCACACCAAAACGCGTTTACGATAATCTAAACATTGGAAAATATTGTTTTTGCGAAGTTTACTTACCTAATTAGTTAATTACATTTTTCCCGAAATGGGTAAAAACAAACGGAAACTGGCCACTAAGCCACCTAATTCAGCAACAATTGCTCACTCCAGCAAAAATAAGCCTACCCCTGGAACTTCTTCAAAAGCCTTAAATCGAAAAAAGATCAAAGTTAATCGACTCTCAACGACTACCGCACCCTATGACAAAGCTGAAAGTTTTCCAGAGAAAAATCCACTGCTGACACATGTGGTAATATATTTTATGTTTATACTGTGTTTATATCCATGTCTATTTATGTGTATACCCTTCAAATGTTACAAACATTTTCATCAAAACCGATTGTTCAAAATTAAATTTTGTTCTACTGCAGGTTTTCTCCAAATTGCTGAAATGTGACTTTTCATTCAAAGACATCCAACAAATCAGACTTGTTTGCAAGACTTGGTTCAACTACAGTTTAAAGAAATGGCGTTCAAGTGTAGCAGTTCGGCTTCGACCAGTAGATGACTACCTGTGGGGAGAATTAAGAATTTCAAAACATTTTACCAGAGCGTGGGACATCGAGATCTTTCTTGTACAGTTTACTGACCCAAATGATTTTCTAGTACTGGCCAACTACCCATACACAAAATACATTTTAAAGGGACACTACTTTGGATCAAATGACTTAACTTCACCATCCGAAGCATTTTCAGTGCAAGGAAACCCAGCAAGGAATCTTTGGAATATTTTGGGATCAGAAATCCATGAGTTGTCATTTGAGCACTGCCTATTTCCAGAACAGCAAGCAGTTCAATTTGAAAGAATATTCACTCAAATTTTGCAAAATTTGGAAATATTGAGTTTCTCGGATTGCAAAATGTTTCCACACAGACAAATCAACCAGTTAATAGATAACAGAACAATAAACCGAACCACTTACATAAAGAGTCCCAAAAATAATCAAAGCTTGAAACAATTTTCGGTGAATGGGATTTTGCCGATAGATCTGTCCGTTGTGCTGATGAATCCTCCAAATATTCAGGTACTAAACCTGGTACCAGTTAAAAAATAATTTCAACAATTTAATTAAAATATGTGCAAACATTTCACACATTTTTTTTATTTTACAGTCGATTGAACTAAATTCAGAGGTTCGTGACAGAAACCATTTCTATCAAAGACTTTCTGATATTTCCAATGCTAAGCGCCTTGTTGATGGAGTGGCACTTCAAATTAAAGAAATCAAACTAAATTTGAAAGCAGAGCCTCAAACAAGGAATAGGCACCCCTGGAGGATTATGCAGTTACCATTAGAGCGCCTCTGCTATGCCGCAACACCGACTGAACGGGAAACCACAGGCATTTCGGAGATTCCCGTAATTACATCAAACTGTTCAGAAACATTGAAAATTCTAGAAGTGTTTCAACCACCAATGAAACGTTTTGAAAAACTAAGAGCACTGCCTACCGAATTGGTTAACTTAGAGGAGATTTATTGTTACGGAAATGTTTTTTCAAGATTAAACTTTTTGAACCAAACGCCCAACCTGAAAGTGCTCTATTTGGACTACAAATGCTTGAACAATCTAGATAAAGTTTATAAGCTTATCAAAACGGCCAAGGGTTTGAGACAACTCAAAAACGCATATTTTCCTCAAGGAAGAAGAGATTTGGTAGAAGCTCGGGCGCCACTGGACACAATTCAGGAGAAGTTGGAACGTTTTCATATTTACGTGGACTTGGGATCAAGGTCATGGACCCTAGTGCCTCAATGGATGCCCAACTTAAAAATTCTGGAAGCAACCTTGCGAGAAAATGCCTTTACAAATGTTTGTGAACTTCTGCCTAATTTAGAGGAACTGGTACTGCTCTACGAAAGCTATGTAAGCGATAAAGAAATAACTGGAATATCGGGACGTGGGAGAAGAAATCCCAATAATTTGACAAATATGAAAGGTTCGTGATTGAGTGTTTATTTACATTGGTTTTGGAAATTTGTAGAAAAAATAGAACATTTATTTAATTTTTTGAGTCTTAAAACAGGGTTGAAGAAATTTGTTATGAAACGATCATGTGGAAAATATGGAGCAATTGGACTTTTTATGGAGAGCAGCCTTGGAGACCGCTCAATATACAAAGGTTTTTTGGAAATGCGGAATCTAAAAGAGGTCCAATTTCCAGCATCCGAAGAGGTAATAATATTTTAATTATGAGTTGCTTGACAGATTCATTTTGTTAGTACAGTTTATATTATAAAAACATTTATCTAAATTTTGTGTGATTTCCTATGAAGATTACTGAAAATGCAATTTTGGCTTTGAAACGACATGTGACTAAAGTAGAAGTGATTCGTTACTATGAGGCTGGACCGCATGGAAACGGGGAATGTTGCAGAGTTAAATCGTTTTTAGAAACAGCAAAGACCAAATACGATGGTAGTCATATTTATGGATAGTTGGGTATTCATTGTATTCAAACAAATGCATGTTTGTAAACTGAAAGTTTTTTATGCTGGTGTGTGCTTTTTTGTTTTTGTAATGTATGAAAACTACATTATAACTAACTAATTAGAGAAGATAAGATGTATAGTATATTTAGTACGTGCTGAAATAATTTTGGCCTTTTAAACTTACAAAAATTTGTAAATTACTGCTGGGCATGTTTAAAATATCTAATTGGACTCATTTGTATATATGTTTTAAACAACCTATAAACATTGCAGATTTAAAAAAAACAAATACTAGTGTGAAACGTGGGAGTAACTGTAATTAAACAGCAGGATGTACACCAAAATAATTCGCAAATAGGCAGGCTCTAGTTACAGAATCGCGAGGTGCTGCTGGAAGTAGCATGTTTTCCATATTCAAAATTTTGTAAAATGTTGACACAGTTGACAGAAAATGCCTTTGTCATAGTTATTAACTTCTGCAGCATTTCTAATGGTACCTCCCCGCTCTGAGGGCAGAAAATGTTTTAGGGGTATTAAACATACAATTAGAATAATTTTCCTTTATATTTAAATTCTTTAGGAATTTAATTAAATTGTATACTTTTCAAGACCACTTGTAATTAAAAAACTATATGTAGCTAGGGGATTGTATAGGGCTGTACAAATAGCTGTGCTTGGTAAAAAATTAATATTATGTAGCAATTAGACTCGTCCAATTTTACTCTGTAAAATATTTTAATTTTTTTGTAGACTCGTAGTATTGATATGTTTGTTGTTTTACAGCAGAGATTTTTTCTTTGTATAATCGCAGGAATAAGTTTCAAAATGTAAAACATCTTTTTTCATTAACAATTCATGAATAGATATTAAAATTAAAATCATTGTAATCTTTGGAAAATGCCATGTACACTTTGAACATATAATTCCAACAGCTTGAGAAAATTAAGGGATATCCAATTTTTGTGGTCATTTCTAACCTAAAAACATTTGATTATGAGCAAGATTATGATTATGCCTTCCGCTTTAACATAGTTTTTATGAAAGGCGACTCACAAGTTTCAAAAGTTCATTGAATGGTGATTGTAGGCTAGAATATTAGTTTAATTACAAACTGCAACCCTTAATTTTCCTCAAGCTCAATTCTGTGTGCAATGCAATTCGAGGAAATACCCAAGGGAGAATATGCACTTAGACGGCATGTTACCTACACAAATGTAACTTGCAGTTATGCAGGAGCCACCCTCAAAAAAGGCAATTGTTGCCGTGTCAAGCGGTTTACTTTCCTGTCTGGATATCAGGAGAATTTACACTGAGGTCGCAAAACCTTTTCAAAGGGGATTATACTCAAGTTATATGTATGCATGTTTGTTCTGATCGTGTAAAAATTCGAAACTGCTCTCTGATTGTGATATTGCAGAGCACTGTTGGTTTTGCTTCTTGTGACTCAGATTTTTGCACTTTTGTAGAGTTTATGATGTGAATAATATGTATTATGAAGCCTTTGTAAATAATTATTTCAACAATTTTGCAGTGGACAATGCCTTTGTTTAACAACTAATATATCAATTTGAAAAATTGTGTGCAATTTTTAAATCATTTAATTGACACAAAAATAACAAGTACAATTTAACATGTAAGTACATAACAAATTTTTTTATCACACTTTACAAAAACTTGGGTTCTTAGTGAAATATAGTCACAACTTCAAAATGTCACCAAAAGTCGTACCATCCGTGTTGTTAAATTTTTAGGAGTGTTTTAAATTTAATGCAAAATTTGTTTCTTTCACCTTCTCTTTGCACTTCAAAATGTCACTTTCAATCCAACACAACTCACATTTTTTATTTGAACGAGTTTTGTAAGTAATGTTGTAAGTGTGTATAAACCAGCTCTATTTATTCCAGTGTTTGTATATTCTTGTATGCTAAGTAGTTAGTAGTTTGCTACATTCAAAATTAAAATAAGTTTCTTAAACATCACAAACCTTGTTACGAAAAGTCAGCACAAAATGGTATTCACTAAGCCATTCAACAGGTGACGAGTCGCTTTATACCGCAGCAAAACTGGTAAAAACAAAGACGCTTTCAATGAGAAAGTATATGTGTTTATTTCAAAAAAGTGCACATCGAGCAGCCAAAGCACGCCACTCAGCAAACGAAACTCAGAATTCCATGAGAGGACAGAAAACATAATTTTGACCTGCTGATCAGGTTGGAGCATGCGCAGGATATACCCACATAATAAGCGCAATCGTCTCCAATATTGCCGTGTGCTGGAAAGAAAACAACTTTTTTGAGCAAAGAACATTAGCCATTTTGCCAATTTAAAAACATTTAAATAAAACAATTAAATAATTGCAAACGAACATGTCAGATAACGAATCGGGAAGGGTGACCCGTGGTGCACTTAAAAGAGCTGAAAAGCGAGTGATTGAAGAAGAACGAACTGAGCGGGAGAAAAAACGGTTCAATGTTGGCAATCAGATTGGAAAGAATGACATAGTTGTTAACAAAAATCTTGGCAAAATAAAGATAGAAAATGACTCGAACGAAGTGAAGGTGGAAGTGGATTCGGAAACGATTTCCCTGACCTTGGCAGATTCTCAAGAGACAGAAGTAGAACAAAAGGTTGTAATTGTGGAGCAGTTGGAGGATATCCCAATCATTAAAAATGAGCCATTAGACCAAGTATCTGAGAAACCAGGCGTTGCCAGTGATTACCTAGTTAAGGAGGAGCTGGACACAGATAATTTTTCAAACGGTGCTCAGGATATCAAAAACATGCAGAAAAGTATTGTGGAGGACATTAAAACTGAAGAAAGGTCAACCGCGGATAAAGTAAGAAATTGTAAACCTTCTTTTCAAAAATCGAGAGTATACATATTTAAGTAAATATTTTTATCATCTATTTCAAGGTGTTTGAAATTCTTTTTGGGGCAGAACTTATTAATCTGAAAGCAATTTTCGCCTGTCGTTTGGTGTGTAGTGAGTGGATGAAAAGTGTTGACTGGTGTCTTGGTGAGGATTCATTGTCATACGTCTTACAGGGAAACTACAATTTTTACGATCAAAAATCACTAGACAAATTTTTAGAAGCTTCAAAATGTTTTGGAAGCAGTCCAATCTTGGGAAAAACTGCCAAGTTTGAGTTGTCGCACATTAACCCAGGAGCAATACTAGACTCAGCTACAAAGACGTTTTGGCATAGTGCCAAAGTGTTACTGTCAAAATATGGCGAGAACCTTAAGCTTAAGATTCGCCAAGAAAGGTTGGGCCTAACACCGCTGAAATGGTATCAACTATTGGAAATGATCTTACCTCTTGTTCCAAACCTTAAGACGTTAGAGCTTTATGCAGAATACGATTATGAACTAGGAAATGATGAAAGGACTGAGCAAGAAAATGACCTGCTGAACTACATGGCTGGGAAAGAGTTTCCACCATTGTTAAAACTACAAACTTTGGAATTTTGCTGCGAAACATCATCCATTCACACGGCAATAGTTAAAAATACTCCAAAGCTAGAAACACTTTACACGAATGTGCTTTCGGAGGAAACTGCTATTTTGCTGGGGGCTCTGAAAAATCTTAAATTGCTTAGGGGACCAGTTTGTTTGAAAAGCTTACGTCATCTCAACGAGGATTTAGAATACTTGAGTTTAGATTTCAAAAACGATCCCAAAAGCAACCAAGCACCATTACAGGATTTTCTGCAAAGTATTCAGCAGTTTAAAAAGCTAGAGCAGTTGTCGTTGTATAATAGTGTAAATTTTGATGACGATCAGCATTTTGGTGAAGAAAGTTTAAAAATGAATTCGGTACAACAACTATACCTTCATCGTTTCAACACTGAGAAACAGGACTTTCCGCGAATTATTGATGATATTTTCAAACCTGATGCACTTTATGCAAACATAGCTTCCTACTTTCTAAATATTAAATATCTGTTCATTACAGAAGACTCGATTGATAACATGACATGCACTAATGAGGAGCAATCCACAACATTAGCATACCATTCGGATATCTGGAGAAAGTTCAAGCTGCTTGAGGATGTGATTCTGATTGCAAAGTATACTCGCAGTTTCAAACCAAAGCGATATGTAAGTTACTTTATTATACTATTATATAATTTTATTACTACTTTCAAAATATGTTTTAAATTCTTTTCCATTATGAAAACAGATTATGACACCAGCCATTCATTGTGCTCATGGCTGTACTTGGACAAAGAAATGCTACGAAGATTTCAATAAAATTGGGAAACATTCTTTAAAAAATGAAGCAGATTTCGCCAATTAAACTCAACTTGAAACTTTCGCAAAACTAGCTAAGTTTGACAAAGTTTTCTTTTGTGTTTTAACAACGATGGTGTGTTAATTTCTATTTTAAAATTAATAGAAAAAGAATTCTCAATTGCACAAATCCTCATTTGCAAAATCGAAAATTTTAAAATTTAGAAAGTTGAAACCAAAACTCCATTTGTGATATTTATACTAAATTTTACAAATTTTAGGCATAGTTGATAGTGTCTACAAATTGTGTTTTATTGTATCATTAAGATGTTTTCATAATAATAAATTCAGTCTATTAGGCTAGGGTTAATTTTTTAAGAGAATTGCTTTATTTTCAATGAAAATTTTTCATTTTAGCAATATTGTTTATACATCATTGAACACTTTTGTTTCCATAAACTATGTTGTAAGACTATATCCAATTTGAACTAGACAGTTGACAAAGCCTGCTTTACAAATATCAATCAAAGTACACCAGCAAATATTTTCAAACTATTTTCCCTTAAAATTCTTATAAAATTTATCTCACTGTGACTACAGCACGTCTAAAACCTTATTAGCTGTAAACTAAAAATAGTAATTTCGTTCTAAAACATCACAAACATTGTTCTAGAATCAGCTCTGGTTATTTTCTAATCAATTTAACAAGTGAAAGGCCGCTGGAAACCCGCACAACTGGTAACCAAAGGGAGGTGAAAAGGACTAAGATGGAAAAGCTGAAAGCTTTGCAAAGAAGCCTATGCTATTGAGTGGTTGGTTACTCTATAAATAGATACATCTAATCCCAATAATACTATTGGTGATATAAAAGGTGATCAGTTTTTAAAAAGTGTTTCATCTTCTCAGTGTAAAGTTACGTTTTAAAATAAGTACAAACAGGAAAGTTTTTCATGCTTCCGACATTCCCTTTCTTTTTTATTCCCTTTTTACTTCTCTGTGTCAACAAAACATTTCATTGACAGGGTACCGTAGTATTTTACATAATTAGCCGAGTAAATGCAGAATATTTCTGCCTTAGAGGGAATATACATATTACTCTCACGATGACCTTCTGCAACAGCAACAATCTGATGACTTGATGTTCTGTCTAGGTGATTTTGTGAGTATGCACATGTGACATGTGAATACGCCAGCAATATCAAAGGTTCATTCAGAAAGGATTATTGCTGAGATGAGCGTAAGTATATTCTGTTGAAGGGTAAAATCTATCAATATAGTCGACTCAGCAGCAGTGACAAATGTATATTATTTTGAAGGAAGTCTTCAAATTCTTTTTCCAGAAAGCTATGGTGCTCACTATTTTATTTTTTTCATATTTTCTGGTTTTCGAGCTCCATAATTGGTAAATAATATAGAAATTACCCAGTGCCGGTTTCAAAGCAGCCTTTGCAAGATTTACAGGGGTAGTAAAACATATTTCACATTACGTTTTCTGCTTGACTGAATTTAGCTTGGGTGCTTGGGTGGAATAAACCCTATGTAAGCTTGAAGAAAGGTTCACTCGTAAACTAAAAGGTACCTGCTATTTGGTCCCTTAAAGGACCACTATCTGCTGTTTGGTCCCTTAAAGGACCACTATCTGCTGTTTGGTCCCTTAAAGGACCACTATCTGCTGTTTAGTCCCTTAAAGGACCACTATCTGCTGTTTGGTCCCTTATAGGACCACTATCTGCTGTTTGGTCCCTTAAAGGACCACTATCTGCTGTTTGGTCCCTTAAAGGACCACTATCTGTAGTCTCTGCACTATTTCCATATTGGTAGTGAAAATGTTGTGGCTCTATGGCGTTTAAATGCTGCAAAAAAGACTACTTTAGAAAAGGTACTTTTTAGGTACCTTTCGGTTATCGGATTGATCTGAAAATCAATAGGGATCGTCGCAAGAGGTTTAGCTATCAATAACTGAAAACGGAATTGGAATACCTCAAACGGTTGAGGAGTTATCGTGCTTACGGATGGACGGAGGGAGGAACGTACAGACACATCAAGATGATAGGAGTAAAGGAACACTAACGTGAACCTTAATAAGGCATACCAAAGTAAACCACTTATTGCAGTTTTTTTTAACCTAAATGCTATAGTGTAGAAATCTGGTATGCATTTTCAATTACATAGAAAATTTTCTGGATTATTATATAAATGGACAACCGAGAGTAAGCAAGGCAGCATGAAAATTATCTATGGGTCCTCACAAACAGGCTTCTTAAAGATACGTAATCCGATTACGTCTGATGTAAATAATTTACGTTTTGGTACACTTGATTTTGGCAATGTTTTAATTCATGCATATTAATTTCAATTCAATTTTAAGAGAGACCGCAGTAGAAAAATTCAGGGAAATGTTTTCGAACAAAACCACTTTATTTTTTGCCAAAAATTTTTTGGCGAAACAGAATTAAGCATGTTTATAAAATTCAAAGGGTTGAAAAAGTGCCCATCACATTTTTTCATGATTTGAACCTTAGTAAAGCAAAGTTCATTTCCCTTTGTGAAAACGTGTACTCATAGAAAGCGTTACTTAAACTTTCCGAAATCCAAAGCAGCAAGAACACAGAGTATTACCAATCATCTCAGTAAACAGGCAGGGTAGCACAAAATTAAAGCACAGATATTCATAGGGAAGTTTTGCTGCTTGTAAGTTCTACCCATATTATGAACCCACCATCCAGATCGGGAATTTCTGTAACAAATAGATATAAAAACCCACTCAACCATGACCAAACCAACAACAAATCTTTTTGAAGGGGTGTAAGCTTTCAAATATGCGTGAGGGTGCGTACACTACTGATACACTGAGAAAACAAACATGCGTAATATACGGTGTTTTTATCATATCGTAGCTTTCCTGTTCTCCTTACCGGAATAGATTTGATACCCAGGCAACAGAGCAAAAAACTGACGCACACAGCTGATATTAAAAGCAATTCCCACAACAAAACAGTAAATTTATATCCGTTGCGTGTTTCAGGTCTCTTTAAACAACACAAACTCAAATAATAAAGGATGGGCTTTCAGTTTTAAAACCATATTTCTGAGGTGACAGTGAATTGTAGAGATTTAAGTACGCTTAAATATTATTAGTCCGTATAAAATATTTACAAATTTGGAAGTAACTAGTTTCTTGCGTACGTAGCTGGTGATTTTGTACACTCATTGGAGATTCAGAAGTCAACATTTGTAACATCAGTTTCCAGCTCACAGTTTAAAAAGGAGAGGTGAAAGATTAAAAATGCTGCTGCAGAGTAATATACAAAGGCGCCAGAAACTAATTGGAGATCAAAAATTCTGCAATCAGTCCGGATTACGTCAAGCACTCAGAAATATTCAGCCAGTTTGGATTGAAATGGATACGCCAAATTTGCTACACATTTTTCCCGAAGAGGTAAAAATTTATACATGTGCACAATCATTCATTAATTCTAATATTATTTTTGGATTGTTCTTGCTATAACCATTCTAATAGATTTGATTGAGGATACTCAAAAGTTTGGATGCCCAAGACCAGGCTAACTGTGCAACAGCATGCAATTTGTTTCAAGAATGGCTGATATTTCCAGTGGTAAAGTGTTTCATATGACAAAAGCTGCATTACATACTCTAACTAACCATAATTTGCTAATAACCTTCATTACCAAATTAGATTTTGCCAAACATTATTGGATTTCTCAGCTGTGAGGATATTCTCAACTGCATTAAAGCATTTCCGGAGTGGCGCTTGAATACACTTTGTCTGGCCGATAGAGTAATTGCCGGTTTTGACTATTTTGTGGAATCTCAACAGCCATTTCAAAACTATTACAAGACACAGAAAACTCAAATTGACAAAGAGTTTCTGAGAAAATACATTGGTTGTAATCAAATCAATATTTCTGCTCAAAACGATGATTTGCCAACTGATGAATTTGCTAATGTTGTTCTCAGCAACCGTGTAACTGTTGAAATTAACAATCATCCCGAGGTTTTTACAAGGTTTGAAAACTTACTGGACACCAAAGGAACCCAATTCCGTTATCTGACTTTAATTGGTGGCCAGATAAATATCAGCCCTGCAATGATGTACATGTTGTGTTATCAAATTTTACGAAAGTGCAAAAACCTAAAAACCTTTACGATTCGGGGATGGAGCTGTTTAGACTGGAGCACTACTACAGATTCAAATATAGAAAGTATTTTGAAAAAACCTTCACTTGTCAACCACTCTCACTTGGAAATCTTGGATATTGATGTTATAAGTCAGGAGTTTTTGATCATTTCAAATTTACTACTCAACAAGTACAAAAGCCAGCTTAAAAAAGTGAATGTGAGGGTAAAAGCTCAGCCATGCTATTTTTTCTACGAACAATTTATGGACTTTGAGAATCTAACAGACTTTACTGCTCTACAGGGAAATGAATCTACAATTGTGTTACTTCTAAAACTTTTGCAAGCTCCAAATTTGCAAAAACTGGAAATAAAACTGAACCAAAATGTACCCAATTTAGACGAGCTTATAAAAATGCTCACAACATTTACAAAGTTGCACTGTCTTAATCTACACTTTGGTGAAATGTTTAGGGGTTGGACTGACCAACAAGTTTTAAGTGTACATCCTGAGCTTTGTGCAATGGCTCCTGTGAAATCGCTAACAGTTTGTTCAAGTTGGAAAAATGTTGATTGGAACTTTTTGATATGCCTTCCTCATCTACGTGAATTAATTTTTGGTTTTATCCCTGAAAACGCTGGCTTGCTGGTTGAAGTCTTGTACCCAAGCAGTCATCTCGAGATGCTTCCGGACAACGAACAATTTGGAAATGGCCCACCGAAAGGCCCATATTTGCACGAAGTTTATTCAATGGGACAATTAAGACCAAAATATTGCTTAAATGCAGATTATCTAAAAATACCAATTAAGGAAAGCCCGAGATTCTCAACTGACATGAATAAATTAACCAGTTTGATAAGTAAACTGCCTACATGTAGCAGCAGTTCCTGCAGTAAATTGCAAGACGTGTACAAGTCAAATGTGTGGGACCTTTTAAAGTCACTTCAAATTATTCAAAGTGGCAAATATAAATATACCAGAGGAGAATATGAGCGACAAGAAAATATCCGCATAGAAGTTTTACAGGAACAACAAGCATCCGAAGTTGGAACTTCCAGCCACCGTCAGGAAAATGCGTGAATATTTATTTCAGATATGGACACCAAATATGGAAAGTATTACCAATTTAGAAGAGATCAGAAACGGCAGGATCATCTTTCCTTTGCTCACCATTATTCTAGAAGAAACAAAAACTCAGCTACTTTTTTAATTTTGTTTTGGTGCTTTGAATTTATTCGAAATTATGTAAGAATTTTTACTCCAATTCCTTTTCGCCATTCTTCTAATTTAAATAGCCACTTATGTTAAGTTGATATCCATCACTAATTAGTTCATTATATACTTAATTTTGATTAGCGAATACTAGGTTTCAAAAAATTCTATGAATATCTTATAAAAAGATTTATATTCATGTACTTGTACATTTATAACCGAAAATTGTAGAAACATAGTAAGCTCATTAAAATAAAGGTTTTATGACTAATTTGAAAACCCTGGATTCTGTGCTTTGGCTTTGGCGATCTGGAGGAACTTGTGCTACTTTTCGACCACAAAATGAATGATGACACGTTCGTAGGCTTTCAAAACGGGTCTGAAATTGCCAAATTGAAACGAAAGCCACTTGTGAATTTGCATATTATTCAAATGATGTTTCATAAGTTTTTGCAATATGCTTTTAAAAATTAAACCAAACCTTGTTTCAATTTAAAGGCTTAAAGAAGTTGGAAATTCAGAATGTGTGCATTGATTACCCAGATACTGAGGATGCAGTAATGATATAGATGTATGATGTTTATTATTTTATTATAAATAAAACTTATCATTGATTATTAGAATGTTTACACAATCTTTCATTGTGAGTTTTATTTTCATAATCATACTTACTGCTCTGTTATAAATGTGCAGATAAATATAACACTTTTTCTGAGAATTTTATATGATTTGCTAATCAATATCAAGCATTTAATGAAATAATAGATTTGTATTGGACTTAAATGGAAATTTCACTTAAATAACGAGAACCACAAACTAGGTTATTATGTAAAAAATTCTTACATAAAAAGGAATAAATTCAGAAGTCTTCCTACGATGCTTATTGTATTGACAATGTTGTTTTGCTAGTTTCAGCATTACATAAAAAGTACTTATAAAATACAATACACTAATTATGAATTTGCAATTAAAGCTAATGAAACACGTACAGCAAACTACTCCTTGTCCTTTTGGTTTCCAATTTTATGCATATTTTCCAACAGAAACGAGTCCACAGCTGCTTGCCATTTTTTGCATACTCCTCTGCATGAAAGCACACTATTCCTTTGTAGATGTAGTTGAATAATTGGAAACACCTGTATCAAATAGAATTAGTTAAAAATATATAACATCTTGTTAATTAAGACTTTGTTTTAGCAAAAAATACGATTGTCATTGGAATGGGTATCTACTTCTTGAAATAGTCGTTGTGTTTTGGTTTCATCTAGTATAATTGTAACCAGGGGAAAGTTCATTTTGCCGTTTCTTATTTCTTCCAAATCTTCAATACTTCCCATATCTGGTGTCCAGATCTGAAATAAAATATTCGTCAAGGTTTAACTCACTGCTATTTCATGTGGGTTTATAAAATAAAAATTTTGTTCTAAAACAGACAACTTACATCCATCAAGAACGCTGCCTCCGCGTTGGTAAAACGTTTTCCGATATTACTATAAATTTCCTCACGCATTTCCCTGATATTTTCAATAAGCTCCAATCTTCCCAACCGTTTTTGAGTAGGTGGTGCTTCCTGTAAAACCTCAGCGCCGATGTTTTCTTGTCGCTCATATTCTCCTCTAGTATATGTATATTTGTCCCATTGGATAATTTGAAGTGACTTTAAAAAATCCCAAATGTTTGAATTGTACACGTCTTCAAATTTAGTGCTACTACACTTTGGAATTTTACTAATCAAATTGGTTGGATGTTGTCTTATTTTACAAGTGACAGTTGTAGGTGCCCTGTTCTTTTTTGATGTTATTTGTGACTGTTGTGCGTTTAAGTAGTAATTTAGTTTTAATTGTTCAATTGTGTAAACTTCGTGTGAATAAGTTATTTCTCGTCTCCGTGTGCCATTTCCAAATTGTTCGTTGTCCGGAAGCATATCAACATTACCACGTTGGTATGAGACTTCAGCAAACAAACCCGCATTGGCAGGGGTATAACCAAATATTAATTCACGTAGATGCGGAAAGCATATAAGAAAGTTCCAATACACACTACTCCAGGGAGGGGACACTCTTAAGCACTTAACAGGAACTTTTGCACAAAGCTCAGGATCTATATTCAAAACTTGGTGGTCATTCCAACCCTTAAACATTTCACCCAAGTGTAAGTGAAGACAGTGTAATTTCGAATAGTTTGTGAGTAATGTGATATACTCATATAAATACCGTACGTAATTGTCCACCTTTATTTCCAATTTTTGCAAGTTTGGAGCTCGCAAATTTGTAAGAAAAGACAAAATTTCAGATTCATTTCCCTGGAGAGCAGTAAACTCTGTTAAATTTTCAAAGTGCAATGGTTCGTAGATAAAGTAGCATGGCTGAGCTTTTACTTTCACATTCACTTTTTTAAGCTGATTTTTGTACTGATTAAGTATTAAATTTGAAATGATTAAAAACTCCTGACTTATAACATCAATATCCAATATTTCCAAGTGAGAGTGGTTGACAAGTGAAGGTTTTGTCATAATGCTTTGTATAATAGTTTCCTCGCTATAGTTCCAGTTTAAGCAGTTCCAACCCCGAATGGTAAGGCTTTTTAGGTTTCTGCACTTGTAAAAAATTTGATGACACAGCATGTACACCATTGCGGGACTGATGTTGATTTTGCCACCTATTAAAGTCAAATGACGAAATTGGGTTCCCTTTCTTTCCAGTAAGTTTGCAAACATTGTGAAAACTTGGCGGTGATTGTTAATTTCAACAGTTACACGGTTGCTCAGAACCACATTGGGAAATTTATCAGTTGGGATATCACCGTTTTGCGCAGGAATATTGATGTGCTTACAAGCAATGTATTTTCTCAGAAACTCTTTGTCAATTTGAGTTTTCTGTATCTTGTAATGATTTTGAAATGGCTGTTGAGATTCCACAAAATAGTCAAAACCGGAAATTACTCTATCGGCCAAAGAGAGAATGGCCAAGCGCCACTCAGGAAATGCTCTGATGCAGTTGAGAATATCGTCACAGCTGAGAAATCCAATGATGTTTGGCAAAATCTATTTTTGGTAATTATGGTTATTAGCAAATTAAGGTAAGAGTATGTAATGCACGTTTTTTCATATGAAACACATTACCACTGGAAATATCAGCCATTCTTGAAACAATTTGCATGCTGTTGCACAATTGGCCTGGTCCTGGGCATCCAAACTTTTGAGTATCCTCAACCAAATCTATTAGAATGGTTATAGCAAGAACATACCAAAAAATAATATTAGAATTGATGAATGATTGTACACATGTATAAATGTTTACCTCTTCTGGAAAAATGTGTAGCAAAGTTGGTGTATCCATTTCAATCCATACTGGCTTAATATTTCTGAGTGCTTGACGTAATTCCGACTGATTGCAGGATTTCTGAGTCTCAATTATTTTTTTAGTTTTTTGTACATGGTTTTTCAGTAGTGTTTTATTCACTGCTGGAAAACAATTAACCACTGCAGCCTTCAGTACTTCAAGTTCCATATTTTAACGTGAACTGGAAACTGATGTTAAAAGTGTAGATTAAATTTTATGAGTATAAGAAAACAGCAACTGTGTCTGTAAAGTAATCGGTTATTGCTTTCTCAATTTTGTTAAATTTTCTACTAAATACTTGACTTGTAAGTATGATAATAATGTTCACAAGTATATAAAATTCAAGATTTCACATTTCCTTCTCAAAAATGAAATAATGTTGTGTTGTTCCAAGAGAACTGAAACATTCAAAGGAATCCAAGTTTACTCTTGTTCTCTGGGAATTCCCTTTTATAGCAGCTGAGTGTGAGTCACTTCTTCGTTATGTTGCCTGGGCAACAACTTTTCCCTGGTAAAAAGAACAGAAATTATCTTATATGAAAACAGCATGGTATTTTACGCATGTTTGTCTTTTCAGGATATAGTAATGTACATACCCTCACGCATATTGGAAAGCTTGCTCCCCTTCAAAAAGAATGTTGTTGGTTTGGTTATGGTTGAGTGGGTTTTGTATATCTGACTGTTACAGTAATTCCCGATCTAGATGCTGGATTCATTATATGGGGGAGAACATGCAGACAGAAAAACTGCCCTGGAAGTTTCTATGTGTTTTGGACTGATCTGCCAATTTTATGGGGTGACCGGTAATATACTTTGTTCACGCTTTTTTGGTTTTTAAGAAAATATGAGAAATGCTTTATATGAATTTTTGACAAATGGATGTGTATTAATGAGTCATTTTGCAATACTATGCAATACTATATAAATGCAAAGGTCGTAAATGTAATAGACAAGTTATCAGCAATATATATGGATAATATGAATATTATATTATGTTATTCATTGGCAGACAACAAAGATGTTGTAAATTGAATTTGATAGCAGACTTTTAGGTGAAATGAATTTGCGTAAAAAAGTACCGATGAAATTATATCACTTAGATATATGAAATAAGTTTTAGTATTTGGTTATTGGTGGTAAGTTTATCTTGAATGCTTTAGCATACTTTAAATTTTATGGTATAAATTAAGGCTTGAAGCTTGGATTAAATTTTGTTACAGTTTGAGGGATTATAAAATAAAACTTTTTTTCTCAATTAAAATTGTGCAGTAGTAAACTCTAAAGTTTAACTAAATTGCTGTTACACTTTTTCGAACGATAGATATGGCACATATAAAAATTATGTGAAAGCTATTTCATATAAAAGAATACAAAATCACACTTTTAGTACAAAATACAAAAATATGAAACCAAAATAAGTTTGGAAATGTGTTATCTAACAGTGCTCATTATTAATAATTGAGTACTTTGATTACATCTGAATGTAATGATGTAAACGAATTGCATGCAATTTGAAAGGACAAATAAATTCGAAGTTGCAGATGTACATTGTCAGTAAATGTGTGCATCATTTTTGTCTTCTTTTTGGAACAAATGCAATTTGAAAAAATATAAGTTACGTGCTGTGAATACACGTTTTATACAAATTTAATAACAACTAAACAAACTTAATATTACTTCCATCAATTAAAAACATTCTACAAATTTGATAGGTTCTAATATTTGTAATGAAATCTATCTACTATTGAAACATTACAATTATCTGTAAAATTGTTAAAAGACTTTACTTTCTAATAAATTAAAGCAAATATTTTAAAGCATAGTTACATTAATATTCCTTCGTACCATCTTTCTGTGTTTAGCCATGGAAGCAAAGAAATGGTTACTGCTAATTGATACATATTATGCTATGCATAATAAACAAAAATAGTTTGCAAATTCCATTGAACTAAATAAAAATTAAGATCGACAAATTCTTTTAAGATTGGTTTGGCGTCTTAACGTTATACAAATTGCGATTAGAACTAAAACAAAGAGTATTTTAAAAAAATACAAAACACTGACAGTTTACAGATTCTACTGATATTGTTTACGAGAAAATTAGTGCACTGTGGGTGTTCCATTTTACTCAAAGCAAACCTCTCTAGAAGTTGGAATCAGGTCCCATGTATTACCATCCAAACAATCTGCTAAATTGTCAGCAGAAAACAGAATTCTTGTATTAGCCAATTGGGTGGCATCAAGCTTGTGCTCCAGAAAAAAGTCCAATTGAATCCACAGGAACTCCAGTGATCTTAATCCCAACAGAAAGTCAAGTGAATAGTAGTGGGGCATAATTACCCGTAAGTTTCTGAACTCTGAAAGATCCAGACTAACTTTTGAGTTATCAACAGCTCCAACACTCTAATCTTTATCTGATGAGGAAGGCAGCTGCAAATGTAATTCCACCAAGTTGCTCTGTTAGAAATTTACTTTCTGTCGAACATGTTTCCACAGCACGGCTTCGTTATACAAATAATCAGTTCACAATAATTGCAAGAAGGTTAAATTCCACTCTTTTGAACAAGTCCTACTCTGCAGTAGATTTTACATTTAATGCGAATTGTTGTGGTTGTAAGTACGACAGGTTAATCTTTTCTAGTTTTTTTCTCCAGTCGCGTTCCCTACGTCTGTCAGCTTAAAAAATCTCAAAATCTTGCACATGATTTTGAGAAGTGACTAAGGCAGTGATGGCAGCTCCTCTTTCTACACTCAGCACACGAAGAGTTTCAATTTTTGATATATTGCTTTGTAGACTTACATCGTCCATTCTATTTGGTGAGGAAACCTCCAAATTCCACCTCTGTAAATATGGTAAATGCTTCAAACATGATCTAGATCTCGTGATAAATTCCAAAGATGTGACAATATCAGAATATTGATACCCTGGGGATTTAAACAACAAATTATAACAGGAAGACATTTTATTGTCAAACATCCTAAAAACTGAAAAGTTTAAATTTGAAACTGATTTTCATACCAATTCCAATGCTGGCGTGCACATAGTGCTGACCTACATGCCTGAGAATTTCTGCCGTTAACCGCCGATACTCGGATATTAGTCTGAAGTCCATTTCATGTGGTTTAACTAGAGCAATGTGTTCACTTAAAAATGGATTGTTGGTTTTGTAAAATGTCGTTTTCCACTCCGAAGCTTTCCCGGTGACAAGGGTGGAAGGTGATGCAGTATTAAGAACATTTTATGCATGTAAACGGAGATTGTTGCAAAATGCATTCCTAAATTTTGTTGATGCAACAAAACGGGGTAATGACGTCACACCCGTGGATACTCACATTTCACATGCATGCAGCGTTATCCAATGCCAGCAAACAATAATATTTATATAACGGAAGTTTTAGATTTGTCATCGAGCCTTGTATATAAATTTGTTTATTTATAGAATGCAAAACCAAATCACTTTTAAGTTAGAACGTAAAAATATTTTTAGATCTTGAATATTTTTGCTGAACTATTCAAAATTATATTATCAAGTTTTGAATGTTGGCTAATAACATTAAACATCATTGTATTTAGCCATCGTAGTTGGTGAACTGGCTGATAATGAAGCCGCAAAAATACTGCAAATATTGTTACAATAACAAATTAGACATGTGGAATTTGCTTGCGTATTGTAGGTTGGTAATTCTTGATTTTGATATTTTGTGTTATGGAATAACGTATGATATGGTGTAAGGTTACACTATGAACTGAATTTGAATTTGTTTAATTTTTAGCTACGTTAGAATGCAATTTTGATTGGGTACAATCTGAATTGTATAATTAAAAAGCATGTTGTGCAAAAAAGCAAAATGGTTTCTAATCTTTTTAGTGATTGATTTCAACGCATTGCAAGTCAAGCCAACAAATTTACCAGAAAGTATTTTATAGCTTATTGTACGCTGCAATCTTAAATATTATGACAAGGGAATGTCAATGTTAAAGTTTTGTAGTGTTTTCAAGTAGTCACAAGTTCTTTGGACTGGTATGCTGTGTGCACTAACCTTTCGTCCGTTACATGGCACACTCAAAAGTTGTGCAATCATATCAAAATTGCACCTTTACGATCCAATTCTCTGTAAGTTTATGTAGTCTCTTAAAACACATACTGTCACGGTATGACTGTTTGATTATGATAGTCATCCGATTATTATCTTTCCTCACTTAACAGTTTTATGTATATTATTTCTAGTTTATCAGTTGTCCTCTTATACACACTGGTGCATATATTCCATATATAGACACTACCATACTTTTCCATTTAGACTCCTAATTTTGTTCCTAACTCTTAATTAGGCTCCGTTCCTTTCCTAATTTGTTTTCTGTATTTCAAAAAACTGTATTCAAACTTTTTCCCAAGCTGTTTAAACTGTGCACTACAAATTAAAAACCTTGGTTAGTGTTGTTAGAAAACCATCTAAACAAATATTTCAAATATCAAATATCTAAACAAATTAGGTCAATTGATATACATTAAGGTGTACTATTACTACTAGTAAACATATTATAACTAAATTTAGTTGCATGCGACTCAAAATAAACATCAAAATTAAAAATTCTTTATCTCCGACCTAAACTTCTAAAATTTATGGAAACAGTAAATGCATACACCCATTTGTCTATTTTAATATAGGCACTAGATTTAGTTTGACTTCATGGGCATGCAAATACAGGTATTCGTATTGACGGCTAAATATACAAACGCACAAGTGTTACACGATTTGGATTTGTAATAGAGCTTTTGTACTTAGAATAAGTTTAAATAAACTTAGTGCACTATATTTGAATCACATACTGGCTATTTATTGTTTTGCTTAAGCGACTGGCAGATGTATATTGTGCTGTCAATTTGTTGACGATAAGTTTTCTGTTAATTTCTAAATGTGTTCAATAAACAGACACAGGGCAGTTTATCATTTGGTTTATAAATACTCGTAACGTTAAGATGTTTTTGTCTCAAGCATATTTTGTCATTTATTGTTCAAACTTTGGTACTTAGTGGACGGTTTTCAAAGTGGGACACGATAACTACGGAATCTTTACGGAAGATATTTTTTGAAAATTTGAGTCAATTTTATAATCCCACATTACATAGTACGACGTGTATAATTGACAGATTATGCCAATTTCTAAAAACTGGTTACGTAATGAAGATTAGTTTATCAGTCAGCTTATTGTCTCATGCCAATTTTCCCCCGGTTTTATTTATGTAATGCAGAAGTTGTGGCAATTTGATGATTTATTTTTTTATTACATATTTTATTATCATAGACAGGTTTTAAGCCTCGCATTACATAACACTTTATCACAATGTATGTTACCATTGTTTAAGGTTATGCAAGCAGGCTTAGATTATTAAGCATCGCATGTTGTTTGCCTTGTGCCACTTTTCGTAGCCGTGTTTCTAAGTGTCATGTTATCAGTGCATATTTTTTAAAAAATGCACCAACGAAGGGTTATCATATTTGTTCTCTCGATCCGTTTGCCTTTCTGTCTGTTGCTGATGCATTTTAAATCAAATGAAACACATCTCGTACAATTTACGATTTATCGCCATCCGTTTGACTTTGACACTGACACTTAAGTAGAATTTTTATGTGTGATATATAAAAAATAATTGTGATTATGATCGCAAATTTGCAACTTTTCAGTATGTCTATATGCTTCGGTTTCAATAAATGTTCTATATCCCTAGTTGTTACCAACAGTCATGTGAACTTGATTCATATTTCAAAGCATAACTTATATATCAGGCATTCACAAAGCTTTTAAAAACTACTTCCGTCAAACCACACGTCCACACGTTGATAGATCGGTCTATAAAATCTGTCATTTTAAGTAAAAAAAGTTGACGTTTATACATTGATTGATTGCTGAGATAACAGAGTTTCACAAGTCTTGATGAACGTATAAATGAAGTGATTCTGAACATTTTGTTTTAGTACTTGCTTGGTTGTTAAATCAGACAGTTTAAGATCCTTTTGGTTCCCTTTAGCTACAATCAGCCTTTCAGCCTTCATTGACTGTCATTGAATTACAACAATGGCAAATTTTCTGACCTTATCAATAGTTTTGTGCATTCTTTGCAACAAAGTAACTGCCCAACTTTTAAATTTTTCAAATCCTGTTCTCGACATAGCAACAAGGGATGTAAGCATTTTAAAAATTGAAAAGCTCTACTACCTTGTTTTTGCTGACGACAAAGAGATAAAAATTCTGAAAAGTGAATTCCTGGCCGACTTTAGAAATGCGGAGAAGGGAAGAGTGTACAAAGTGCCACCAGGCTACACCTACTTTTATCCAAGCTTCTTCTTTGCTTATGAGAACGACATATACTTGTATTTCCACATGTTGGATCCAACTGAGTTATATCACATGTTTGCGGTAAAAGCGCAAGATTCCAGCAATCCACTTGGACCTTGGACAGCTCCTGTGCGCCTGACTGATAACATATGGCACGGAGACTCAGTACACGGCGCTGTTCTTCAGACAAACAGCGAATTGTACTTTTTATTTAGTAGTTCAGCAAGCTCCAGGACAAACTTGTACATAGCCAAAATGAAGTCGCCAACGGAAGTACTGGAACCAGTGGTCTTGTTAAAAGAGCCAACTGAAGACTGGGAATGTTTTGGGCAGTGCACAATTGAAGCGCCCTCTTTTCTTTATCACAGAGATAACGTATATATGGTATTCTCGGAAAGCGCATCACAGACAACTGGAACATCTATAAGTTACATGAGCATTGAAGTAGGACAAGACCCAATGAATAGATCAAACTGGGTATCTGCATCTGGTCCCGTTTTTCAAGGAAACGACGAGGAAGCTGTGTATTCGACGCGATTTCCTGAATTTACTACAAGCTTAGATGGCACCGAGACGTGGATGCTTTATACAGCTTCTAACGACAGTGCAAACATAGTAGCCAGTTCGCGAGTGAGAATTGAGAAGATAGAGTGGGATTTGATTAACGGTACTCCTAAATTTCCCGTTGCACAAGCAAACGGACACCAGCAAGAACTACCTAGTGGAGAACCCCAAAAATTTGTCAATCCAATATTTGATGGAAATCCCGGAGACGTTCATATCTACAACAACGGTGACACTTACTATATGGTGACAACTAAAAGCTCACAAATTGTGATGCTTCAAAGTGACAAGTTGTATGATTTCCGAAATGCTGAAAGTGCAGTGGTGTATACGTAAGAACGTATTCTTGTATATTTTTTGAATCGCTAAACCTTAGTTAATTATGAAAATTGATTTGACGTTTCAGAGCTCCCGAGGGGCAAGCTCCATCCTCTCCTAGGATTTTTGAGTTGGATGGGGACGTGTATTTGTATTTTCATTTACGACAAACAGGCCAAAATAGGTCAGTAATGTATGTCTTAAAGGCTGCAAATAAATCTGATCTAATGCAAAATTGGGGAAACCTTACAAGACTTCTGGAGGGAGTATTTGAAGAAAATGTCTATCATGGAACGGTTATGCAGCATAATGATCAGTTGTATTTTGTATGGGTACATACGAGTCCGGAGAAGAATGTTATTTACATAGCTTTCATGGTCAGTCCAACTCAAGTGGTTGGGCCAGCAATACTACTCAAGGAACCTGTAGAACCATGGGAATTGCAAGGTGGCCAAATTACGGATTATCCATTCTTCTTGTACAACAACAACACGTCTTATTTAATTTACTCAGCGAGTTCAACGACACATCCAGATTGCAGTTTGTCGTACATGAGCATTGAAACTGGAAAAGACGCGCTTGATGTAACCAGTTGGTATTCCGCCCCAATTCCTGTATTTACCCGAAATGATGAAGAAAGCGTGTACGCTACATGCCATGCGTGTTTTTCAACGAGTCCAGATAGCTCTGAGACCTGGATGTTGTATATAGCATCTCACAGTTCAACTGATGTCAGTGCCAACCGAAATGTCAGACTAGATAAAATCAATTGGAACAAAAATACCGGAGCTCCAATTTTTCCCAAAGCCCACGGGTATTATCACCCACAAGCAATTCCAAGTTATTTTGAGTACTTCACAAATCCAGTTACCGACGAAGCGGCACCAAGTCCAGGCATAGTTCGTATAGGGGACTTCTACTACATGCTAGTTTCATCCGAATCTGAACTAGAAATTTGGCAAAGCGGTCAACTGACAGATTTTAGAAATGCGGAGAAAAATACTATATACAGGTATACTTTCAAAATTTGGATACTTTATGCCGTATATCATTTAGTTATATTGTTCATTTTCTACATTTAACATGTTTAGTACACCGGATGACTTTTCAAATACGGGAGGCTTCAAAATGCATAATGTAAATGGACATCTTTACATATATTTTTCAATGGAACAACACAACAGCGTGTCCCAAATGTTTGTGCTAAGGGCGTATGATGCATCCAATCCAATGGGCAAATGGGACAGTGTCCCCATGCCTTTAGCTACATCATGGAACGTCCAGGCTTTTCACAGTACTCTATTAGAACACGATGAAAATTTCTATTTGGTTTGGGTTACCCCTAATCCAGCAACCGGGTTCAATAGCATTTATATAGCTAAGATGACAAACGCCACCCATTTACTGGAACCATTCAATATAATAAGACATCCAACGGATCTTTGGGAATGCGAAGGTGGATGCTCGAACGAAGCACCCTATTTCATTTACAATAAGGAAACTGCTTATATGGTACTATCCGTTGGTGCCGCGTGCAAGGGTGGAAATGCACTAACGTATATGAGTATCGGTGAAGACATGGATCCCTTGAATGCCGTAAACTGGCAAAAGGCACCAGGAAAAGTATTTAATGAAAGTCTAGAAGAAAATGTTTTCTGTACGGCACATGCAGCGTTCACGGTGTCACCAGGTATATTATTTTTTATATAGCTATGCACTAGCATGCCAAGCAAAACAACTCCTATGCATGATAAAGCGTAAACAAGTGTTGTCATACCAACACAATATGACTTCAACGTCCTAGCGCATAGCAAATATTAATTCGTTTTGAAACACCAAAATACGTTCAAAGTGTGAAATTATATACGATACCATTTATTGTATAGATCAGCAAGAGACTTGGATGGTGTATCATGCTACAGATTCCCCACATCCGGATGCTATTAAATACGCTTATATTGAGCGGATAAACTGGGACCAAGAAACCGGAGAACCCATTTTTCCAAAACCTCACGGCTCACATCACCAGCAGTTAATTCCCGGCAGAAAGTAAAGCCGAGAAAGTTATTTGCAAAGGAAGATTCCTTAACAAATTACATAAACACAAGTTATTTGCAAATTATACATGTATAATACATTTTTGAATTGAAGCATAATGTGATTGATTGTTATGACATAGCGGTTTGCCTTGCTATTACACAGCCCTAACAAAATTGTATTTGATTTGTTGTTAAAAATTCTTGAACTCTATATTTAAAGTAGTAAATTAAAGTACCTATGAAAAAACTATGAAATTAGAATGATCGGATTTATGTATTAAGATTCGTGTGAAGACTGGTTAGTACTGCTGCCATTTCATATTATTCATTTCTTCTCATACACGTTCAATATTCGTAAAACGTAGAATCACGGTCTCGAATAGTACTTGGTGATACACTAGAAACCAACGGTACCAAAATATGTTATTTTTGGTGCTTCTTCATGGGTACACGTTGTTACGCCAAAGCACTTATATTCGTATGTTAAGCCGAAGCCACATAAGCAATGACTGGTTTCGTAAACCTTGTTTACGAGTTTTGAAATCTCGTAAATTTTAAACTGCTGAAAATTTCATTTCAGTATTGTACACCGAACTCGAAAACTACTTCAAACAATTTATAAAATTTGGGGAAGCTGAAACATCCACAAATAAGTGCTGACTTGTTTCAAAAATTTTGATCAAAATACGTGATTGATAATTTTTTTTGCATTTTACGGAAGATAATCAAAATAGAAAATGTTTGCAAATCAGTCATGTTTACTCACATTTTACCTAAACTACCTAATCTTCCAAATGGTCACGACGATTTCAATGTTTTACAAATGACCTGAAGGATTCGGCACGTAATTATAGATTGGCGTTAAACCAAATTACTGATTCTGAAGTCGTTTTGCCAAATTGCATAACCGCTTGGCCATTAAAGCCGAAAAGGCTTTGGACATAAAACTTTTTTTTACAAAGATTGTTAAACATATTCAAAGTTGGAAAATACACACCCAAAGCAACTTTGGTTTGAGTTCATCTGGGGTGACTTGCTATTCTGAGTGTATTGCTAAAATCCATTTTCATTAGTGCTCTTGTCTATCTCTTATAAACATTTTTTAATAAAAATATTTGTACTGTTTTGAAAGGACAATCAATTCCTTTGTCAACTATTAGGAATCCTCTCATAAAGAAATTCTTGGAATCCACGTTTTTACTTCTACGTATTAACGTAATTGCATTTACTTTGTAACTCACCCTCTTAAATTTGTTCTATGCGTTTTTGTAAGGAAGCTCAAATTTTACCTCTGTTTCGTTTTACACATATCTCCCAGTTTTCCTGGTCATTTTGTTACGCCCTTTATAGTTCACTGGTACACAAATTTTAAAACTTAAACTCTACTCGGAATACAGTGTTTCAAAATCCTTTACACAAAACCAAAATATATTGTATCTAAGAATATACTCTGGTTGTTTTTTATTGAGCATTATGGAAAAAACAACATTATTCTAAAATCAGATAATGGGTTTAAAGCCGGTTATTAAGCTCTAATCCCGGGTGCTCGGCTGTAGGGCTAGGCTAACAAGCACGGCTTAAAATAAGGCTATTCCCTGACACCTAATGCTTACTTTTTTATTCCTACCGTCGTTAGCAGCGAGAAGTTTTAACGGTTCATCATGCATGTTTAACAGATGATTGTATTGTAATAAAAATAGGAAACAAGATATAATAAGTTATACGCAAAACTGGATAAGTCCATAATATAATTTTATCAACATATTTTAAATTAAAACAAATTGTCTCTATAGTATATTGTAATAGTTACTGACAGTTAATCCAACGATAGTTGAAGAAATTAATGTTACCTTTACCACTTGTGTTAGCATTATCATGGGCCTTGGGAAACGGTTCAGTGTTTCACAAATTTTTCGGGATAATTCCATGAGTGAATTTCAAATTAGGAAGAAATACGGTAGTTTCTTGACTTGTTTACCCTCTATAAAGGGATAAGTGATAATGAGATTATTTGTGCCATTGCACAATGACGTGTGTGTTAATCAAACCATATGCACATCACAAATGTGAAAGTTTTGTAATTCAATATTTATTTTTGCAACATTTTGACGGTTGTGATTCTTTTGAAATTGTAAGTGTGGTACGGAACCTTCCATTGTCTTTGTTATTATGTGTTATAAGATACACAATAAAAATCATTGATGCATCGAATCGATTTGATGAAATTTTATTTAGTATACTGGCTTCATTTTATTTATCATTTGTCTCTATGTGGCCTACTTTTTGCCAAGAGGCTCAAGTTTGAGAAGTAAACTATCACCGGGAAACCATTTATAAAGAGCAACGGTCATCGACTTTATAGATTATTGTCAACAAGGTTCACAAAATCTGGATTTGCAATATTTTGTCAGTTATGGTTTTTGAAGGGGCAGTACACCAGCATTTCCGAATTATTTGCTGTCAAACAAAGCGCTTATTGCAATTGCAGAGCTTTATTAGCTTATGTTGATATGAAATATATAAAGAATCATTTTTACTAAGGCAGGTAAACAAAACACACCAGGATAGTGTCGTTGACATGTGTAGCTTGGTGTCAGATTATATTTGCTTGTTCAAAATAAACCACATTTTGTAATCTATATTTGCATATAAGAACTGAGCTCCATGTCATTGGCCTATTGCTAGAAATATGTTGATGTGGAGTTTCCACAAAAATGTATACGTTCATGTACCTTTTCTGTGCGTTGTATAATTCGTATTAAAGTATTAGAGAATTTTGAACATTTCCGCTCCATCGTTTTTGTTCATTCTACCTAAGAAATATTAGAGTATCAATTGTCGTTTTACGACGACATATAACGACGAAAATAAAGCTTTTGGATTTCCCCACCTTCCACCTATTTTAGTGTGTTGGCTCTTTTATTTTGTGCATTTTCATTTTTAAAATGATTTTTAACCGGTTGTATCAGTGTACCATTTCCCCCCAAGACATGAGGTATACACTTTTTCTTTCTTCTACCTGAGAACACCAATGCTTGCTAGTTTATTACATTTCCTCAATCGATGTATCATTTTGTCGTAACAAGTTTTCTCCAGCAAGCCGTTACAGAACTAATTAATTGAAGACTGCAATAAAACCAACCAAATTAAGCTTAAAATAGTATTTCTCTTTGTTCACGTTGAGCCAATGACAAATTGCCATATTATATACCATCATTTTAATCTTTCACAAAATGCCGTCTGTCATCTTGTCATCTGATTTGCGGGAATTGGATGTTGTTACTGAATATGAGGGCAGCGTTTTATCGATGTCGTTGCTGATACAATAGTTTAGAATACTCTACGCTCAGGTCTATTGTTTTTCGGAAACAAAGTAGAATCTTAAAATAGCTTCAAGAGCACTAAGGGATGCCTAAAACTATTACGGCCTTGTTTTTTTTAATATGATAATCTTCAGACAAATGCTGGTTTTTTGGATAAAATATTAGTTAAATTGATAACAAAAAGCAATATAATTGCTTGTTTTTTCCTGTGACAAACCATTTTTTCAGTTTTACTGCAAAGAAAATACTTATACATAAAAATTTTAAGGTGATGGCTACATATTATTCTAAAACATAAATAGGACCCAAATTTAATATTTTTAAAGCTACGTATTACGTTTTTCAGGTACGTTACGTTATATATTTCTCAATTTCTTTCAATCCGCATTAGAGATTCTTGATTCTAGAAATGTTGAACCGTTAAAATAAATAACCAATAACAGGTTTACACAAAGCAAACTTTGTCATGTATATAATGTTGTTCATTATATTTGCACAAACCAAACAGAAATTTGGTGTATTTGCATGTGCTGGATGTCTCAATGCATATTAGGTAGCATTACGTCTCCTGCTGCGTTATGTGCTGATATTGCAAAAACTGGATTATTTGTTTATTGATATAAATGGGTCCAAAAAGTTTTCCAAAGGATCAAGAAATCACTTCCTGTTCCAAAGTATAATCAAATGTTTACGCAGCAATGCCACAAGGGATGGCATAGGTGCTAAGAAAATACAATATGAAACCATGTTAAGCTCGTCATCCTCAGTTTGTTTGGGTTTTTTGTTTATCAAGTTTTCGGTGACTCCACGTATATGTGTACCCAAACTGTAGCAAACATACAACTGTATTTGTTATATGCTGATGTTATGACAGCAAACATTTTGGTGACGTGAGAAACGAAAATTTCAGTCGTTCACTTTGTCATACCGACTACCTCCAAAAAACGCAAACAATTTATCCGTTTCATGTTCGTTAGCGGACAAAATTGAACACAATATAAATGATTGATGTCCGTTGCAGTGTAAGTTGTTGATGATTGAATTTGTTCGTGGTACTTATAAAGCAAAGCACATTACATGAAGACAATCAAATTTGATCAAGCAGTCATCCAGACCGCAGCATAGTTTGTAATTCAGCATTTGTGAACAAGACTTGAACTACAGGTTAGGCCTCCCACCATCCCGTTGGTATCAAAGGTATGTATTGAATTTATATTTTACTTTTCGTCCTTTTACAGTACATACATCTGCTTTAATTACACATTTTGACTAAAACACAAGCAACATGTGGTGAAAGTCTTCTAAATGTAGTCGTGATCATATTATCGGATTCTCCTTTCACATATCATATGCTATTTTACAATAGTACATTTGCGTTTTTGTTGAATTTATTTATCCAATAACTGTTCAAAATCAAATAACGATATTTGCTAATTATTGTGGTGTAAGCAAAGAGTTTTTTGTGCAACGAATGAAGATATCTTAAGAAATTCATTTGATAAAGTTTTTCCTTGCACGTGTCTAACAATAATTCTTACAATTGTTATAAGACTAGTAAAATCCACAAAGGCTGAGAATTGTACCATGTATTTATATATATATTTAGTGAATGGTTTTTCATATTGTATCAAACAAGCATTTGACGTTAACATCATTTTGCCAAACAAGCAAATGTGCATTTTTACTTAGACCTTCCAGTTATTTATTTTTAGCCGATTTCAGATATAATATTTGCTGCATAGCTCAACTGTTGTGATTTTTAAAAAACGGCTAGTTTTCACACTATTCTGATCCAGCAACAAAAACATGCGGTCAAATTCGCGCCTGAAAGAATAGGTGTTGCATATAGCGGACAGGTGTTGCATGGAATTCCTCAGATTTTGTTTTGAAAGCATACATCCAATTATCTGATGTGAACTGAATGAAGCATCAATTATTTTGGTAAGATAATAAGCATTTTGGTGCATAAGACTTATCCTGGAACATTACAAAGTTATAAGCTACAAAGACCATAACACTGCATTTTAACACGTTCATTGTTTATGCATAAAGTCAATACCATGCACTATTTAGCGCTTATATACATGAGATTTGCACTCATATATATTTGATATTGAAGTATGATATTGAAGTATGATATTGAAGTATGTTGCAGCGCTTGGTTGCAGGGCTTGCGATATTGAAGTATGTTGCAGGGCTTGGTAAATGGAGTTGATTTATACGTCACTCGACCCCTCTAACTTGAAGTATGTGGAAGTTATACCCGGATAAAGTTGACCTCCCGGGTATTTCGAAACTTAATTAGGGTTTCAAAATATGAGTTTTTTTTAACTATTTTGAAAACTATACTCATAAAACCCATAAAAAATTCCAATTTCTAGAATAAGAATTTTTTTAAAAACTCAAAAGGCTTGCGAGTAATCGCGATTTTTTGCAAAAAATTAACCGATTTTCGAATTCAAACGTTTTGAAATCAGTGCACTTTCGGGTCAATTTGAAAATGTTAAATCGTACATTGTATTGTCCTTATTCATTGTCATTCGTTGCAACACTTAATCCGTTGTAGGTTGTAGTGTGTTTCACACGTTTGCAGATTCAACAACAACGTTCAAAAGTTGCTCGTTCAAACAAACAGGGTAGATAAATCGCTAGAAAAAATAGTCAAACATAATGAGTTTCACCTAATTTTGAACGTATGTAAAAATGTCACATAAAAATGAGTTGTAGTAGTGTTTAGCGTTTGAGGATGAAACATAGTACAGCCATGTATATATCAATTTGTTTAATGGCGTGACTTAACGCTAAAGAACAAAAAACCACAAAAAAGAATCATCTATTGCAATCGACATTCCATAGCTCAATAAAAGGCTAGACATTTTTTGCAATGCTGCATGTCACATAATGCTACGAAATCTTGCATTGTTAGCTCGCTGCTTCAGCAGAGGAGCTATTGCAGATGTCGATGTCCATGTGTCTCTCCGTAGACTTTAATTTTAAACCAGGCAAAGTGGGCTGTATATCAGGCTAAATAAGCTTTAAACCTCCAATATGGGATCTAAACAAGCCAAAATGGGATCTATATTAGGATAAATCTATGTTTAATTTTCTTCAGACATCTGTCGTCTTTAGCAGCGAGCATTTTGGATGGCTTAACATGGATGTTAAAACCTACTAAACCTCACATAAAAAATTTGTTTACATTGCAACTTTCTTCCTTACGCTTGAAAAGCTCTATGTATTTTGTTCTTATCCCACTCACTTCCTCACGTTACCCTAACTTTAGGCACATATACTTTTTGCTTCATGTCTTTTGGGTGGTCGTATGAATCCGAGTTAAAGTCGTAGCTTTATCTTCATTTAATGTTTGAAGTACTCTGCAGATTTCTATTGGTCAGATTTTATGTTATCCCCCTAAATTTAAACTCATATTTGATTTACTTAGGTTAACGTAACCGGTCAAATTACGGGCAGTGTGGTAAAAAATCGTCGCATAGCTTTGAAATCCCTTTTTGGACTTTATAGAAATGCGCAAAACTCCTTTCGCTCATAAACTACTACATTGATTTTTTATCAAGCCCTCACCATTCACTTTGTCAGTAACTCAATTGCTAAATCCACAATAATAGCTTTTAGAGTTTGAAAAATCCTAGTCCATCCTCCATCCATATTAATTGAAATGATGATAAAACGGTATTTGAGGAAGATAATTTTTATTTATGTCAAGCTTTCGACCACTACTGTGATCTTCTTCAGGACAACTAGATAACAAACATGAGAGTAGTAACATATTGACAATCTCAATAAATTATAATGTAAAAACGTTTAGAATACCTTCAACTAAAGTTAGTACTACGTTAGATAATTATCGACAGTTTTAGTTTGGCTGACTGACAATACAATACAATAAGTTTGGAAAAAAGTTATAATTATGAATTATACATTTTAAGTTTTTGTCTAAAGATTCTAGTTATTTTCAATGGAAACTGTTGTCATATGCCATTCCTTGATTTTGTTTTCCATATTATGTTTAAAAAATAGCTTTTAGGTTTTAGTGGTGTAACAGCAAATCAGTCCAAAACGTCGAAGTTGATTTTGACGCACTTTTAAATTCATTTTGGTTTGTTTTCGGCGACACTTCGGTAAACTTTGAGCTCTTGGTTAGTTGATAAAATGTACTAACTCTACAATAAGATTTTACACATTCTTGAAGTACAACTGTTGTATATTACAGATATCCCATTTGACAAATTTTAAATCAGATACTGTTATCATTCTTTTAGGTATAAACCTCTAGTGATGTTCGGAAATACAATCTACTACAAACCTAGGAAGCGTTATTGAAAACACTCGATCTTACGACCAATTTTCTGTTTCACCAAAGGGGAGAGTAAGGTAAGACAATGCTTCTTATGTTTATGTACAATGCTGCTTTGATTTAGTTTCAAATATAGGCACTGTATTTAAATTTGAACGCAATTTACTTGAATCAGTGCTGTTTGCAAATCTCATAAAACGAAATTTGTTAAGAAGTATATTGTAAATAGATTAAAATATGCTTACTGAATTATTGAATGTGGAATGGAAAAGCTTCAAATTCTGGAAAACACTCTTGCTGTTGCCATTACGTTTAAAATAAGTACTATAACTTTGCTGCCAAATATTCGGTTGGTTAGGAGTTAGTGATTCAAGGAAAAAACAAAAATGTTGATTGGGATGCTTTTAAGTATAAGTTATAACCAAAATTCAATGACACGTATTTTGACCTTTTACACAGGTTTATCTGGTTATATTTGGAAAAATTCTACGAAAGTCATGAAAAAGATATTTAAAAATTTCATTTTTATTTAGGACGATTATTGTGGAAATGCAATTTTTACCAGTTTAAAAAATTCATGCAGGTCAAATATCTAAAGACAAAAATTTATATTGATTAATTAGTTAGTCATATAGCATATTAATATTGATGAAATTTTCGTTCTCGTTCTCGGATTTACAAACTCCTCGGTTCAACGATTATATTAGTAGAACATAAGTACATGCAAAATTTGAGAACATTACAATACAGCTTTTTAGCTGTAATGAAAAGCTACAAAATATCAACTTGTTAAAGATGACACATGAAAATGCATTATCAACCAGAATAACCATATTGGATGTGGCATTTATAAATCTAATTAGTTCGTTAAAATGTAGACTAACGTTTACCAAATGCAAACGTGTTTGTATTTGAAAACCTTAAACCTTACAGCTACATCAAAGCATTGATAAATTCAATAAAAAGTGTCATTTATAAATTGAATTTTTACAAATACGTTAGTAATTACAGTTTCTGATCCTAGTAGGTGTGAGAATCCGTCGAGGTTCCTTTCTTTAAAGATTATGTCAACGTCAGTTATTCAATTAACAAACAAAAAAGTCAATGTCGAAAAAATGAATTTAAGAAGCGGTAGAAGAAATTAAGTACCTAATCGAAATGCTATTATAGACGTTTTCGTTCTCTTTAGGTAACAGCTACAGTGTTTTGGCACGCAAAATTAAAGTAAAGGCCTACATATTTTTACGAATAGGTATTTGCTTTCTCCTGTTTATGTTTTTCAAACTGATTTTTCTTGTTTTCTAGTTAAATTATTAACGTTTCTATAATTTTGTGGGATGAGGACATAAACGGAGTTTTACATCTATAAGAATCAGATACATGAAACAGTAAATATATCATGCAATATTAAATTATATGCTATTTATATCATAGTTTCCTTGTAACCAAATAATTTGGACTTATTCTTTTTAGAAGATGGGAACGGAGTCCGCCATTGCAAGGCCAGCACTAGGACACTCAGCATCTCTAGGTAGCCTTTACGATGCTCGAAGGGACGAGTTCTGCGGAACATCTATATTCAAGTTATCCATACCCAGTGAACTTCTCACACTTGTTGACAATAAACATTCGGATATTCAAATGTCATATGAAGACAACGTTTCTGATAAGTTTAGAAACCTGAATGTTAATGGAGACCTTCAGGTGTCTCTTCTTGCAGGCATGGTAGGCGTTGGCGGTTCCGGAAGCTTTCTCATTGAAATAAAGGAATCTGCTCGATCCGTCAAATGTTCAATAATCTACAACATTCGAACAAAACATGAGTCCATCAACCTTTATCATCAAGATTTGAAGGATGCGTTTGCGGTTGAATCTGTTCAAAATGGAATGGCAACACATGTAGTGGTAGGTATTGACTGGGGTGCGAATTTAATTCTCTCATGTACACATGAAAACTGTGAGGGTAAAAATGCAAAGGAAATCAAAGGAAAGCTTTCAAGAGAACTAGTTGCAATCATTAAATCAATTAAGGGAGAAGCAGAATACATCACTTCAAATGCAGAGACAGGAATAAAATTTGACTTTCGAGTGTATGGGGATATACTGGCGCCAATCAACGAAAATCTGCCAACCACGTTTGAAGAAGCTTACAAGTTAATGCAAAAACTACCAGCGTTGATAGCAGATTCGAACGATGGAAAAGGCAAACCATTGAGTTACAAACTGGTCCCGATTTCGATTGTTCAGGATTATCTTCAAATAACCAGGAGAGAAAACTGCTTTTTACAAACACTGAATAAAGCTATCTTAACTCGGGTAGTAATCTTTTTCGACCAAATGTCAATTGCTCGACAAAAGTTTAACGACTTTTACCAAGATACAAAAGACTTCAAAAATTGCATAGATGCAAAAACTCATTTTGAAATTTCCCAAATCGATGATAAATTAACTGAGTACGAGAGCGAGGTTCGTAGTCAGCTCTCCGAAGAGCTCCTGCGTGCTCGGTCTGAAAACAAAGCAACTCACCATAATTTCAATTTGGAGAAACTTCTTGAAAAATTCCGTAAGGATGAACATTCACCACAGAGAATTAGAAGAAAACTTGATTCTTTCATTAACCTTGCTGAGAAAATAAAGTTTATTAGGCAGTTGTCGGCCAAAGGTGCAAAATATATAGGCCTTGACACCGATATTGACAAGGAGCTACTTGAGCATCAAGAAGATAAATCCATAATCCTATACTATTCTAAGAATTGTAAGGATAAGGATGATGCAGAATGGAAGGAAAACCGACAACTGTTTTTTCAAGAACTGAGCAAAAATGATATAAGTTGCCATTACTACGTTGTAGACTGCGACTTGCATCCAGACCAAAAATCGAATGCCCATTTCAGCAGTGTTAAAATAGTACAAAACGGGAAGATTCTAATAGAAAATATGCTGGAACTGGAACGAAAACTAGCTAACATTGCACTGGTTCAAACCATTTCCGGAAGCGTCACCGAACAGCTTCTTCGCAAACCAAACAAGCGTATCCCGTTTATCACTCCATGCACAGGAACACGTTGCAATCCAAAAACCACATACGAATGGACATGTAAGAAATGTTGCACGAAGATAGAATATGGTGAAGACAATCACGTTTACTGCAATTGCGGGAAAACAAATGTAGCTTGCCTTGAATTTAAATGCACCGATCTAGCGCATGGGTTCGTGTACGATCGCCACAATAAAGATTTTATGGCTCAAATCTTGCCTTCACTTCGACCATTTGATGAAACTAATATTTTAATACTTGGCAAAACAGGCGTTGGAAAATCAACTTTTATTAATGGTTTTGCCAACTTTGTTGCATACGACTCATTGGAGATAGCGGAAGCGGGCGAACTTTGCAGTCTTATTCCCACTCAATTCACCGTGCTTGACGAAGACTATAAGCAAACTGTTGTTACCTGTGGCTTCAGTCCCGACGAAGTATCTTCAGCCGGACATTCTGCAACACAAAAGTCCAAAGTTCATGAGATTGTAATGGAAAGAAGAACAATTCGACTTATTGATACACCGGGAATAGGTGACACAAGAGGTATTGAGCAGGACAAAAAGAATTTTCAAAACATTCTGAACACACTTTCTAAGTTTAAAGAAATTCATGGAATTTGCATTTTGCTGAAGCCCAATGATTCAAGACTTGATGTTATGTTTCGATTTTGCATAAAAGAGCTGCTAACATACTTGCACAGAGATGCAAGCAGAAATATTGTCTTTTATTTCACCAATTCACGGGGAACATTTTATCGCCCCGGAGAAACATATCCGGCATTACAAACCTTGTTGAGTGAGAATAAAGAGGTGGAAATTCCCCTTAACCGCAACACCATGTATTGCTTTGATAGTGAAGCATACCGATTTTTGGCGGCAATCAAAAATGATCCCCCAATTACTTTTTCTGAGGATGACCGCAGAAATTTTGCTGCTAGTTGGAAAATTTCGTTGGCTGAAATCAAAAAAATGCTGAGCCACATCCATAATTTAGAACCGCATCAAATAGATAAAACGCTTAATTTGAATCGCACCCGTGAAATGATTCTAAAACTTGCTCGGCCGTTAGCAGATATAACTCGTAACATTCAAATAAACAAGCAAGTGGTAAAACGGGAAATGGAAGAGATTTCAATGACTGATGAGAACATTGACAAATTGAAGAAACGTTTGAAAATAACACGACTGGAACTGGAATCTAGAAAAATCGATTATCCAAAAACTGTTTGCACGAATGCAACTTGCAAAAAAGTTTGGCAACTGAATGGCTTGTACCAAATACAGTACATTACATTATGTCACGAAAGGTGCTTCCTGAAAAATGTTCCAGCAGATACCCGTGGGGATCCAGCATTAATGTTTTGTCTGGCATTTTGTGGAAACAATGATATTTGTAGGAATTGCAAACACCACTACACCGAGCATCTTCACGTATACTACGATTCCTTTGAGGTAGTAAAAGAGTATGATGATCCAGCGGTAGTTGAGTCTCTCAAGAAGAACGTCAGCGCAAAAAAAAATGAAAGAGAATATGATTAATGCAAAAGAAATGGAAATTCAAGAGTATGTAACTGAACTGAAAATTATTGAGCAATATTCAGCTAGATTTGCTTATTATCTGAAAAGTAATGCCATCACACCATATAATGATGCCATAGAGCAATATCTGGATCATCTTATTCGAGAAGAAGAAGATATAGTTGCTGCAGGTGGAAATAGAACCACACTGAACGATCTAAAGGAGAGCAAGCTATCTTATCAAAAAGAAAAACAAATTCTAGAAAAGAGCATTAAAGAAGGAGAGAAATCTAACCGCAGTCCACCAGATATAAACGAGGTCAACAGTTTGATAAACACCCTAAAAACTCTTAAACATTCTGGGAATACCATACAGGCAGCACTGAATTGCAGTTATGCGGCTACTACCAGTGTTTGTCGCGATACAGTGCTTAGTGTTTGGCCATATCGGGAAGGTAAGCAGGTCACACACGCAGAGACCAAAACTTTTGAAAGCAGTGAAATAACACTATTCAGCAGTGAAAAGCAAAGACAAAAAGGAGTGAATATTCTTCGACTCTTCGGTGGTGGTAGACAGTTATGGGTAAGTTCATAAAGTTATATTTTTGATTGGTTTAATTTGTATTGTATAGCAAGATAGTTTGAACACGAATCAAAAATGTAGCATAGAAACTTTATAAAACATTAATGCATAATGTTTCCAAACCAATTATTGTTTTAGACTACACCATAGCTATTTATCAAGATTTGCAAAATGCGGCAACCAAGTACACGTCATCTCAATGGACTTGCAGAATTTCGTAAGTAACTTCGACTCCTAATGGTCTTCTTTGAATTACAATACGCATAATTGCGTAGATATTAAAATTAAAACGTATTTCCGGAATTATGGACAAGGCAGGATTTAAAATTTACTCCAATAAAACAAAAATGTTAATGTACTTATCTTTCGTCGTATTAGCCGAAATTTATATATCATTATTTACAATAGAATTATGTTGACGTAGCCATTATGTTTCGATAAAGACTTTAGAATAAATATGTTAGTTGAGTTTAATATATGTAATCATGTTTGATATGTTTTGTTTCCCATTACGTGGTTGCTATAAACATTAGTAAAAAATTATTAGTAATTGGGAAAAACTGTAATTTGTAGTTTGTAACTGTAGTTTGTAACTGTAGTTTGTAATTTTTCAATCTAATAATGTAATACTAGGCATCTGTTATTTATGTTTTTACGGTTAGCACATTGTTGTGTAAGAAAATTCAAGATTCATATGTAACGAACATCTACTTCGTTCTTGTCTTTACAGCTGAACAAATATTCAAAAACTTGTAATTTTAAGCAATAACAGTTTCGTATGTGTATAAATGAATTTGTAGTTTATGTAAATGTTTTGTTAACTTTAGCTTGTGTTTCATTTTAAATTTAATGCATGGTTATTTAACCAGCGCTTAAGTATCATATTACAAGCACATTACCGCTAACGTACCATAGTAAGCTGTTTGCAAAAAATGTTTTATGCAATACCACATCTTATAAAGGATAATTGGCAATATTACCTGGTGGGTTTGCTTGTTTGAATTGAATGTATTACTTATTACATACTTCGTTTTTTTAGAAATAGAGTAGTAAGAACATGATGTATTCCGGAATATTTGGGCAGCAGGTTCTAATTTTACGCCTCCTATAACATTATCAAACATCCTAAATCGCAACTTTGTACACAGTACTATATAAGAATACCAATTTTTGAAGTCCACAAAACCAACCATTTAAAAAATATATTTTAAACTGGGCCGGAATAAAACATAAAATTACAGTTCTGATTTCATCATGCATTTTCATTTTGTAGCTTCTTTTCCCTACCAAACTAGACAAGACATAGGCACGTATGTTCAATTAAATTTTTGAATTTTAAATACAGCGTGCACATTTTTCACAGATTAGCTTTTTCTTGTACTTCAACTTTATATTACTTAAATAGGCATCACGTCACAACATCACTTTTCAGCTTCAATTTACAATTCTGTCAAGGAATTCTTTCTATATTTTGATTAGTGTTTTTTATGCATTTTACTTTTATATGGCTACTATAAAGCATACTTACGAATTACTTCCACGAAATTAGTGTTAAGAAAGTAATACTTTCCGTCTTCTTGTATGGCGACTATTTAAAAATAGTAAGCACACTGAAGGCTGTTTGTTCTTATAGCATAGCATATTGTGTACTCAACTTTAGTCTTTCATCTTTGTTCGGGAAACGTTTCTGTATAAAGTTGGCTCAGCGGTTGAAAGCATTGTTCATCACATCTAAATAACACATTCACTACCCTACTCAATGGTTGTTCCTGAAATGTACCAATAGCTGAGAGCTTTTTACGCGCGCACACAAAAACACCTGTAGATTTCCCTTTTGCTTGCGTTAGCTCATCAGATGAACAACTGCTCTGTTTTGTTTCCTATTTAATTGTTCATTTTGAATGATAAGAATGGAAAGAGAGTTCTGATCATTCTCCTGCCTTACACCAATACAGGGTTCCGATAACGGCATTGGAACTGCACATTGATGCCTGTTTAGAAGAAAATATTTTACAAGGCTTTGAATCAGGATGTGGAAAGACTTGCAAATTTTATGGAACAGTGGCAATAAAAAAGGTAATCACAAATTTTCACAGCAAACTAAGGAATGTGGTAAAATTGGAGGATGTAGTCCAAACGATTTAAAGAAGGACAGGGCAAGTTTATAAAAGAGTTTAGGAGGGCTTAATTCAAGCAAGTAAATATTGAGTACAATATATTTGATATTCAGCATATTTTTTAATAAAAATATTTTGGGATAGAAATAGGTTCCAACAGAGGTCAACAGCAACAAACAGCAAACATAAATGAAGTTCAGTGCAAAGTGGAAGAGAAAACTTTAACAGATGATAGGGCCACTGAATCCTTTCTGTGATGGATAGTGACTTTCTCTGCAGTTTTATGTTTGTCCTGGCAGCCGACTAAAACTCACCCAAATTCGGAAGAAGATGACTCATTGGATGCCGTTCATAATGACCAATATGATTTTCAAGAGTGTATGGAAGAGATAGAAGAATCTAATTGTGGTTCAAATGAGGATTTGTTCCTAGACAAAATCATAGGAATACCGCTGATTCCAGTTCTCCAGTTCGGACCAACGACGTCTTTGGATGGAAAAGTACACAAAGTGAAAAATATTACGCCGAGTATATCTGACGACTCTGAAATTGAAATTTATGAAACAAGGTGCGCTTTATTAAAATACAAATTTATGAATTTTTCAAAAACGATTAATTGTATTTTATAATCAGCATGTACATTTTAATAACAACATTACACCCGATGGCACAATTACAACAACAGATTCTAACGCTACTTGCAAAAATTGCTTCTTTGAGTCTTTGCCACACAAACGTCACCCAGACATAATGCCCGATATTGATCCACGTCAACCCCAAAAAATAGCAGTAACTGGGAACGTCCAACCGCTTATTTGTTAGTAACAGGCAAATTCATAAAATTGCAAACGTTACCTGTCTAAAACGATACAAAAACATGAAAAGTAAATCAGTTTGTGGAATTCTGCCTATGAGACTCTCCGATTTGCTGATTAACTCCCCAAGTATTCTGGTAAATAGAATTTATTTAATATACATCTTGTATTTTAAAATAAATTTTTACGCAAATTGAATATACCTTTTTTTTGTCTGTAGTCCGTTGAGCTAAACTCCTATCTGCAAGACAAATCTTGTTTCAACCAAAAAGTTACCAGTGTTTGCAACGTTATGCAATTGGCTGAAAAACGGCCATTTCTAACCAGTCAACTACATCTCAACATACAACAAGAAAACACCCGGCCGTGGTAGCGTTTTGAGACATAGTGGCTGTCTTCCCCAAGATATATTTGTAAATGATAAGTAAAAGACTATCTAAAATTTCAAAAATATAAATTTGATACTGAACAGGTTTGAAAAAATTATAATGAAGAAACCCTGTGCAATGCATGAAACACTAAGTGTTTTTCAAGAAAGTGGTGGACTTAAAGACCGCCCGGGTTACACAGGTATTGTCGGTCCGTACGGGAGTTTGATTGCTTAGCTATATTTCGGCGTTTTGCAACTTCCTTTGATCTAATTAGTGCTGTCAATCAAAAAGAAGTTGAACAATGGAATTCGAAGACAAAAATGTTGAGCCAAATGAAGGAAGGAAGAAAAGTGGTAGCGTATATACAAAATCCTATACTAAAGTTCATTGTTGTTAGGTAGTTGATTTTCGGCTATGTATAAATGCATTTTTGCGGTGCGGAGCACCTTCACCTTCATCCTGTTTTGCATTTATACATTTGCATACAAAAATGCATTTATACATAGCCGAAAATCAACTACCTAACAATAATGAACTTTAGTATAGGATTTTGTATATACGCTACCACTTTTCTTTCTTCCTTCCTTTGGCTCAACATTTTTGTCTTCGAATTCCATTGTTCAACTTCTTTTTGATTGACAGCACTAATTAGATCAAAGGAAGTTGCAAAACGCCGAAATATAGCTAAGCAATCAAACTCCCGTACGGACCGACAGTATAGTGGAAATTAAAAATTTGGAAGAAGTGAAGATTCAAACATCTGATAAGGTAAACCTACATTTGTAATTATAGAAATTTTGTTTTGTATGTTTAAAAATTGTTTAATTTGATAACCTTTTGAATTATTTGGTGCAGATGATCGACAATGCTATAACGGCTTTGAAAAATCATGTGTCAAAAGTGAAAGCAATGCGGTATTATGATAGTTCTTTGCATCGTTAATGAGAATGTTACAACGTGACAGAATTTCAGAAATTGGTGGATGCAGCAAAAACCCGTCGATCTAAAGATCATTAAATTGGTAGCGTTTATGAATAGTTTATGAATAGTCTTCAAGCTGTAAACAAAAATAAATTATCGTTTGTCTGACTTTTACATACAAAATAATTTTATAGCTGATTTTTGAGAAATGCAGTTTTAGATAGTATTAACACCGGTAAATATGTGTAAACGTAAAACCAGTTTTTTAAAAGGCGTTATTGCTATGGAACTAGTGTTATCATTATGGCAATGCTACATAATTTTTAATTTTAACTAAAGTTCTGCAAATGGATTCTTGTGATGTTTTTACATAAACGGGATAAAACTGTCAAAAGTAACATGTACGTTTATTTTGTGGTACGAATAGGATTTGGACGAACTTTTTTATATTAATTTGTCATTTTGCCATACTATGAATGCAAAGGTAGTGGATATAAGAGACACGTATACAGTAGTATATATTATTGATAATATGAGTATATTAAATTGTTTATTGTGAAAGAAGGAAAATATTGTTTATTGGAAGTTGATAGCCGACCTTTTGGGTAAAATGAATTTGCGTAAAGAGTACCGATGAAACTGGAAATTAGGTGACAACAGCTTCAGTAATTCTTATTGGTGGTTAATTTATCTTAACGTCTTGGATATAAATTAAATGTTATGGTATAAAATTAAGGTTTGTAGACTGCATTAATTTTTATTGAAGTATTAGTGGCGATAAAATACAGTTTTTTGTTGCACAAATCAAATTATTCAGTTATATATAGTAAAGCTCCTCAAAATGCTTTCACATTTTAAATGATGTGTCCAAGCCATATGAGAAAAGCTGTGAAAGCTATTTTGTATGAAAAAATAGGAAATCAAACTAATTTCTAATTATCATACATAAACATGGAACCAAAATACGCTTAAAACTGTGATATGTAAGAAGTTTTCAATATATTTTAAGGACTTATGAATTTAAAGATGTAGGCAAGATGCATGTAATTTGAAGGGAAAAATGATTTTTTTGTTACAGATATACATTAGAAAGGTAATGATAGTGCAAGTTGCTATGATGAATATTCGTTTGGATTTGTATTATAATTTTTGTGCCTGTGTTTTGGTTTTACAAAACCTTATAAAAATATGGTTATTTTCAATTCAATTGATATGTCAATCCTAATCTTTCTAATAAGAAACGACGTTATGCAAGCAATAAAAGACAGAGTGAAAGAAAATTCGTTTCGGACTATGGCAATGCATACTTTCATACAAATGAATGTATTAAGGGTACAGATCCTTCATACTCATAATCTCAACAGAACAATTAAACGCAATGCATGAATGGCGGGATATGAAACGTAAAAATATCTCACAAATCTTGCCAAATTACATTCCGCATTGAAGTTGGCACAAATGCTATTTGAAAAATCATAGAGTTTTATATTCTGAGTAAATTTCTTTCAAAAATATAATGACAACTAAATGAGAGCCATTCATAATATTACAAATTTAATAGTTTGGAAAATAATGTATCTACGAACCAATCGGTACATTTTCTGTGAAATCGTTTAAAAACATAACTTTCTTTTAAAGTTAAAGCAGGTACTTAAAAGCATTGAATTGAATTGAATTGAATCTTTATTGTCTAGCCATTTTTCAGTACATGTACTGTTTTTCTTATGGGGACATAACAATTAAATAATCTTCTAACTAAATTTACAACGTTGACAACTTATGCTAATTATAATATTTTTTTGTTAACAATTCTTTTGCAATATTTATAAAACTTTCGTACCCTATTGAATCTATTTCCGTTTCCTTAGGTATAGTATTCCATAAAATTTTCATTCTATACTCCACATTGTTTTTGTAGAACTCTGACTTAAATTTTGGAAGAGTTAGCACAGGAAAACTCTTTTCACTTTGTCGCTGCGATATAATATCCTTAAAATCTCCCTTTCTATATTTATAAAAGGCAGATTTAAGTATTATTAAGTCTTTTCTTTCAACAATACTAACAAAATTGTACTTTTCTCTCAGTGTTTTTAAATCAATTGATAGTAGTTTCATTTTGTTTTTCTTTGAATATGATGGATATTCAAAATCCACAAGAAATCTATCTATCTTATCTTGAATTTGCTGTAATTTTTGAGTACTTTGTACTGCCCAAATATCAAGTGCATAGTCTGTTACAGAGTGAACATGCGCATTAACTAATATCTTTACAACTCGTTTATCTAAATACCTACGAAAACCTCTTAGATATTTGATCTTTGCTGCTACCTTTTCTTTGACTAAGTGGTAGTGTTCTTCAAAACTTAGTGTTGGGTCTAATATTACCCCAAGATATTTAAAATTAAAAACACGTTCTATAAATTTATCACCTACATATATCCCAGTGACCTTTTCTTTATTAATTGTTCGATCTCTTGGTTTGTGAAAATACATAACCTTGGTCTTTTCATAATTGATTTCCATACCGTTTGAAATACACCAATTTTGTACCTTCTCTACTTCAATTTTCAATTTTGTGTTAATTTCTTCTAAGTTCTTACCATATACATACATTGCTACATCATCAGCGTATTTTATCATTTGACATGTAACCACTGAAGCAAGACTATTGATATACACACTAAAGGTCAAAAGGTCCTTTTGCTGAACCCTGACATATACCCCTATTTAACGTATAACACTTACAACCTGAGACAATAGTGAATACCCGATTAGTGTAAGTTTCATTGATGATTTTAACGTAACATGGTTCTAACCTATATTCATCCATTGATTTCCTCGCTAATTTGACGTGCTTAATAGAGTCATACGCTTTACAGAAATCAAGAAATATTACTCCTACCTTCATAGCTGTACCATCAGTTTGTGTGTAAATATCACTTATCAATTGTGTCAAAGCCGTGTGGCATGAGTGATTTTTTCTATATGCGTGCTGATTGTTGCATAACTTATCTTCTACTCTTACCCTAATTCTTTCAGCTAAAAACTTTTCAAAAACTTTACAGTAGTCTGATAGCAATGATATGGGTCTGAAATTTTTTGGGTTGTGTTTACTTCCCTTGCCCTTATAAAGTGGTTTAATGTTTGCCTTTTTGAAACTAGTAGGAATCGAAGAGTTTGTAAGTATTAAATCAAAAAGCCAAACTAACATTGCTACAAAAACAGGTCCACATGCCTTCATAATACTCGCAGGAACTAATGTCGGAGAATTGAAAGATTTCTTGACATTAATTGAATTTAAGGCAACCTGAACTTCCTTTTTACTTATTTTTATAGGTGTTTTGTCCTCCTCCCTACTTTGTGAAAAATCAAAGTTGTTACTGTATGTTTCTATTTCTCTTGAAAGGAGTTGTTTATCAGTTTCCGTTGTATCATCTTTCATAAGGAAACAGTCTGCTAACAAGTCATTTATTTCATCTTTTTTGTAAACTCGACGTTTTCCAACCTCTAGATAACTTATTGGCGCCGATTTTTTAATTCGAAATTTTGTAAGCCTATTAATATTATCCCAAAGGGAGATTGTGTCTGTTTCCTTACTAAATTTTGTCATAAAATATTCACTTTTTGCGTTTTTTATAGCCACATTAGCCCTATTCCTTACTTGTCTATATATTTTCCACTTTTCCTCAGTATTTTCTGTAATTGCTATTTTATGTGCTTTATTTCTAATCGAGCATACTGATTTTACATCACTTGTAAACCAAGGATTGAATTTACCTTTCACTTTTCTACTTATTTCAGGAACACTTTCATATACTACCCCTAATACATACTCATTCAATCGCTTAAATTTAATGTCAATATTCCTGTTCATATATAGATCTTGATTTGCATCTGATTCGGTATTTACAATCTCTCTCCATGTGCTAAGTTTTTCCCGAATTTCTGTCCAGTTCGCACTCTTCAGGTTTCAAATTTTTATTATTCTCGGTTCAAATTTTAATTTTACTCTTTTCCTAACTACGTAGCATAATAAGTGGTCAGATCCAGCAAACGGAAAAGACCCACTTGTTTTATACAACGACTTGTCATTTACATAAATGTTATCAATTAAGCCACCTTTATTATGTGTGGCGTTTTTAATTAATTGCCATAGTCCTAATTCCCTACAAACGTTAAAAAATTCAAAACAATCGTTCTCTATCCTTTCTCCTAGTCCTTTTAATAAATTTATATTGAAATCCCCAACCATAATAATCTCATCTAAAACTATGTTATATTTTTCAAAAACCTTAACTAAAAATTCAGTAAATTCTCCTACTTTGGTCATGGGATGTTTATACACTACTATAACCCATAAAGGTTTGATACCAAACTTCCTTAACTTAAACATCGTAAATTCACAGTCTTTTGGTAAGCCAACTGTTCCATCAATATCAATTTCCTCATACTCAAACTTATCAGAAATATAAATGATAGTACCTCCTCCTGCATTATAATTCCTATCTTTCCTAATAATATTATATCCTGTCATACCAAACATACAAGTAGGATCCCTATCTGGGTCCAACTTTGACTCTGTAATTGCAACAACTGCTGGTTCAAATACACTCGAAAACCATAAGAATTCATCAATTTTGTTACGTAAACTGTTAACGTTCTGGTGACAAAATAGCATAGTTACAATATCATTTTTTCTTACACGGTATGTAAGTGTTTAGCAATGGAAAAATCAGGCATGCTTACTAGTATTTAATCCTTAATATACTGTGGCACAGTAACTGTGCATAATAAACAAAACAGTTTGCATCTTGCAAGTTTTTAAATACAAATAAAAAATGTCAAATTATGACTACCATCAATCTTATTTGCAAACTATAACAAAGCGCTGAGAGTTTTCTGACATGCCTGAATTTGTTCGCGAGAAATTTTTTTGCATTGTTGGTGTTGTTCCTTTTTGCTCGAAACAAACCTCCTGAAGACTTGAAATCAGTTGCCGTATATTACTTTCCAAAAACTTTGCTAGCTTATGTAAAGGAAACTGAATAGTTGCGTTAGAGGTATAATACTTGTAATCAATTGAAAAATTCAGTTGAATCCACAAAAACTCCAGTGACCGTAATCATAACAGGAAGTCAAGGGAGTAGTAATGAGGCATAATCACTCGTATTTTTTTAACGAAGATCTGGACTAACTTTTGAGTTTCTGAAAGCGCCAGCAGTATATTCTTTATTTGATGTCCAAGGCAGTTGCAAATATATGTCTACCAAGCTGTTCGTAAAGAAATTTAATTTCTGTCAAACATTCCGCCACGAAAGACTTTGGCTCTCATCACATCAGGAAGCAATAATTGGAAGAAGTTTAAATTCCATTCATTTCACAATATGTTGAAGTCCACAGTAGGTTTTAAATTTGATGCAAATTGTTGTGGTTGTAACGGTAAAACTGAAAGGTTCGTATTTTCTAGCTTGTCGTTCGAATCACGTTCCCAACATCCGTCTGGTTCAAAGACCTCAAAAATTTGCACACGATTTTGAAATGGAAGTAAGGCAGTAATTTCAGCCCCTCTTTCCACACTCAATACACGAAGTATATCAATTTTTGAAATGATTTTGCCGAACTTCATCGTCACACCATAAATTTGGTGATGACACGTCCAATGAATTTAAATTTGGTAAACAATGCAAACAAGCTCAAAGTCTCGTGTTAAATTCCGAAGATGCGACAACATCAAAAGCTTGTTACCCTGCGGATTTTAACAACAAAACATGACAAGAAGATTGTCAAACATGATATTATTGTCAAACATCTTGGAAACTCAAAAGTTTAAACTTGAATTGAATTTCTTACCAATGCCAATACTCGCGTGCCAAAATTACTGTCCCAATTTCTTGAGATTTTCTAAAATTTCAATGGTCAACCGCCGGCAATCTGGTTACACTGATGCCTGAATTTCTAGAAATCTCATGTGGCTCATGAGCATGAACAAGAGCAATACACCTACTTGAAAATGGATGGTTGTTCTCATAAAATGTCTTGTTGGTTTTCAGTTCGTATAATACATTAATCAGAACTAAGATCACTTAAATTGTAAATATCCTTTTCACTATTTGGTGATTCTTGAATCGCCAATTGGAATTGCCGCAAAGGCAGGTTCTGGTGACGAATAAAATTTCTAGCATTATTACTACTGCTTTTTCTTAGGATAACATCCTGTGAAAGTTGGCATCTATACTTAGGATAACAACATTTCTAATCTGTTAAAAACAAAAATATTCCTTTAAATGGTCAAACAACAGACTATATGAAATATCAGAAAAACATATGGTTTTTACCTCGGGAAACAGCTTGACTTGGTCTTGTTGTAATAGTAAACATCCAAAATATGGGGAAACATTAGCACAGTTGATAATGTTATTATAGTCCTTCATGTGGCTCAACACAATTAACCACACCTTAAAAACCAAATCAAAATATTATAAATAAATAAGTTCTTGTTTTGTTGTTAACTATTTTTCAACTTACTTTCTCTGGAAGCACCGCAGTCAATCTTATCATCTCGGAGCTCATCTTCTAATTTACCTAATAAGCAAACAAACTTCAATCAGAACTTGTTCAATTTAAATTTAGTGGAAGGTTAGCCAAAATTTCTAAATTGTTTTTAAGGAAAGAAAGCAACAGGAGTAAAAAGTCAGATGGTGAACATAGCGTACAAAATCCTTACCGGTAGACAATTTTCAGATGAGGATGGGTAATATGAGAGATATGCATCGAAAATGAACGGTTGACTGTGTCGCATTTCTTCGTTTATATAAAGCTGCAAACCTAATGCACATCTCTACCAAGCCGGCTCACCCGTAACAGCAGCAAAGGGACTTGCTACGCAGTGATAAACAAAGCATTAATGCTAAATAGAATGAAAGCATCGTAAATGCTGGCGTGTGTTAAGCAAACCAATTTTTACTTTTTCCTATTTGCAATTGGAAACGTCTATACAATTTTAGAACACCCAATGTAAAAAGTTTTAAAAGTTAAAATCGAGATTTATTGAGCATAACCAGCAGCAGTGTAAAATAGGATACACAAAACGTCATAATCCACTGGTTTGCAAATGCACAGAAATGCAAAACACAAACATGAACTATATAAATATAATATGCATACAAAAATGAAGCTTCTCCCTGTCTACATAATATGATCTATTAAACAAATGGTGTATATGTTGATGTTGAGGAGAAATGCATACCTAATATAACGCCGTGTAAAACATTTAAAAATGAATTTAAAATAAAGTAATATTTTTTATTCATTCAATTCTAGAAATTAATTTAAAGATACGACAACTTTCATGAATACTTTAATACTAGGATATTTGCATTACTTACTACCACTGTTTTTGCACTCACTATACCATACACAATGGGAACACCACGTGTTCCCATTCCCCAGTTGCCATTTTTGTCAATCCACTGTGTAATATGAAAGGATTAAAAACGAGTACATGGAGTATCAGCAAATGCAAGCAAAAATATTCATAAATTTACATGATTGGAAAAGACAATTGAGCAGCAGAAATCATATTGCAGGAGCAGTGTAACGGTTGTTTTGGCTTTTTATACATGCCAACTAATTATATATACATAATAATTTGCATGGTATTTCCACCTAAGAAGTATTCCTGCATAAATGAGTACGTACAAGGGGATCTAGGTTATTGTAGCCAACCGAAGAAAGGACTGTGAATTTTGAAAATATTAATATTGAGTGATGAAAGTAAATACTAATATACAATTGCGTTGATGCCCAAGTACATTATTCTAAAAAATACCAGCTTCCATCAAATTCAAATTTATGCGTCAAAATGATCAAATATGTAGATAGTTTCCATGCTCTTCAAGGCGAACATATTGTATAATATTGTTTATATTGAATTTCATGCAAAATTTTGTAACACCAAGTATTCACACGTTGCTGATTTCAAGAGTAAAAAGGCAAAATTTAAGTTTACACTGTTCCAATGCCGATTGCATACTATGCCCTGCTTTGAATTTGAGCACGTGCTTTATTCCATCTTTTGTAGCAGACACGTGAAGCTCGGTTGGACTTGTGAAAATTGTACGAATGGATCCCACATCCACTGATTGTTCCGAAATCAAAACATTATACGTATGTGCTTTAGGCTGAACGGTAAAACGTACGCCATCAAGAACGTACTGGTGATTATCAATATCAGCAGTTTTTTCATAGGTTGTCAACACTCGCGAGTTCTTCGGATTGCTTTGAAGGGATGGAAACATTGATTCAAATGCTGATCTATCAAAACCTCTTCCGGATACCACAACATACGTTGGAGGTGTAAACTCGATTCTGTTTTCAATGCCGCTATTACCGAAAACAAAAAATACGTCATTTATGTTTTTAAAATAATGAAATGTACAAAAACATAATTATTAGAAAATCCGCTTACCTTGACGATACTGATTGTGATTGAATAACCGTTTGATTTAACGCATTTTTAACGCTTACTTCCCCACCACCACCTTCAATGTTGACATTAGTGCTGTTAGCCAGTTTCACGTCCATCTCTTGTGTTTTCAAATTCCCGTTGATCACATTCTGAGCATTAATTTTGGTATTGATGGAAAAGCATGTTAAATTTACGGATGAGGTGTCCACCAAAGTGTTTCCATTTCCTTCAAGTTTTGCATTGGTGGTTCTTTCAAGGACAACAGAATTTTTAGTGCCATAAACTTCAAAATTTGCTGATGAACTACAAGTTATGGAAAGATCCTTCCCGGATAGTTTTGCGTTGGCAGAATGGAACATATTAAATACAGAGTTTGTGACAAACAATTGCAGGTTCGCACTATTCTTTATAGAGCCTGTGTTTCTGCTTCCGCATTTTTTTACATTAAAGTTTTGAGAAAACTGGATATTTCCAAAACCTGAATTGGTTTCCATTTTGTATAAACCTTTTGCTTTGGAAACCGTAATTTACAATAAAAACTGAATATTACGATTAGAAACTTGTTTTACTGGTCCAATATTTTACACTGAGAACATTCTGATGATAGCTTCATACCCCGTGTGTTTGTTTACGCAAGTCAATATATATTACACAAAAGGATAGGTTGAACAAATAAATGAAGCAAATGAGTAAGAACACGCGACCCGGGTGCAGTGGCAGACTCGTAATTTTTAAATCGCTTTAAACCGTGTCCATTCGAAAGAGCACCTTAAACTGACCTTAGAACCGCTGACCGAAAAATTTTTTGTCATTCGGTTTAGCCGCTAGGGGGCTCCAAAGACAAAAATCGTATCCAGAGCATAACTTTTGACAGAAACAAGATATTATCATGAAACTTTCACCAATCGACAGCTAAAAATGTCCTACAGGCAGGCAGCCCATAAAAGTTCCAAAAATATTAAAACTCGATTTTTAAAAAAATAAAAACTTTAAATTTGAACGGTATTCAGAGCCTAGCGTCTAAACTATAACCCATAGAGACTTGAAACCACTTTTATCGTGTTCTACGGACCCTGTTTCACACAGGCAAGTTAAATCATATAACCTAGCTAGCTATTTTGCTATATAAATTAGCCAAAATTAGAGTTTGCATGTGTCCGTCACCAGGTGCCATTCGGTATCCAGAGCATAGCGTCTAAACTATAACTTGTAAAGACTTGAAACTACTTTTATCGTGTACTAAGGGTCCTGGTTCACACAGTCATGTTAAATTATTTAACTTATCTACCTATTTAGCCATATAAATTAGCCAAAATTAGAGTTTGCATGTGTCCGTCACCAGGTGCCATTCGGTATCCAGAGCATAGCGTCTACACTATAACTCCTAGAGACTTGAAACCACTTTTATCGTGTTCTAAGGACCCTGTTTCACACAGGCAAGTTAAATTATATAACCTAGCTAGCTATTTTGCCATATAAATTAGCCAAAATTTGAGTTTCCATGTGTCCGTCACCAAGTGCCATTCGGTATCCAGAGCATAGCGTCTAAACTATAACTCCTAAAGACTTGAAACCACCTTTATCGTGTTCTACGGACCCTGTTTCACACAGGCAAGTTAAATTATATAACCTAGCTAGCTATTTTGCTATATAAATTAGCCAAAATTAGAGTTTGCATGTGTCCGTCACCAGGTGCCATTTGGTATCCAAAGCATAGCGTCTAAACTATAACTCGTAGAGACTTGAAACCACTTTTATCGTGTTTTGCGGTTTCTGTTTTACACAGTCAAGTTAAATTATATAACCTAGCTAGCTATTTAGCTAGGAAAATTAGCCAAAATTAGAGTTTGCATGTGTCCGTCACCAGGTGCCATTCGGTATCCAGAGCATAGCGTCTAAACTATAACTCGTAGAGACTTGAAACTACTTTTATCGTGTTCTAAGGGTCCTGTTGCACACAGTCAAGTTAAATTATTTGACTTATCTAGCTATTTAGCTATAGAAATTAGCCAAAATCAGAGTTTGCATTTATACGTCACCTGGTCCAACGCGGTATCCAGAGCGTAGATTCTAAACTATAACTCATAGAGACTTGAAACAAATTTTATCGTCTTTTGGGGGTTCTGTTTCACACAGTCAAGTTAAATTATTTGACTCATCTAGCAATTTAGCTATAGAAATTAGCCAAAATCAGAGTTTGCATTTGTCCGTCACCTGGTGCCATTCGGTATCCAGAGCATAGATTCTAAACTATAACTCGTAAAGACTTGAAACCACTTTTATCGTGTTCTACGGGTTCTGTTACACACAGTCAGGTTAAATATATTTGTTTAGCTAGCTATTCAGCTACAGAAATAATCTAAAATTACAGTGTGCATGTGTCCGTCACGTGCTGCTATTCGGTATCCAGAGCCTAGCGTTTAAAGTAAAACTTATAGAGACTTGAAACCAGTTTCATCGTGTTTTACGGACCCTGTTTCACACAGTCAAGTTAAATAATTTAACTTGACTGTGTGAAACATGGTCCGTAGAACACGATAAATTTAGTTTCAAGTCTCTATGAGTTATAGTTTAGAATCTATGCTCTGGATACCGAATGGCACCAGGTGACGGACAAATGCAAACTATGATTTTGGCTAATTTATATGGCTTAAGAGCAAGATAAGTTAAATAATTTAACTTGACTGTGTGAAACATGGTCCGTAGAACACGATGAAGGTGGTTTCAAGTCTCTACGAGTTATAGTTTAGAGGCTATGCTCTGGATACTGAATGGTACCATGTGACGGACAAATGCAAACTCAAGCTTGGCTAATTTTCCTTGCTAAATAGCTAGCTAGGTTGTAAAATTTAACTTGACTGTGTGAAACAGAACCCCCAAAAGACGATAAAAGTGGTTTCAAGTCTCTATGAGTTACAGTTTTGACGCTATGCTCTGGATACCGAATGGCACCTGGTGACGGACACATGCAAACTCTAATTTTGGCTAATTTATATGGCAAAATAGCTAGCTAGGTTATATAGTTTAACTTGCCTGTGTGAAACAGGGTCCGTAGAACACGATAAAAGTGGTTTCAAGTCTCTACGAGTTATAGTTTAGACGCTATGCTTTGGATACCAAATGGCACCTGATGACGGACACATGCAAACTCAAGTTTGGCTAATTTTCCTAGCTAAATAGCTAGCTAGGTTATATAATTTAACTTGACTGTGTGAAACAGGGTCCTTAGAACACGATAAAAGTGGTTTCAAGTCTCTACGAGTTATAGTTTAGACGCTATGCTCTGGATACCGAATGGCACCTGGTGACGGACACATGCAAACTCTAATTTTGGCTAATTTATATAGCAAAATAGCTAGCTAGGTTATATAGTTTAACTTGCCTGTGTGAAACAGGGTCCGTAGAACACGATAAAAGTGGTATTAAGTTTTTAGGAGTTATAGTTTAGACGCTATGCTCTGGATACCAAATGGCACCTGATGACGGACACATGCAAACTCAAGTTTGGCTAATTTTCCTAGCTAAATAGCTAGCTAGGTTATATAGTTTAACTTGCCTGTGTGAAACAGGGTCCTTAGAACACGATAAAAGTGGTTTCAAGTCTCTAGGAGTTATAGTTTAGACGCTATGCTCTGGATACCGAATGGCACCTGGTGACGGACACATGCAAACTCTAATTTTGGCTAATTTATATGGCAAAATAGCTAGCTAGGTTATATAGTTTAACTTGCCTGTGTGAAACAGGGTCCGTAGAACACGATAAAAGTGGTATTAAGTTTTTAGGAGCTATAGTTTAGACGCTATGCTCTGGATACCAAATGGCACCTGATGACGGACACATGCAAACTCAAGCTTGGCTAATTTTCCTTGCTAAATAGCTAGCTAGGTTGTAAAATTTAACTTGACTGTGTGAAACAGAACCCCCAAAAGACGATAAAAGTGGTTTCAAGTCTCTATGAGTTACAGTTTTGACGCTATGCTCTGGATACCGAATGGCACCTGGTGACGGACACATGCAAACTCTAATTTTGGCTAATTTATATGGCAAAATAGCTAGCTAGGTTATATAGTTTAACTTGCCTGTGTGAAACAGGGTCCGTAGAATACGATAAAAGTGGTTTCAAGTCTCTACGAGTTATAGTTTAGACGCTATGCTTTGGATACCAAATGGCACCTGATGACGGACACATGCAAACTCAAGTTTGGCTAATTTTCCTAGCTAAATAGCTAGCTAGGTTATATAATTTAACTTGACTGTGTGAAACAGGGTCCTTAGAACACGATAAAAGTGGTTTCAAGTCTCTAGGAGTTATAGTTTAGACGCTATGCTCTGGATACCGAATGGCACCTGGTGACGGACACATGCAAACTCTAAATTTGGCTAATTTATATGGCAAAATAGCTAGCTAGGTTATATAGTTTAACTTGCCTGTGTGAAACAGGGTCCGTAGAACACGATAAAAGTGGTATTAAGTTTTTAGGAGTTATAGTTTAGACGCTATGCTCTGGATACCAAATGGCACCTGATGACGGACACATGCAAACTCAAGTTTGGCTAATTTTCCTAGCTAAATAGCTAGCTAGGTTATATAATTTAACTTGCCTGTGTGAAACAGGGTCCTTAGAATACGATAAAAGTGGTTTCAAGTCTCTAGGAGTTATAGTGTAGACGCTATGCTCTGGATACCGAATGGCACCTGGTGACGGACACATGCAAACTCTAATTTTGGCTAATTTATATGGCTAAATAGGTAGATAAGTTAAATAATTTAACATGACTGTGTGAACCAGGACCCTTAGAACACGATAAAAGTAGTTTCAAGTCTTTACAAGTTATAGTTTAGACGCTATGCTCTGGATACCGAATGGCACCTGGTGACGGACACATGCAAACTCAAGTTTGGCTAATTTTCCTAGCTAAATAGCTAGCTAGGTTATATAATTTAACTTGACTGTGTGAAACAGGGTCCGTGGAACACGATGAAAGTGGTTTCAAGTCTCTATGGGTTATAGTTTAGACGCTAGGCTCTGAATACCGTTCGAATTTAAAGTTTTTATTTTTTTAAAAATCGAGTTTTAATATTTTTGGAACTTTTATGGGCTGCCTGCCTGTAGGACATTTTTAGCTGTCGATTGGTGAAAGTTTCATGATAATATCTTGTTTCTGTCAAAAGTTATGCTCTGGATACGATTTTTGTCTTTGGAGCCCCCTAGCGGCTAAACCGAATGACATAAAATTTTTCGGTCAGCGGTTCTAAGGTCAGTCTAAGGTGCTCTTTCGAATGGACACGGTTTCAAGCGATTTAAAAATTACGAGTCTGCCACTGCACCCGGGGCGCGTGTTCTTACTCAAATAGGAATTTATGGTATTTGTATGTCATTCAAAAGAAAAGTGTAATACGTTCATGCTTTTTGTTTTGCTATCATTCACACAAATAGAGTATATGATGCTCAGCTTCAAAGGTAAAGTACCACACCATACAATGATGCTTGGTCCACATAATATTATAATATGCTGGATTTTTTGAAGGATTTGCAGGGAACAATAGAAAGGGACTGGATTTGTAGGTTTTCACTTCTCGAAAAATGATAATGGAAGGAACATTTCATTGCGGGAGTGTATGCAAGTAGCGAGCCGCGTTAGGTACATTTCACGAGTGAGCATTTGATACTAGACCTTGGATGATTAACATTCACAGATTTTATATAAGAGATGTGTGGTATGGCAATACGCATGCACGACAGTAAAAAAACTTAACCTAGGTTTGCATATATTTAAAGTCAGACTTCATTATTTTGTAGGGTTTACGGTGTTTGATGCGAATAATGGGTTTTGTAAATAACTGTTTTGCAATGGACAAGGTTTTTAGATTACTAACGAATTTATTTGTTTGTAAATATGTTGCTAAGCCATTTATTTGATACATTAATACAAATAACAGATAAAATGTAAAATGTTTGCCTATAATCTACACGAGAAATTTTCTATTTTTTGTGCTGTACGAAAATCTGAGCTTTGACTGAATTGTAACCTTAAATTCAACATGACACAATAGGGCAAACATTTTTTATATAAGTTTCTCAGCAGGGTTTTCAATTCAATGTACAATTTGCTGCTTTCACTTTGTCTAATGTTTTTCACTTTCATTTGAATTTTTCAATTTGAAAACCAACAAAACTCTTGTTTTCTTATTTGAAAGAGTTTTGTGAATAATATAATGTAAACCAGTTTTATTTATTTGGGCGTGCATACATTCGTGTTTGCAAATTTGCTACACTTATTTAAAAAGGAAATGAATCTATAAAACTTTACAAACGTCGTTATGAAGAAATCAGCTCAAAAATTTACTGAACCAGTCAACAGGTGACGAGACGCCTAAGCCGCAGTATAGCTGGTAAAAACAAAGACATTTTCAATGATTGAGTACATGTGTGTATTTTAGAGATTCAGCTAAAGTGTGTGTAAAAGGCTATTGAATTATCACTAAGCAAACTGAATACACTGATCATACGGAAAGCTGATACAGAAAAAAGTGAGATTGGTTATGTTTTTGGCCTGTTGCGTTGATCATTATTGAGTATGCGCAGGATACACCAGCAATATTCCAGCTCAAGGCAAAATGTATAATGATAAAGCAAAAACAAGATTCTGTTGTTGTAGGGTAATACCTATCCATAGATTCAGCAAACAAAGCACCCTACCGCTTTTCCCTCTGTCAAGAACAAAAAAGCAAGGGATTTTTCCGTAGCAAAATAATCCTTCACAGTCACCCTGCAATATTGCACTACACACAACACAGGAGAAAAAAAGCTTTTATTTTTTGAAGGGACTCCTCACTTCCCTTTTCCAAGCAGCACAGATAGCTTTACATCTCACTACCTCTTTTCGATTTTTCTCTGTGTTGTTTCCCCTATCACTAAATTTTGTACATTGAACTCTTTTAACCTTTTTCGTGTTCACTTCTTTTAAAATAGCTCACAAAAACCTAAAAATCTTAGCAACCCGTAAATAATTTTGTGGACGTGGCACCATTCTTAAAAGCTTGAAAACCTAAAAAAGTTAAAATTTTAATAAAATATCTAGCGAACGGATTCTTAGTAACGGCCAACTTTACAAATTTGTGTGTATCAAAATCTATTCAGTGTTAGTGTTCAATTCTCGAACAATTTGTACACTTATTTAAGCAGTGGTTCCTGATATTTTAACCAACGGTAAAATTACAAATTTTCTCAAAAATTTAAATCCACGATTGTCCTTGAAACTATTCACTTATATAAGAACTTCTATATTTTTTTAGCAAAATGGCATCCAGATCAGAATCGCCCAGCATCACCCAGTTCTTCAAACAGCAACGTAAACGTCCTCGTCTTTCCGGCAAAGAAGATGGGTTAATTTCCTCTTCTAAGAAACTTTTAACGGAAGAAGAGGTCATTAGCAGCGTCCCAAAGGAAATCAACAAAAACCAATCTAACAACATTATACTTGAAGTACAAAATGAAGCTGAGCCTACCCCATCTTCAACTCTATCAACTGCCCCCACTACACTTCAAAGTCCCGTAAAATTTCTGAAACTGGGCTCTCTTTCCCCCGCAAACAAAAAGAACAAAATGTGTACTGAGCAGGTCTCAAAAGTACTGAAAAAAGCTACAAATCTGCGCGATCTTAAAAGTGCTTTGCAAGGCATGAACAATTGTGCTGAAAAATTAGAAGAGTTTAGACGCGTAGCTGCTTTAGCAAACGCAAGAGCCAAAGGTGAAGCATCACCACTGAAAAAAGATGGAGATCCAGAATCACCTCAGCAATTTAAAATGCCAAGCGCAACAAAATCGCCAAAAGGAATGTCACCAGCGCAGTTTTACTCACCAAGAAACGACCAGGAATTAAAATCTGAGATGGAAAGGTTATCAGCATCAAAGGTGCCAGCTAGCCCTTCAAAGTTGGTGAATATGAATAATAAAGTGAAAAAGCGATTATTTGAGGAACAGGCGAGTAGCCAAGCAGTTGCAGTTGAGCCACCAAAAAAGATTCCAGCTTATCAAAGGTAAAATTTTGCGACGTTTTAAAATATTTAGAAAAATTTTGCAAAATATTTCATTTATTTATTTTAATTTTTTTTAGATTTTATAGCTTGGCTCAAAAGTCTTCAGCCGAAACCCCCTCGGCTTCTGTTGACTTAGAAGCCGATCTGCCATTACCTTATCACTTTAAAGTTCTCAAAGAACTCTTCATGGCCACTGAAACTGTTTTGGGTATTATGAAAAATCGCAAGGAGCTTATAACATTTCCAAAAGTGAAAGCCGGTGTGTTGGAACTTGTGAAGAAAGTGGGTCTTAGGGAGAAACATTTGGCACAAATGGCTACCGTTCTTCCGGGATGCTACAAATTTGGATTGGAGAAAGTGGGAAAGGAAACTCATATTAAGATTGATGTGGAGGATTTAACGCCGGCGGTGGTTTGTGCGAGAAGGAAAGCGTTTCATGAAGGATTGATTAAAATTTGTCAGGAACACCATTTGGTACATTTGTAGAGCTTTTTCCAAATTTTTACTATTTAACTTAAAATTTGCAAAACTTTAAACCATTTTTGTTTTGTTTTGTAGAAATTTTTGCTTGGCCAAGTACCACCCATAATAATTCCCGCTGAGAAGCAAATCACTCGTTGGCATCCCTGTTTCAAACTGGATCAGGTTCCAGAAATTAATCCAACCACGAATATTTTGCCTGTAAAGCCAGCACCAGAAAAGGCTTGTTCTGCTAGAGATGTTATTGCTAAAGCGCAAAATATTTTGGAGAATGCAAATCCTCGCATGAAACAAGCTATGCAGAAAATGCTAAATGAAAAGGAAGGGAAGGATGGTGAGGGCAAGAAAGAACCAGAGGCAAATGTAAAGTTGACACCGAAATCAGCTGCGGTAGCGAAATCTCTTAAAGGAGTTTCAAATAGTTTGCTGGAGAAGGTAATTTGATTTTTGAGATTTTTGCAAATTTTCTTGAAAATACTTTAATAGAAATGCAATTTTTGTTATGTTTTGCAGATTCGTAACCGAGAGCGACAAAAGCTGCTCAATGAAATGACCAGATCCCCATCTGAAAACAAAAAGCTGCAAATGATGAAGCGCCTACCTCAATTTGTGAAAATTATTCGCAACATGATTGTCGCTGAGAAGAAGGTGGCCTTGCCGATGGACGTTGTGACTGAGCGAGTTTCGCACAGTATTCAGAATATGTCGGCAGGTACGCTACAAACAATACAAATTAGGAATGCAAATATAAATTTTCATTTGTGTCACATAATTGCAAATTATCATTATATATTGAAGTATCTCATTTTAAATAAACAGGTGACGCTAATGCTCATATTCGGCTGTTGATTACTATACTTCCTCACTGGGCTAAAATTGTTAAGCTGTCGAATTCGGATATGGAGTATTTCAGAATTGAAAAGTCAGTGGATATCAACAGCTTGCTGGTGGAATTGGAGGATATTATCAAAAAACATTCCTCATAAAATCGTCGATAGTGTTATAGTTGTTGAATTTAAATTCTGTTTTGTCAAATTAAGACTTCAAACACAAATTATTTGTGGCTCATACGCTTATCAAAATGTGTTTCAGAAGTAGTTTTTATCGTCATATGATTGACAATTACTATTTAAAGATTTTATTAGTTGGTGGTTTTTATGGTTTTATATTTATTAACATTTAATTTTGTTTCTGAAATATTTGTAGCTGTGCTTTTTGAAATATCAAATAGTTTATAAAATAATACTTTTATGCATTTTAATTAATAAACAAAAATTATCAGTGAATTTTGAGTGTCATTCTAACCGTTAATGCAAATTGCATTGACTTATTGGTATTTTATAAAATCTAAAATTTATACAGTTTCCTCTTGTTGTCATAAAATGTTACATAGTATTTTGAATTTTTATCTCCTATCTTTATCTATTTCAATGTAAATTTGAATTGCGAATAATCAGGAGAGATTTTCTACGGTTTATAAAGGACTTCGTGTTAGATGTCCTGTTGTAAATAATGCAAACACAATCAACCCTATAGTTATATATGAATACAGCCATAATCTGTTTTCAGCATCGTGTTGACGTCATGGTTAAAAATGTCATCATCATGTGAACATTAGAAACTGGCATTATCACAGAAACATAAGCTAGCGTTGTTTATTGAGAGAAAAAATTGTTGTCTAAATGCCGTTTGTAGCAATGTTGGATTTTTTGGGGCATTGTAGACCATGCACAATGGTTTTGTCTTTGTTGCTGTCGAATACCACAAAAGCTGAAAAACTATTATTGCATGCATACGGGTTAGGTGAATGTTTAGTAATCTTCATTAGTCGTTTTCTCGTATAAGGAAGAAGGACTTTTAACTTGGTATCCAAAACACAATAAGATCATACACGAAAAATTCAGTTATCTAAAACGGATTTTTATGCGGCAAATAATATTCAGTAGCAAGTTAAAACATGTAACTTTTTTGCTATAGATGAATAATTTATTTACACATTCAATATTTTTTCTTTTGATTTTTATTGCATGTCATGTGCACCATGTTAGTATAAATTTTTGCTTAAATATCTTTCATACTTTCTAGTTTTGGTTTTTACACCGACCACAAAAAAGGCAAACCAGGCACCAGTCGTCTGATGGTGCAAGTTTTCCATCTTTATCAAACTGCCATAGCACCTTAACCATTTGGTCTTCATTAATGTTTTCTGGTCTTTTTCCTCGAGCAACAACGCTTCCACGGGTGTTCTCAGGAGTTGTTTCCCATGTTGGAATATCCTTAAAATGCCCACGAGATCTCAAACCTACCATTTGATGAACCCCTAACTCTTTCAAAGCTGAGAAAAGCTCGCTGACAAAGTCTGTTGTGGGAGTTTTAATGAGGTCTTTGTTGTCTGTGGCCAAGTATTCAAGTGGTTGAAGATCACCAGTTGAGGAAAAGCTCCAGTGTTGAGGGATGACGTATTGCTTTTCGGAATCCTCCATACCATACGAACTCCAGAGTTGATTATCCGTTGGATCAGCTTTCTTTTCTGAAAATAAGATACAATTTCGGTTCATGGGGTATTTTGATTCTGAGTGTAAATGAATTAATTACCTGGACTTATTGTCCATGGAACAAACAAACTCAATTCATTATCATTTCGAATCGACTCTACTAAAATTTCTTGTTCAAGAATGTCAAAATGTCGATGCAACATAGTCAGGCCATAATCCTCAAAAACGTTATGACGCACAAATATGTCACCGATGGATTTTAGCTGATTTACAACTTGACTTTGTTCGAAATTCTCAACAGCATCTTCAATAAGTGGAACAGTGCCGAACACGTTTGGCACGGGCAAAGCTACAAGAGTACTCATTTTGGGTATTCAGTTAAGGTTACCCTGGATCTTAGGTGCAAATGCTTAGCCAGCAAACTCGGCCTAGCTTCTGTAAGGTTGTGTGCTTTCTTTGCCTTTATATAGTGTAATATCCCGGTGTACTTTTGTCCATAGTATAATATAATATCCATAATAATATTGCACTTGCATAGACTGTTTGGGTAAAACTTTATTTCAATTTGCCTTGTATGTGTATCAGATTTTGGGATACGTGACTTTCATACTCGTATTTTTTAAAAGCATGCAATTGTGACTCCTGAAGTTTTAATGATGTCACCTAGAAACGATATGTTTCGTTTTTAGCTTATCAGAAGCTCAGGTCATAAAAATGGGGCAGAATAATAAACGAGTATATATATCTGAAATAACAAATGACAATACATACATCATAATTTTTTATGCACGTAGACATATTTAATCTTTATTGACTTGTCTCGTTAAATATAAATAGTAAAATGCATTGTAAAGAACTTCATACAGTTGTTCTCGTTTTTTCAGCATGCAAGTTATATCCTGCTCACGAAGATAATCTGTTTCATTTAATTGCTAACTGACTCATGTATTGTGAAAATTTTCCATTGTAAATCATAATTGGGCAAGTACATACCACTTAATTACAAAATAACATATTACATCAACTCTTTTCCCGGTATTGCACAATTTTGTAATGATGGATTATAAATTCGCGTGGATACTTGAAATTTCGTTGGTTTTCGTTTTTAGTTCTTGGAACGAATAACAAAGAAGGTGACTTTGTGCATATCAAAGGCACCTTGAACTGGATTTGTTATTTTCGCTTTGCGGGACACTTCTGCATGTATGTTGCTGCTGCGCGTCATTCCAGAATAGTCATAATAATTCAAGGATGCCATATTTGAAGCGGATTTTATATTAACATATTGTTTTACCTTTACCAAGTAAATATGTACATTTTGAGAATATTGTTTTGAGCTTTACACTCAACCTTGAAAAATTGTTCATGTAATAGTCTGTTATTTTTCAGCTTCTACAAGAAAATTAAAAAAAAACATTGTTGCTTCTCATAAATTTATGAAAATGATCTGGTATTGCAGGTCAATTTTTATTCAGTAGTTACAAAATTGGACATAAAAACCCATTGGTTTAGTTTATTTCATTCCTTGTTGCCGAACTTGATGAAAGATAGATTTTGGCTCAAAATACACTCCTGCCTTGTGCACTGGAGCTATATTTGCAGGTTTGTGTCAGTTCTTGCTTTGATGAATTAATTTATTATTTCAACACTTTTGAAATAATTGCTAAATGTCTGCCTGTTAAAAAACTACACCAGGAGCAAGCCGGTATATTCGTTAAACAAAAAGAGGAAAATTATTTTGGTCATCTCTTCCTCAATGCACTTCATTTGTGTTTGTGCTGATAAGCTGTAAAATTTCAATGCAAACACAAAAACGTTTAACTTCGTAACATTTACAAATCATTCCAAAGCACCCAGCCTTTAATTTCATACACCAGTTTATACACTATTGGAATGATTTTATTTGCATGGGAGATAGCAATAAGCCATGTATTAGCCAATTCCAGTTTGGTTATGAATGGTGAGCTAACATCGTAAATTCTTATCTACATCATGTTTCTGTTGATTTTACCGACGGGTGGAATATCTGTTTGCATTCACACAAGCATACGGAGCACGCAGGTTCATTACTATATTGTATTTATGCATTCGCATTTCTTTGAGTATAAATTGTAACCACATTTCTATCTTTTAGTTCTAATTTTAATCTGTTATTGAAAATCACGGGTTTGAAAATTTTACGCAATTCATAATGGAAGCAATTACTGGTTTTGGAAATGTCCAACTATCCAAAAACACTAACGTAAAGCAAAGCGGCAGTGGAAACTCAGGCACAATTAAAGATAATTTAAACCTGCAATTATTTGTCACGAATTCCGTACTGAACATATTCCATTCTACCAACACAAAGTTTTCTGGAAAGGATCTTTCCATAAACTGTAGGTCCTCTACTAATTCCGGAGTTACTGGCAACAACAACTCTGTTGACCTTGAAAAGACCACAAATGCAAAACTTGAAGGAAACGGAAACACTTTGATAGCCAGCTCATCCCTGAATTTGAAATTTTTTGCCAACAACACTAAGATTCATGCTGAGCATGTTACCAACGGGAAATTGAAAACAAGCGAAATGGATGTCAAATTAGTAAACAGCACTAATGTCAACGTTGAGGGTGATGGCGGGGAAGTAAGCGTTAAAAATGCGTTAAACCAAACTGTTATGCAATCAAAATCGTCAAGGTAAGCTGAGCATAATACATAATATGATTTGTTTGCGTTAAAAATAATTATTAATAATATTCACATGCATTTATATTTTTATGCATAAATATTTGCTTTTAGCGGCGTTGAAAACAAAATCGAGTTTTTACCACCAGCATGTGAAGAAAATGGAGAAAGTTTCCTCGGATGGGCATTCAACACAATGTTTCAGTCTCGCCAAAGCAAGCAAAAGAACTTGCGTGTGATATCCACTTTTGAAACAACTGCTGATATTGACCATCATAAGTACATTTTGGATGGCGTACGTTTCAATATCCAACCCAAGGCCAACGACACATATGATGTTTTGATTTCGGAACAAGCAATGGATGTGGGATCTGTCCGCACGACTGTTACCAGTCCAACAGAGCTCCATGTGTCTGCTACAAAAGATGGAACAAAGCACGTTCTAAAGTTCAAGGCACCGCATATTATGCAATCGGCATCGGATAAATGCAAATTTACATTTTGCCTTTCCACCCCACGTATCAGTAACATTTAGTCATTTTGTCTTACAGACGCAAAAACTTAAGAAAATACATATTATGTTGAAATTAGTAACAAAAATAAAATTTAAAACGGAATCCAGGATAATGGTAATAAATTAAAAATGCTGAGAAATTCACTTATGGCCCCGAAGTCATTCTTTGCACCACATAATTACATTGCATTTTGGGATAAAGGTAACTTTTAGGAAGCTTGTCTAATGAAAACAACGATGTGGAACAATTGCATATTATTTCCTTGCTGCTGTATACCTCAAACTCTTTTTTACGACTTAAAATCATTCATTCCAAAATCTATTCCAAATTCTAGATACTTTTTCTGTATGTGTTCATTAACAAATGAATCACATACATATTACATGCAAACACCAAACTTAAGTCATCGTCTTTGTTTGTAGTGTATGCATTAGAAACTGACAAAAGTTTTCCGTTTCGCCAGATGAATGCAGAGATACAAATGTGTATCAACTATTATGCATTAGCTAGAGTTAGTTTGCTTACAGCATTAGGTGTTCACAAAAGCTTTCGAAAATTACACAAAAGCAGCAACTGTAAGTGTCTATGACGACACATTTCCACAGAATACACTTCTTTAGCGCTATGATTTTTTGCTTCTCATAAACTTGCATACCTAACTAATTGTACTCATTTCGTTCCACTTAAACTACACTAAAGGTAATACCCATGCACCAAAACTCCATTTAGCAATAGATCATTTTCGAATTGAAATTTCACCCTGAAAAACCTGAAAAACATTATCTTGTACAAATTCAGGAGAGAGTTATACACCTCTTGAACCTATACAGGTATTCTATGTGTTTAGATTAGACAGAGTAATATTTTGGGTCTTTAAGTGTATCCAGCATAATAATATTCAAGTGAATGCAATGGGGGAACATGAGAAGAAGTAGAATTATCTTCCACCAATGTGCATTTGTATGTTGTGTTTTTATCTATAAGTTTGCATCATTCGATGGATATTTTTTTGTATTCTTTTGCTTTGATCTAAAACGACTTAAAATTGTGAATATGTAACTGCATAGCAAAATATTTTTCAAATTTAATGTATGGGTAACACGCCAATTACGTAAATTAAGCTCAAGGTGCCTTTGATAGACACACAACAAACGAAATTTTTCGTTTCTGCACTTCTCGAATCGAAAACAAAACCAAACGAATTTGAAGTGTTTACATCTCCCGTATTCACCGCTGTTTACAAAGTCATGTTGCACAACACCCAATGGAAAATTCACGCAGTGTATTATCACAACTGCATAATAGGCCAAGCTGGGCTCAAGGTTTGTTTGCACTAGGCTTATCAAAGCTGGATTTCAGCACCAGCACTGTCTTCATTGCATTTTCAAATGTGCACAAAGCAGATAAAAGTTTTATGACGGGAACACCTTGCTTAGAACGTGTACGTGCTAATAATCTTTTTTACGATTGACTTTCTATATGACCTGTATAGAAAACAAAACAGCCACTAAATATACGCCTGAACATGGAATTATGTAAAACGTTTTTGTTCGAAATCAATGGGTCACTTTTGTAGTTTCTCAAATACCAGTGTCAAATAAATATATCATTGGATCCGTTTTTATTCTATGTAAATTTATGTGCCTGTGGCGTGATATGTACTAATGGATTGTTGTAAGAATCAATGAAACAAACATGCAATCATCACTGATGCAGAATTCCACCTATATAAGAGCCGAATTCAAATGATTAGTACATAGTATAATATGCTTTGCTCCAAGTTAAAGCAATCAAAAATAAACTGGTAAGCATTGAAGTAAAATATGAGTACTCTTGTTGCCTTGCCTGTTCCAAATGTCTTTGGCAACGTTCCTCTTCTAGAAGACGCTGTTAAAAAGTTTGAACAAGAAGATGTTGTAAAACAGCTCAAGAATATTGGGGCAATTTTTGTGCGCCATAACGTGTATGATGATTATGGGCTAACTATGCTCCATCGCCATTTTGACTTGCTCGAAAATGAAATTCTAGTTGAGTCCATTAAAAACGACAAAGAGTTGAGCCTGTTTGTTCCATGGACAGTAAGCCCAGGTAAATAGGATTACTAATGTACATTATAAATCTGTATACCAAGTTGCTAAAAATATTCTGATTTTTAGAGAAGCATGTTGCCCCAACTGATCATCAACTCTGGAGCTCTTATGGAATGACGGATTCTCAGAAAAAATACGTGGTTCCTCAGCACTGGAGCTTTTCCTCAACTGGTGACCTACAACCTCTGGAATATTTGGCCACGGACAACAAGGACCTTCTGAAAACTCCACCAGCAGGCTTAATCATGGAGCTATTTTCTGCCTTGAAGGATCTAGGAGTTCACCATATAGTAGGACTTAGGGCTCGTGAACATTTTAAGGGCGTCCCAACATGGGAAACCACTCCAGATGACACCCGAGGCAGTGTTGTGGCTCGAGGCAAAAAACCTGCCAATGTTGACGAAACACAAATGGTCAAAGTGCTCTGGCAGTTTGACAAAAATGGACAACTGGAAGATGGACAAACGTGGTGTGCACTTTGTATATGGTGTGGTGAGTGCAAAAACAGTGGTGGTAGGTAAGGCAAAAATTCCAATATAAAAATTTATGAAAGCTGTGTCTAAATCTTAAATTAATGTATTGAATTGAATAAATAAAATATATTTGGAATGAAATTATTTAATTTAAAATTGTTCTATACAGCGAAGTATTAATGATTTCACCACAATTTCCGCACATCGTATCATTTGTTTAATAAATATTTTACATCATATGCACACAGGAACAAACTTCATTCTGATATGCATAATATATTATTTTAGCTTGTATTCTTGTTTGACTATTGTGTGCATTCGCAAATCTGAGGTTTCATGACGTTGTTTTGTTTCCAATATTATACTGCTGCTGCTAACTAAATCTTGCATTGCATACTATTTAAAGTATTTTAAAGTGTTTAAATTTTAAAATTATAGACACGTTTGCATTGCAAATAGGTAAATGTATCATTTTGGTTTGTTTATCATACGTAAAGATTTATCATGCTTTCATGCTATTGAACACAAATGCTTTGTTTGCCTTTGACAGGCTTGGTGAAGATGTGCAATATGTATGTATGCTTCATACAAACAAAGCAGCACAACGCACTCAACCGTTCCTTTTCAATGACCAATTCTCCCAATACCCATCCTCATCTGAAAATTGTGTACCGGTAAACATTCTATTTGCAATTTTCCCATCTGATGTTTTACACCTGTTGCTTGCTTTCATCCAAATCAAAACATTTAAAGATTTTGGCTTACCTTCCAATAAATTTAAATTTAACACATTTTGATTGAATTTGTTTTGTTGATCACTGAAAAATGGATTCGGATCTGCTAACATTGACTGCGTTGCTTCCAGAGGATGTAAATTGATAAATAGTTAACAACAAAACTTGTTCATTATAATATTTTGTGTTATTTTTATTTTTTAGGTGTGATTAATTGTGTTGCGCTACATGACGGACTATGAAAACATAATCAAGTGTGCAATAGCTTCCACATATTTTGGAACTATACTACAAAGACGCAAAGAAGTTTATTTGTTTCCTGAGGTAAAAACCATATATTTTTCTGATTACTCTGTTGTTTCACCAATTTACAAAACATTTTTGTTAATTTACAGATTAGAAACATAGTCAACCAAACCATTGATGTAAATTTTGACAGAAGGATATCCTATGACCAAGCAGTGAATAATTATATTAGAAATTTTACACGCCATCAAGATCTCCCTCTGCGGGAATTCCAATCGGCCATCCAAGAATCACTAAATAGTGAAAGAGATATTTGCGATTTAAATGACTTTAGTATTGAACAACTGAATGATATTTTATCGGAAATTAGGGACAACAAACCATTTTACGCAAACAACAATCCATTTCCTAGTAGGCATATTGCCCTTGTTGAACCACATGAGATTCCAAACTTATCGCTGATATCAAAATACCGAGGATTGACAATAAATATTCTAGAACATTTAGGTCACCATTTTTTACACACGAGTATTGGAATTGGTATGGAAATAAATTTAAACTTTTGAGAGTTTATGATGCTTTACAATAACATATCTTTTTGTTAAATTTTGTTATTGAAATTCCTAGGGTTTCAGGATTCTGATATTGTCACATCTTCGGAATTTAACACGAGACTGAGAGCATGTTTGCAGCATTTACCAAACTTACAATCATTGGAGGTTTCCTCACCAAATGTTAGACTTAATGATGTAGTTCTACAAAGAAATATTTCAAGAATTAACTCCCTTCGTGTACTAAGTGTGGAAAGAGGAGCTGCCATAATAGCCTTATTCCCATCTCAAGACCATGTACAAAACTTTGAAATTTTTGAACCGGACGGTCGCAGGGAACGTGATTCGAGAGACGAATTTAAAAACATCAACCTATCGAATTTACAACCACAAAGATTTGCATTAAATTTAGAATCTGCTGAGGACTTGGTCGTATTGTCAAATGAATGGAATTTAACCTTCTTGCAATTATTGTATCCTGACGGTAATGAGGACCAAAACTTTTCGTGGCGGTGTGTTCGACGGAAATTAGAATTCTATAAGAGCAGCCTGGTAGAGTTACATTTGCAGCTACCTTGGACATCCAATAAAGAATATAGTGCTGTCGCTTTTAGAAACTCAAAAGTTAGTCTGGACCTTCCACAGTTAAGAAAATTACGGGTAATTATGCCCCACTACTACTCACTTGACTTCCTGTTAGAATTACGATCACTAGAGGTCATGTGGATTCAATTGAACCCTTAACTTAATCCCAAGCATGATACAACCCAATTAGCTAATTCAACTATTCAGTTTTCTTCACACAATTTATCAAATTTTTTGAATAGCAATTTATGGCAACTGATTCCAACTCTACAGGAAGTTTGCTTTGAGCAGAAAGGATCTCCCACAGTGCACAAATTTTCTCGCGAACATATTCAGTCAAATCAGTAAACTGTCAGTTTTTTATATTGTATTCAAACTTGGCTTTATGTTAGTACTAATCAGCAATTTTTAAACGTTTAGAAGCCTAGCCAATGTTACTGTTAGAAGAATTTGTCAATCCTAAATTGTATTTTGTAAATTGTAATATGCAAACTGTTTTGTTTATTATGCACAGTACATTATAGATTAAATACCAGTACACATGCCTGGTTTTTTCATTGCTAAACATTTATACCGTGTAGAAAAAATGAAATTGTAACTATGCTTTAAAATACCTGCTTCAATTTTAATAAAAGGATAAGTTTTAAACAATTTCCCAGAAAATGTAACATTTTCTAATAATATTTTGCAAACAATTAAATTTATATCATCATAAATGGCTCTCATTTAGTTGTCATTATATTTATTTAAGAAATTTTTTCAGGATATGCAACTATGACTTTTCAAATAGCACTTCTGTCAAATACAATGCGGAAATGATACTTTTCATCTTAAGGGTGGAATAATATTTAGCAAGATTTGTGAGCTATTTTTACATGTACCACATCCATCCATGCATCATGACATTGTTCATGCTCAACATTATTCTCCTGCTGAGATTATGAATACCTATGTAAGGTTTGTACCCTTAATTGAGTTCATTTGAGTGAACTTATGCATTGCCCTGATGCACAACATACCTTCATTACTCTATTTTTTTGTTTTTTGCGTAGTTCTTTATTAAAAAGATACGGATTGAGAAATTAATTAAACTGAAGAAAAAACAATATTTTGGTTCTATTATTATCTAGTATGCCATTCCATCTGTACTTTTTAACGCAAATTCATTTTGCTCATAAGCCGGTTATTGAGTTTCAATTTACGAATATTTTTGTTGTCTGACAATGAACAAAATATATTCATATTATTGGTTATTTCTCTATTACTATTCCGACATTTGCATACAAAGTATTACAAAATGACAAATTAATGAAATAAGGGTTTGTTGAAAACTTTTTTGTATCACAATAAGCGTTTATAATACTTTCCACAGTTTTATCTGGTTGATTAAAAAGCACCGCTAGTACCCATTTGCAAAGTTAAAGTAAAAATTTATGTAGCATTACTAATAATACCGGTGTACATACAATCTAAAAACTAGTTTTACAAAATTCTGCTTGTAAATTATTTTGTGTGTAAAAACAAAGAGAAAAATATTTATTTTTGCTAGCAGCTTGATGAAATCAATTATTTATAGACATGAACACTCAGTTAAGAAGTTTCAGGTCGACGATTTTTTGCTGCATCCACCGATTTAAGAAATTCTGTCACTTTGCAGCATTCTCCGTAACGATGTGAAGAACTGTCATAATACCGCATCACTTTCACTTTTGGCACATGCTTTTGTAAAGCCGTTATTGCACTTTCTGTCATCTACACCAAAAAACGACAAATGTTGTCTAATTAATTCTAATTTTTAAATATTATGTCTCTAATCAAGAAAGCAGGGTTGTTAGAATTATGATTAATTTTACCTTATCAGAGGCTTGAATTTGTACTTCTTCCAAATTCTTCATTTCCAAAAAACCTGTGTAAACTGACCGGTCTTGAAGTCCGCCACTTTCTTGAAAAATACTTGGTTTTCCATGCATGTCACAGGTTCTTTTCATTATAAATTTCTTTAAACCTGTTAAATATCAATTCTACATTTTTTAAATTGTAATTATTCGAGAAAATAGTTTATCATTTACAAATATTCCAATAAATAATCTTAATTTTACGCACCCTTAATATTTGTCAAGTTATCAGAAGTTCTTGTTTCATGTCCACCTCCTTCACTCCCAATACCCGTGATTTCATCATCTACCACGCTACTCCCGTAAAGAAGTACCAACTCCTTCAAATTCGGTAAGCATCTGCAAACTGCCTTAAAACCATTTTCTCTAAGTGTTGCCTCCAGTATCTTTAAATTCGGCATCCATTTAGCCACCTTTTCCCAACTGTCAGATTCTAAATCTATATCAATATGAAAGCGCACCAAATTCATCATACGGTTTGCATGCTTGAATGCATTATTCAGATTTCTGCTTCCTTGTGGAAAATAGTCCACTTTAAGTCGCTCCAAATAATCCGACCCTTTCAACCACTTAAAAACTTTGTCCAAATTATTTAAACATTTAAAATCAAGATAAAGGGTTTTCAGTTTTGGCATTTGATTTACAAACTTCAAATCTTCAAATACATTCCCGTAGCAGTAGATTTTTTCTAGATTGTTCATCTTGGCTGTTAATTTCTGAAGTGCTCTCAAATTCTTCGCTGGTGGTTGAAACAGCTCAAGGATTTTCAGTGTTTCTGCAAATTTTGTAGTAAGAGCAACCACATCAGAAATGCTGGTTGTTGTATATAAATTCTGAGATTGAATTGGCATGGCAGCGTATGACAGTCGCTTCAGTGGTAATTCTGGTATATCCTCAGGTCTCAAAACGCTACCACATGTTTCCTCTTGTTGCAAGCCGAGATGTAGTTGATTGATTTGGAATGACCGTTTTTTAACCAGTTGCTTCAAGCCACAAATATGTCTAAGTTTTTGGTAGAAGTGAGATTTGTCTTGGATTTTGGAATTCAGCTCAATAGACTACAGACAAAACGAATTATATAAAAAATATCGTATTTTAAACTTGAATTGAATAGAGAAAAAAATGAATCTATTTTTAACATGTATTGTTCACCTGAATATTTGGAGAGTTCATCAGCAAGACTGAAAGATCCATGGGCAGAATTCCACAAACTGATATGCTTTTCAAGCTTTTGTTCTGTCTTGAACTAAATTCAAACGTAAACCGGCTGATTTTTCTGTTATCAAATAAGCGATCTGATTCTCTTGGACGAAACATTTTACAATTTGTAAAGGTCAGAGTTTCCAAATTTTGCAAATTTTCGGTAAAAATCTGTTCCATGTGGTCATTGTTTGGAAATGTACAATCCTCAAATGTCAAATGTTTAATTTCTTTTCCAATAAAGTGCCAAAACATATCGCCACTCATAAAATTTATTTTGCAGGTATTAGCATCATAGAGTCGGCTTGTGCTGTCTGAGTCAAAGCAGAATCCTTTCAAAATATATTTTTGGTATGGATACTTAGCAATCTCTCTAAAGTCCAAGGATTTGAAGTAAGAGCTAAAGTAGTTGTGGCCATTCCAAGTTTTGGATAAACGACTTGGCATTTCCAGCTCTCCCCACAATCGCTGTACTGCTGGTCCAAGCCTAACTGTGAAGTTGCTTCGCCATTTACTCAAGCTGTATTTGTACCAGCTTTTGCATACTAATCTGATTTGCTTCATGTCACGGAATGAGAAGTCAAACCTGAGCAATTTATCAAATACCTGTAAACCAAATTATTATGTTAAAACATAAGTTGCTAAAAACAAATATTTTATAGCATACCAATCAGTCTTTTAATATTCTTACCACACGTGCCAACAGTGGATTTTTCTGTTGAAATTCCACGTGTTCCGAGTTAGAATTTGGTATGACATGAGTATTTGGTGCAATAGAACTCATAGGATTGTCTAAGGCATTTCTGGTTGTAAGGGTTGATGAATTTATCAAACTCATTGGTCTGTTATGATCGAAAATTGTAGTACAGTTTCTTGATCGTTTGTTCTGTTGATTGGTGGGTGGTAGCTTCTTACTACAATGGGCAATTAGAAAATGGAAACTGGATTGGGGCTCATTGGTTGTCTTCCGCTTGGAAGCCTTACGCGTTTTAGAACTTGTTGGCGTGATGGGGGAACAATAGCGAGCATGCTGCTTGAGAGACCTTTGTGAGGCAAAAACTCTGAAGCAATTTTTGCAAGTAGCATCAGAATCTGCCATTGCAGTTGTGCGATTGGGTGTCATGTTGTTCCTAAAATATTAATACAAATTACTAAATATGTTTAAATTCTCATTTATTGATTTAAATTAAATAATTAAACTTTCCACTGGAATAAAGCGCACCTTCCTCCATATACTCTTACTGCAAAATATTCAGTTAAGTCATGTACACTTTTTTGCAACCTGCGTAGTTCTTCATCAAAAAACATCGTTGACCCTGGATTAATCGATATTCCTATGATTTCGTCTAGAAACGAATCCTCACGCGAATCAACATTAGACTCTGTTATCTCATTTCTGCACTTTTCAATGTCATTTTGGTCATTATGCAAAATATCTAACGAGTTATCCTCTTCGGAAATAGGACGACTTCCGGATGACACTAAACCCAGGCATAATACTGCAGAGAATGTAGCCATCCATCCCAAAAAGTATTTTGTGATATCTTCCGTTATATTGTTCCCTTCCACTTTGCACTGAACATTCAAGCTCAGCGATTGTTGCTGTTGATTTCTATTAGCACCTATTTCCATCCCAAAATGTATTTTTATTTCAAACAAAATATATGTTGAATATTTGAAATATTATGCTCAGTGTTTACCTGCTTGAATTAGGTCCTCCCTAAACTCCTTAATGGACTTCCCATCTCCTTCTTCAAATCGCTTTCTTAGATCCTTTAAACTTTGTGGTCCCCTATTTGCTAGCTTCATTTTATTCAGTAGCCTTTCCATTTGACTCTCAACATTTGCTTCCTCTTCTTTCCACTTATCAAAAGCTTGGCAAAACTCCCGAACCATAATTGCACAATTTGGACAACATCCAGCATTTCTATCGCATTCACCATCTTTATCTAAGCACCTTGTATTTATTTTCTTTCCCAGCCACAATTCTGCTGAATTTGTAAATCTCTCCAAATTTTGCTCATAATGCTTATCAAAAGTTTTGTAGCAAAACAGACAATAAATCTTTTCAACACCTGTTTTAGTGAAATTACCCAAACTCCCTGAAGAGCCAGGCAATGACTCTGATTGACCTTCCATTGTGCATTAACCTTACTACAATTAATTATTAAATTAGAAATTAAGCTTCAAAACTGCTGGGCTTGATGAGCAAGCGCAGTGCACAGCTCAACAAGTGGCTTTGGCTATTGCGTGTGCGCGTACACTGCTGGGATTGCAAGGGAACATCTGATGAATAGGTTGAGGGCATGTCTGTATAAGTGGGTGGTGGGCTAGTTGGCCTTGAACAGTTTTTTTGGTTTGATTGTCTTCCTTTGTCTGCTAAAGCATAGGTAGGTATGCACGTGGACATTTTCACAAGAATCTTGCTTTTCTACATAATAGGATTCTATATAGATATATTGAGAGCGAGCAATAAGGAATCAGGGTGATATGGTTTTTTCCAAATCAGTTGAAAATATATTGATATAATTTTAAATTGCGACTTGCCGAAAGTAAAGTTTTGGTGAAAAAGTGGACCCAATTTACCAAACACGATATTGTTTCAGGTTTCTCCAAGTACCAAAAGTCCTAAAAGTACTCAGCATTTCAACACAAAACCTGGATTACACCCAAATAGATCAGTACTAATTTAATGGCACTGTCAAAAAAAGACGAGGTCTATTCTGGTACCAAAAGTACCAGTACTCAACCGGTACCAGAACATACCCTATCAGGTTCAATGCACAGTAAAAATACATGCCAATCTGGTACCCTTTTGGTACTCCGACCTCCAGTAAAGTCGGCGGGATGCAAACTTAATTTAAATTTTAGGATGTTTTAGGGAATTTAATTAGAGATTATTTGTTTCTGAATATTATTCCTGTTCCATTTCATAAATTGGACAAACTGTCGTACAACAGTTTCGAATGTATTACGTAATTATTAACTATTATCTTCGTCTGCACTTCCCGGATCACCGCTGTTCTGAGATTCTGATTGCCGCTTATTCCTAAAATTACATAAAATAGCCAATGCAAACTTAAATTAATAACAATAAAACAACAAAAGTTTCCTTAAAAATATAAGTAAAGTACGTACTTCTTTTTAATTCTCTGTGCGGCCCTCTTCAGCCAGTATTCAACTGCCTGCTTGATTTCTTGATCACTGGAAACGGATCCCTTACGCTGCCTCCGAACTCCACCTATTTTATTGAAATATAAATGTGTAAGCTGATGTAGACACAGATTTGTTTTCTTTCCAGTGGAGTATTTGTACATACTACAAATGCAGTCCAAGTAAATGTAGTCCTTAAAAGCATCCTTCCCGGTTTGCCCCTTCATTGTAAACTCCAGCATTAGTTCATCCGTCATTAGGCTTCTCATTATATTGTGCGCAATTTGATTTCCGTTGCTTCCTCCCTTTGTGGCAAAAATCGAAACCTAAATGAAGGTTTTTAGAGTTAAAAAATTACCTCAGTTTTCAAATATTATACAGTCAAGCTATGTATTACCAAATCCTCCTGTAAATTCGAATCTTCCATTATTTGTTTATGCAAACTCTGGAATTCCTGTACTGAGGTCAACGGCAGCTTTATCTGGGAAGATGTGTTTTGGGGTCCAGTTGTACTAGGCTTGGATTGAACTAAAATCCTTACCATGTCCAACAAATTATCCACTTTTGCAGTCAAAATCTCCTGATTCCTCTCCACACGACTCAAGGACTCTAAAACTTCTGCATTTAAAATATGAAATGTTATTTACTGTTGTGATTTTACTATGTAAATTTAGGAGTACTGTAAATACTTAGCACCTGACTCTTGTACAAAGCATCCGTCACCTGCACTCTGGCTCTCTGGTAAGCCCATGTGAAGAACTGAATTATCCCTGGAAGTCACGCTACCGGTTAAAGTAGTCTGCATTCTATTTTGGGTATCATCGAAGTTCCGGATATAAGATGAATTTCCAGCAGAGGCTGCATCATCAACGACACTCGACGACGACCCTCCAGAAACTTCATGGTCCTAAATTAAAAAAGTAAGCTAACAAGACCCTTTTTATTACGTAACAGCTGATTATGTTGTTCACTCACCATTGCGTCTCCATAAAGTGAAGCAACTGCCACCAGGCTTGGACTTGGAACATGAGAACTAGCAGAACGGACAGGCGGAATGGGCGGTGGTCCTAACTGGATTGGAACATGAGTTGATTTTTTGCGCTTTGGCTTGGTGGGCGGAGGTGTAGTGTTCTCGTTGTTGTCACTATTGTCCGATTCGTCAGCATCTTGAAACATCATGTTGTTTTGGGTCATCGTCTTGCGTTTTCGAAACCTCATGAGACCTTCGTCTGATGACAACTCCGATTGCTCCTCCAGTACCAGCATAGCAGCATGCGCAGCTTCAAACGTTTCTGAAAGTTAAGAATTAATACGACATTAATACAAGTATTCAAATTAGCTCCTACTGGTAAAATATGAAAATCCCACCAAAGTGTCGCTGACGATATATTCGAGCTTGGAACAGTTTCCAGGTCGCCGGGTCCGGTGAAATGGCATTTTTTGAAGACTTTGACAACTTGGTACCTTTAAAGGGTGGCCACCAGCACGTCGTGTCATTAGCAAACCAAGAGACCGGAACCACCGCCACCTCGTCTTTTGTTCCGTCTTGAGGAAATTCAGCAATGCACCACATCTTATGACAAATGTAACAGCGGGACAGAAATGTACTTTCCTTCGAACTGAAACACAATAACCTTTGCTTTTACTTCAGATGATTTGATAATTTTCACAGAAGAAAGTTGAGAAAAACTGTGGATTCCCACAAGATCCGAATTGCACGGAAACGTGTACAAGGGTTCTGGGAACAGCAGACTTCTTCCTTTCAAAATGTATCCACTTCTGGTTTTGCAAATCTTCTCTGTGAGAAATATGGAGCCGTTTTTAAGCTCACACGCGTTGTCCCCCCGTTTTGGCAGTAGTTTGAATTCTTCTTTGCCTTTCACACACGTTTTCCCCGATACCTGATGCAACTGCTCGGACAACCTATTGTGCACTTGTTCTAAAGATCTATTCCCACTTTTTATCCACCTCTTAATTCTTCCCAAGTAATTTTCGAACTTAAATGTGCTAAACTGATCTAATACGCCGAAACGGAGACTATCGTTGGCCAGATGCAACAGATTATGTACGTTGAAAGATATTTGTTCCTGTCCGTACAACTCCAGTGTTGTTTGCACAAAATAATCTAACAAACTTTCGGCGTATTGAAGATACAAGCCCTGTAATGATTTGCAAACTAAGATTCTGATGGCAACGTGTAAGCAAAGGAAATGATTGTAGTAAGGTTCAGAAAGAATTGACTTTAGGACGATGGGGCCGGTGTAGAGAAGAAAAGAACGAAACTCGGTCGCTTTCCAGTGCTTTAGATGTTGAATTCCTCTGGGTTTTCGGGGAAAGTCTCTCGGAAAGAATTGCTTTAACGTAATTAAATTTTGCGTTAGTTGATGAATTTTTGCCCCAGAAATACGATAATTTCTGTCTTTGACTAGTTTTCCCCGTATCCACAAATACAAAAGCTTGCGAGTAATCCCCAGGCACACCAGATGCTGATAGTCGAGTGGTACTTGAGTGACGATGTCAATTGGAAGTCGTAGAAGTTCGCTATCAGACGTCTCAAGATGATAGTCTTCATCTAGTTTTCGGCGAAATGTGTCATTGGTTCGTAATATATTGGATTTCCCAGGAAATGTTATGCGATTTTTAAAATTTTCTCCTTCTATGTGGCACTTTTGACATGCAGAATACCCGGTGTGACCTTTTGTATTTAGAACAAATGACCTAGCAGGGGAATCACAAACCACACTGTGTAACTTTATCGTAACGCACCGGTTATCTAGGTTTATTTGTTGACACGCCAGGAAATCGTTCACAGTTTCTCTCAATAGGTCATTAGATGTGCCAGGTTTTCCTTCTCCAAAATATAGTCCAATGATAAATGGTCTGGAGTCAGGCAGGTCAACAATATGTCCAAGGATAGGCCAGAATTGCTGTGAGCTACTGTTTGAGATGGGAAGGCCGTCTATATTTATTTGAATAGCGATTGTATCCAGCTGACATGCGTGGTATTTACAAATTTTGACTATTGATTTCTGAAGCGAAAAATGACAATACTTTCCAGGCTGAAGGTCGGTAATCAATATGTGCCGTGGCGTTCGCTTCAAGGTTCGGGAGTCTTTAGGGATATTTAGGAAACATTGGTGTTGGCGTAAAATTTTTAAGAGAGAGCTGGTGGCAGTTCCTGTGACGTTGTTTGCTTCAGCCCAATCACGTAACGACGAAGTTAATTGAGATTCACTTTGTGCTAATGCTTTCTTGACTATTGTCTACAAACTGCCTACAAAATTGAGTGTCACTTGATGTGTAAGAAAACGACTGGGATTCACTAAATGTAGTCACAGGTTGAAAACTAATTACACTTGGTTGGGTATTTGACTTGGTACTTTGAGGATTTTGGCAAGCAGCAAGGCAAATTGATTCGGGTTGATTCAAACTTTTATCGCTAGTTAAAGTATGCGGTGATGCTCTACTGTTGATTTTAGAGCCGTTGCAATTTCGTATTTGTGAATTAAACTGCAAGCGTTTTAATCTATTATTTACGTTTCTTTTTGCTGTCCTGCTGATCTGAGGTCTGCCTACGGCTGGCATGTTGAAAAATATTTATCTGCCAATGCTCAGTGGTGGTGACAAACTGGTGTGCTGCTGGTGCTGCATGCAGAGCAAAAAAGCCTGTAATATTCGCGCTTATTTTTTGAGACCGTTTCATTTAGTCCTTATTAGGTTCTCTTAGTACCGGATAGTTGTATGGTAATATCTGCTCTTTTAGCACCTAAACGAAACTGTACTTGTTTGGGTGCCTTAGTACCAAGTACCAGTCGTACCATATTAGACTTTTTAGTACCATTTCATTTGGGTCGTTTTAGAAACCTGGTAAATTGGGGAAATAAAATTCAAATGAAAATTTTTACAGGGGAAAAATAAAAATAAATTTGGATTTTGTTATTTTTAAAAATCATTTATTGCAAGTATGTGAAGAAGATTGATTTATGTTTACTAACAGTGACAATTAAAACACTTGACAAAATAGTTGGACTAGCCTAGCACCAAAAGCACTCAGAAGTCTAAAATTTTACATTCCTTAATATCAAGTGCATCAGTATTTTATGCATTTCTTCTGAAGCCAATTTTTATGTAAAACTCGATAAGAAATTTGCACCTTACGCGGGTACGTAAACAAGTTATTGTTTGCTAGCAATGCATACCTATCCATACATGAAACTTATTACAGGTCTAACATGATTTTCGCGTTTTGCTTCATCAACAGAATTCAAGAACGATGTCACTTTGCAACATTCAATATTCTCATGCGGAGGATGTTCGTAGTACCGCATCACCTGTACTTTCTTTACATGCCTTTTTAGGGCGCTTATCGCATTTTCTGTCATCTACATTTAAAAAACAAATCAAAAATATATAAATCCAATAGAATTTACACGAGATGTTTTCAACTCTTTTTAAAAATAATCTTTTGAGTTATTTCATATTATACCGTTTTTGAGGCCTGGATTTGAACTTCTTCCAAATTCTTCATTTCCAAAAACCCTTTAAAAACTGACCGGTCTTCAAGTCCATCACTTTCTTGAAAAATTTGTGGTGTTCCAAATTTCCCACAAGTTTGCTTCATTATAAACTTCCTTAAACCTGTTTAATATCAAAACTTTTTTATCCAAATTGCATGAATTTATTTGTTTTGTAATTGACTCATAAAAATCTTATGCACCCTTAATGTTTGTCAAATTATCCCCATCTCGATCTCGTTTACTACGTCCATCCCACGTCCCAGTGATTTCATATTCTCTCACACTACTCTCGTAAAGAAGCACTAACTCTTCTAAATTTGGTAAACATCTGCAAACCGCTCTAAAACCATTTTCTCTTAGTGTAGCCTCACGTATCTTTAAATTTGGCATCCACTCAGGTATTTTGTCCCAACTGTCAGATTCCAAGTCTATATCAATATGAAAACGCACCAAATTTCTTAGCGGATTTAGATGTTCCAATGAATTTATCAAATCCCTTCTTCCCCGGGGAAAATAATCTCTTAGGAGTAATTTCATATAATCCGACCCTCTAGTCCACTTAGAAACATTGTCCAGGTTGTTGAAGCATTTGTAATCAAGATAAAGAGTTTTCAAGTTTGGCATTTTATTAAAAAAACTTAATTCGTCAAAAACGTTTCCGTAACAGTAAATTTCTTCCAGATTGTTCATAGTGGTTGTTAAATTTTCTATATATGCTGAGTGGTCTACCGGTGGCTGAAAAACCTCAAGGACCTTTAAAGTTTCGGAGTAATATTCAGTAAAATCTAGCACATCAGCAATGCCAGTTGTGTGCGAAGAATTCCCATATTTAATTGGCATGGCTGCGTACGATAATCGGATCAATGGTAACTGAGCAATAGTGTGGTCTCTCGAAATTCCAGCAGTGCCGTCTGCTTTCAAGTTTAGGTGAAGTTGAGTGATTTTAAATGACTGATTTTCAATCAAACGCTTGACATTACAAATCTGGTTAAACTTCTCATAGAAACAGCCTTTGTTTTGAATTCGGGTGTTCAGCTCAATTGACTGCAAAAATGTAAAAATTGGCACTGAATTGAAGATAAAATGTAAGCTAATGTAATGTAATGTTTGCTTCAAATATATCAAATATTGCAGTAAATTTTCAATACCTGAATACTTGGAGAGTTAATCAGCAAAGCGGAGAGATCCATTGGCAGGGTTCCACAAATTTATACACTCTTCAATCTCAAGTTTTGTCTTGTACTGGATCTGAACGTATCTGCGTGTATAGGTCGGTCATCAAATAACTGCTCAAAATCTTTCAGGGGAAACATCGTGCACCCAGAGAAGCTCAAAATTTCCAAATTTCTTAAATGTGAAGTAAAAATTTGCTCCAATAAAATTGTTGGGTCTGCACTTGAAAATGCACAGTCTTCAAATGTCAAGTTTTTGATATTGGGTCCAATAATATTCCAAAAATTGTGTGTCTGGCTTAGGCGCTGGCTACTAAACTCAACAGTTTGTAATATGTTACCGGAGCCCATGTAGAGTCCTTTAAATTTGTAGTTAGTATATGGATAAGCTGCTAGCTCTCTGAAGTCATTGGAATCTAGAAATATTATAAAGTAATTTTCCGCAGGCCAGGCTTTGCACATATTTCTAAACCATTCCGGCTCTCCCAATAATTGTTCACTCGGTCTTCCTAGTCTTATTGTTACTTTGTTGCGCCATTTCTGTAAACTGAATCTGTACCAACATTTGCATACCATTCTAATTCGCTTCATTTCACGGAACGAAAAGTCAAACTTGAGCAACCTATCAAATATCTGTAAAACAGGAATGTTTGTTAACATTTGTGTAGTAAAGGTATTTACGACTAAAAGATATAAAGTTCTTACCACACGTGTCAACAATGGATTTTCCCCTGAAAATTTGACGCCATGCAAAGAAGCATCAGATACTTTTGAAACTTGCGCAACCTCAATTTCAAGCAATTTCTGAATTGGTTTTGTGAAACGTTTTCCTTGACTTGGTTTTGAGTTTGCTGAACATTCATTAGCTCCCTTACGTTTTTTCTTCTTTCCAGCGTCGTTATTACAACTTTGTGGTTCGGCTTGATTAGATTTCGCAACACAATTTTTTGATCGCTTGTTTTGTTGACTAGTTGTGAATAAGGTATTACTGCAGTGAGCAACTGGTATATTTGTAGTTGTTGCTGAATTAGTGATTGTTTTTTGCGTAGAAGTACTAGATTTGTTTGAAGCTTTATTACAGGGAATGACCCGGTTTGGGTTCTCCGAACATTTAGATTTTAAAGCTTTTGTCTTGTGTTTGGCGTTGCTACTGTTTTTTGATTTGGCCTTATCACAGTTTGGTTGACTAGATTTATGTCTTTTTAATTGTTGATTTGACATTGTAGCTGTTTCAGCTTAATTGCTGGGTCGAGCAATGATTGAGCAATTTTTAGAAAATGTTACTCGTTTGGGCGTTCGAGTGGGACAGGATCGGGAATGCTGCTTCAGTGATCTCTGGGAAGCAAACATTCTGCAGCAATGTTGACGAGACACAATAGATTCAATCATTGCAATTTTGTGACTGGAATCTGTATTTCCCCTAAAATTCAAACACATATTACAAAATATAGATAAAAGATAAATCGTTTCACAGGTTTGCATACATTTATATTTGAATCAGTCACACCTCTCCTCACACATTGTTTCCGGAATGTTTTCAGAAATCTCTTGTATGCTGTTTTGGAACTGGCGTAATTTTTCTTTCAAAAGCGCAGTTGAATGTGGTTGGGTTCTCGTCGGTAAACAAATGATTTCGTCAATGAAGGAATCTTGATTAGAATTCAAATTAGATTCTTCCGTTCTCTGTGCTCTTTAATATCTAAATGCTCAATGTCTCTAACATACAAAAAGTTTGTTTTCTCCAGAATTTGGCGAATTGTTGATGACTCCAAACCCAAACATAAAACAGCAGAATATGTCACCATCCATACTAGAAAATACTCAGGTACCCAGTCATGCGTTGTATCGTTTACCTCAACTTTGCACCTAACCTCATGAAGGTTCAGTGTTGGTTCAGGTTTAACTCCATTAGCACCATGTCCATTACAAAATTATATTCTCCATCAAAATCAAACACCGAACATATTTATTTTATTATTTTGTAAATGTTCATTTACCTGTATGAATCAAAATTTCTCTGAATTCCTTTACCCATTTCCCGTCCCCTTCCTCAACCTTCTCCTCATCTCTTTCAAACTCCGTGGTCCTCTATTTGCCAATTTCATTTTAGTCAGAAGTTCCTGCAGTTTTCTTTCCACTTTTAACTCTTCTTCTTCTTTACATTTATCAAAAGATTTGCAAATCTCCTCCACAAATACAGCACAGTATCGACAACATCCTCCAACCTTTCCACGTTCATCATTTTCCTCTAAAATGTTTGCATTTATCGTTTTCCCTGTCCATATTTATATAAATTTCACAAATCTTTCCACATCTTTATTTAAAGTCTTGTCAAACGTTTTGAAGCAAAACAGGCACCAATGTGTATTTTCACTACTATTATCTAAGCCACGCGTAACCAAAGGGCTAGAAAACGAACCTAAACCACTCTCCATTATCCCAATTCTAATTAACCATTAAATTGACAAACAAACCTGAGCAGCTGTTGAGCTGATGAACCACAGCAAGCAAAAGTGAAATCCACAGGTGTTTTTGTGAGCGTGCGTAAAAGCTTCAGCTATTGGGATATTTCAAGAGCAACCATAGAGTAAAGTAGTGAATGACTAGAATATGAACTTACTACCATTGCTCCGTACGACGAAGGCAGCTTTATGCAGAAACGTTTTATGAACAAAGTCGGAATGCTTGAGTTGAGTACACAGTAAGATTAATAAAATAGGTTTGCAGAGTATGCATTATAATTTCGAAAAGGCACTTTTTGCTAAATATAAATTGAAAACATTTAAAAAGCTGAAATAATTTCTGATATGCTGTATTCTATTGTGATAGTAAATCATACTAATAAAGTGTGCACGCTAATATTCCAGATAAATTCATTAACCCCACTTTGGCACATATTAACTTATTTTGCACATATTTACAAATAAATTTTCATACATTCTTTTATTATGGGTTTTATTAACATAATTTGTTTCTAGAAATTTCTGTTATAGATGTACAAATATACATAACACTTTTATTGAGAATTTCCTAGGATTTGATGACACCATGCACTTCCTAATCATAATCAAGTATTTAATGAACTAACAATTAAAATATAACAACTTTACATAATTTGGGCATAAATTAGAAAAATTACTAATAAAGGGATTGCGACAAACATTTATAATACAGACGAATAAATTCAAAACACGACAGCAAAATTTGTTTTTGTATTGACAAAAATTATTTGCCTGTTTCAAGCATTACATTAAAAGAACCGCCATAATACGATACACTGATTAATAATTTACTATGCACGCTAATACAAATGTATCTAGAAACTACTTGTATCTTCTCGTCTTCCATTTTTTTAGTAAAAACGAGTCCACAGCAGCTTGCCATCTCTTGCATACCCTTCGGCATACAAGCGCATCTTTCCTGTTCAGTTGTTGATGAATTACTGGGAAGACCTAAGATTAGTTGTAATCATGATAACAAACATCATTTTCTAAATTACAATCTTGTTATGGTTTAGTAATACAAATTGGATAATAATAGGTTAGTAAATAATAAAATAAATATCAACCTCTTGGAATAGTCGCTGAGTCTTAGTTTCATCTAGAATTATGAATACCAGGGGAAAGATGATTCTGCCGTTTCTGATCTCTTCTAAATCGGTAATACTTCCCATATTTGGTGTCCATATCTGAAATAATATATTTGTCAAGGCTTATCTCACTGCTATTTCATAACAACAAAATTTTGCGCTGAAAACAACTTACATCCATCAAGTACGCTGCCTCAGCGTCCGTAAAACGTTTTCCTACATTGCTTTGAATAACTTCTCGCATTTCCCTGATATTGGTTGGAAGTTCCAACTTTCTTAGACGTTCTTTGGAAGCTTGTTCTTTCTGTAAAAGTTTAATGCGGATATTTTCTTGTCGCTCATTTTCTCCTCTAGTATATGTATATTTATCACTATGGATAATTTGGAGTGACTTTAAAAAATCCCATATATTTGACTTGTACAAAATATTACTGCTGAAATCGCTGCTACTTGTTGGTAGTTTACTTATCAAACTGGTTGGAGGTCTTCTTATATTACTTGTGACAGTTGAGGATCTCTTGCTCTCGTTTGACGGTATATTTAGATATTGTGCATTTAAGTCATAATTTTGTTTTAATTGCTCAATTGTGTAAACTTCATGCAAATATGGGCCATTAGGTGTGCCATTTCCAAATTCTTCGTTGTCCGGAAGCATTCGGAGATTATAAGATTGGTAAAAGACTTCATCAACCAAACCCGTATTGAAAGGGGTATAACCAAATATTAATTCATGTAGATGTGGAAAGCATATCAAAAAGTCCCAACTAACATTATCCCAACTTGAGGAGACTCTTAGCAATTTTACAGCAACTTTTGCACAAAGCTCAGGATCTACACTCAAAACTTGTTCGTCATTCCAACCCCTAAACAGCTCGCCCAAGTGTAGATCAAGACATTGCAATTTGGTATATGTTGTGAGGATTTTGATAAGCTCGTTTAAATCTGGTATATTATTGTTTAGTTCTATTTCCAATTTTTGCAAATTCGGAGCTCGCAGATTATTTAGAAGAGAGACAATTTCAGATTCATTTCCCAGGAGAGCAGTAAACTCTGTTAAATTTTCAAAGTGGAATGGTTCGTAGATAAAATAGCTTGGCTGAACTTTCACCTTCACATTCACTTTTTTAAGCTGATGTTTGTACTGATTGAGTAATAAATTTGAAATGATCAAAAACTCCTGATTTATAACATCGATATCCAATATTTCCAAGTGAGAGTGTTTGACAAGTGAAGGTTTTGTCAATATACTTTGTATAATAGTTTCGCCGGAATCGCTACAGTTTAAACAGCTCCAACCCCGAATGGTAAGGCTTTTTAGGTTTTTACATTTTCGTAAAATTTGGTAACACAGCATGTACATCATTGCGGGACTGATATTTATATAACCACCAATTAATGTCAGATGACGAAATTGGGTTCCTTTTGTGCCCAGTAGGTTTTCAAACATTGCAAAAACGTCTGAGTGATTGTTAACTTTAACAGTTACACGGTTGTTAAGAACCACATTAGCAAATTCATTAGTTGGGAAATCCCCGGTTTGAGCAGGAAGAATAATCTGATTGCAAGCAATGTATTTTCTCAGAAACCGTTTGTCAATTTCAGGAGTTTTCTGAATCCTGTAATTGTTTTGAAATGGCTGTTGGGGTTGAAAAAAATACTCAACATTTGAAATCACTCTATCGGCCAGAGAAAGAATGTCCAAGCGCCACTCCGGGTATGCTCGGATGCAGTTGAGAATATCGTCACAGCTGAGAAATCCAATCATGTTTGGCAAAACCTATTTGTTTAATAAAGGTCATTAGCAAGTTGCGTTTAGGTCGTGTGCATAACGATACATCTTATATATTTTTTGATTGGAAACACCTTACCATCGGAAATAGCCATGCGTCTTTTAGCAATTCCTTAAACAAAATATATGTTTTTGCACTAGTAGCCTGGTCTGTGGCATCCAAACTTTTTAGTATCTTTAACCAAATCTATTAGAATGGTTATGGCAAGAACATAACAAAAAATATATTAAAATTTAATATTGATTGTACGCCAGTATAAAGTGTTACCTCTTTTGGAAAAATGTGCAACAAATGTTGCTCCGTTGGTGGATTCATTTCAATTTCTTTTCGAATTTTTCTGAATGCTTGACGTAATGCGGACTGACTGCAGAGTTTTTGTTGCACAATTAATTGTTGACACTTTTGTGAATGATTCTGCAGCAAGATTTTATTCATTGATGGAAAACAATTTTCCACCGCGGCCTTCAATACTTTAGTTTCCATTTTTATTGAGCGAGATGGAAATAGTTTTCTCAAAAATAGATTGGTATCTTGCATGACTGTAAAAAATAGGTACTTCCAAATTTGTAAATATTTTGTTGGGGTGTATGTGTTTAGGTTTTTAAAAAGTTACAGTTTAGTAAGCTTGTCAATATTCCAGTAAATACTTTAAGCTTGAAATGACTATAAAATTGTTAAGCGTACTTAATATTCAACATTCTACATTCACTTCTCAAAACTGAACTATATAGTTTTCGTATAGTTTATTATTTATTATTTTATTGTTGTTGCTTCAAGAGAACTGAAACATGCAATGGATAGAAATTTACCGGTTTTCTTTGAGAATTGATTTTGGTAGCAGCTGTGTGCATCAGTTCTTTGCTATGTTGCCTAGGCATCAGAATTATGCTGGCCAAGTGAACAGAAATAAAACGCCGTATACTACCCATGCTTGTTTTCTCAGGGTACCAGAAGTGTACGCTCTCACACGCATCTTTGAAAGCTTGCATCCCTTCAAAAAGAATTTCTGTTGGTTTGGTAATGGTTGAGTGGTTTTTGGTATATCTATCTGTTACAGATTTTCCAAGTCTGAACCCTGGACTCATTATGTGGGGAGAACTTACAAGCAGAAAATTTACCCTACGGATTTCTATGTGTTTTGGTTTTGTGCTACCCTGTCTGTTTATTGGAATAATCGGTAATACGCTGTTTTGCTTTTCAGAAAATTTGAGTAAAGCTTTATATGAGTACGAGTTTTTATATAGGGATAAGAACTTTGGGTTACTGAGGTTCAAATCAGGACAAAATCCTATGGGTACATTTTCAACCCTTTGAACTTTACAAATAAGCTCAATTCTGTTTAGCCAAAAAATAGTGGTTTGGAAATTTTCAGAAATGGAAAATTAGAAGACATCATTAGAATTACACCAAACACGACATGAAATAATTTCTTTCATAAAAAAAGATACATAATGAAACATAAAAAACTAACACTAATAATAAAATATAAAATATATCTTGTGTACAACAATAGGATTTTAAATGTCACCAATGGAGTTTTGGTTTCAACTTTTAAATTTTAAAATGTTCACTTTTGCAAATGAGAAGTGACCTCACAATTGTGCTCACAATTCCGTTTCCTTCAATTTTAAAATAGAAATTAAAACACCATCGTCATCAAAACAGTAATAAAATTTCCTCGAAATTAGCAAGCTTTGCGAAAGTTCCAAGTCAAGTTTCCTTGAAAAAAATTACTTCATTTTTTTAAAACGTTTCCCGATTTTATGGAAATCTTCGTAACCTTTCTTTGTCCAAGTACATCTATGAGCACAATGAATGCCTGGTGTCATAACCTGTTTTCAAAATGGAAGAATGTTCAAAATATATCTTGAAGATTGTAATACCATTTTATGAGTATTTAATAAAAAAACCTACATATTGCTTTGGATTGGAACCGCGAACATACTTTGCAATCAAAGTCACATCCTCAAGCAGCTTGAGCTTTTTCCAGATACCCGAGCTGTAAGCCAACTTCGCGGATTGCTTCTCAGTAGTGCATGTCATGTTATCAATCGATTTTTCTGTCATGTACAGATACGTAATGTTTGGAAAGTAGGAAGCTATGTTTGCATAAAACCCATCAGGTTTGAAAATACCATCAATCATTTGGGGAAAGTCTCTTTTCTCATTATTCAAACGATGAAGATATAATTGCTGAAGTGAATCAATTTTCAAAATTTCCTTATCAGAATGCTGATTTTTATCAAAGTAAATACTTTTGTGCATTGACAACTGCTCGAACTTTTTAAATCGCTGAAAAGCATGCAATAAATTCTGAAACGGCACTTTGTTGATTATTTGATCGTCCTTGAAATCTAAACTCAAATATTCCAAACCCTCGTGGAGGTGACACAGGCTTTTTAAACAGATTGGTCCCCTAAACAGTGTTAGTTCCTTCAGTTCAAGTTTGCCCAGCCAAACTGAACATTTCTCTGATAGTACATCCGTAGAAAGTATTTTTAATTTTGGAGTGTTCTTGATAATTGCAATTTGAATGGATGCTGTTTCACAGCGAAATTCCAAAGTGTGCAGTTTTGGCAATAATGACAACTTGTTTTCAGCCATGTATCTCATCAGCTCATTTTCTTGTTCTGTACATCCATCAGTTTGTTCATCCTCGTATTCTGCACATATTTCTAATGTCTCTAGATTTGGCAAATGAGGTAAGATCATTTCCAAATGTTGATACCATGTCAGCGGTGTTACGCCCAGCCTTTCTTGGCGAATTTTGAGAAACTTAAGGTTCTCGCCATACTTTGATAGTAATATATTGACACTCTCCCAAAATGTCTTTACTGTTGAATCTCTTTTTGCCCACATGTTAATATGAGTCAATTCAAACTTGGCAGTTTTTCCCAATATTGGACTGCTTCCAAAATATTGTGAAGCATTTAAAAACTTGTCGAGGGATTTTTGATCGTAAAACCTGTAGTGATCCTCCAAGCCGTACGACAATGCATCTTCCCCATGACACCAGTCGACACTTTTCCTCCATTCCTTGCAGACCAGGCGGCAGCGTAGCATTGCTTTGAGTTTAATACGTTCTTCTGTAGAAAGAATTTCAAACACCTGGAAATATAAAACAACTTTTGGTTACTCATGCACACTCTCAAATTTTGGGGAAAAAATGTTTACAATTTCTTACTTTCTCTGCAGTTGACCTTTCTTCAACTTTAATATCTTGAATGCTTTCCCGAGTGTTTTGGACATCCTGAACACCATTTGAAGAATTTGCAGCGTCAATTTCCTCCTTGATTGGGTGGACACTGAAAGAATCTGGTTCAACAGAAACTTCATTTGGTTCATTCTTAATTATTGGGATATTCTCTACATGCTCCACAACAACAACTTTTTGTTCCACTTCTGTCTCTTGAGAGTCTGCCAATGACAATGTAACTGTTTCCGTGTCCACTTCTACTTTCACTTCGTTCAAATCATCTTCAATCTTTATTTTGCCAAGATTTTGGTTAACAACTATGTCATTCTTTCCAATTGTCTTGCCAACGTTGAACCGTTTTTTCTCCCGCTCAGTTCTTTCTTGCTCAACCTTTCGCTTTTCAGCTCTTTTAAGTGCACCACGGGTTACTCTCCCTGATGTGTTGTGGTCTGACATGGTTTTGTGTTCAATATTTTCCTGTATTTAATTAATCTAAAACTATTAGCAAAAATTAATAATAAAACCAATCCTTTCCGATTGAAAAAGTTGTTTTGCTTTTGGGACCCAGCATTATTGTGGTTGCTCGTGCTTATTTTGTGGGTATATCCTGCGCATGCTCCAACCTGATCAGCAGACTGGAACTCTGTGTTCTGTCCTTTCAAAGAACTCTAAATTGCGTTTGTTGAATGGCATGCTTTGGTTGCTTGATGTGCACTTCTTTAAAATACACATGTATACATTCTCATTGCAAGTGTCTTTGTTTTTACCAGTTATGCTGGAGGTTCAGGCGGCTCGTCACCTGTTGAACGGCTTAGTGTTTATTTGTGCTGACTTTTCATAACAACATCTGTGATGTTTTAGAAACTCATTTTATTTTAAATGTAGCAAACCAGCTTACACGAATATATAAACAGTAGAATAAATAGAGCTGGTTTATACAATATAATATTGTCAATATTACTTGCAAAGCTCGTTCAAATAAAAAATGTGAGTTGTGTTGGTTTCAAAGTGAAATTCTAAGGTTGTACGAAAATGCAAAAGCAGCAAACTGAGCATTGAGTTTTAAGCACTTCTGAAAAATTAAACTTTTTGAGGGCATGTTGAAGTTGTGGTTGCTATTCAGTGGAAACCCGAATTTTTGTAAAATGGGATAGAAAATATGTTACAGAAAATAAACCGAACATTTTAAACTTTATCTGTTATTTATTTTGATGTGTTAAAAATTCCACACTATTTTATAAATCGACAAATTAATTATTATACAAAAGACATTATCCATTGCATAATCGTTGAAATAGTTATTTACAAAGGCTTGATAATACATATTATTCACAACATAATCTCTACAAAAACGAAAAAGTCTGATTATTATGTAGCAAAACAAACCGTTATTTGCATTGTTACAGGTAGAGCAATTTAGAATTTTTAAACGATAAGTACAAACATGCATACATATAACTCGAGTGTTAACCCTTTGAAAAGGTTGTATGACCTCAGAATAAATTCTCAAAATGTCCAGACAGCAGAGTAAAACGCTTGACATTGCAACAATCGCCGTTTTCGTGGGTGGCTCCTTCATAATTGCGAATTACTTTTGTGTAGGTAACATGCTGTCTTAGTGCACATTCTGCCTCGCGAGTCATCTGCAATTGTTAAATAAAAAGAAAAACGAAAATCCTGCATGATTTAATTATCAAGATTACAATTCCAAGTTTGCCTAAACAAGCACACACCTCTTTTGAAGCACAAATCGTCACATTTTCCAAACTGGACATTTCCAAAATTCCTTTATATACCGCTTTGTCACCCAATCTGGCATCAAACTCAGGGTCTCCTATTGTACTGCACAAATTCCTAACTTCCAACTTCTTCAGATCTGAAATTGCAATAACAGATAATTTACTATACATTCAATCGTACATCAGCATGCAAACTATTAACGCCTTACGTTTCAAACTGGTAATATTGTGGGGATTTCGTGCTTCAGAATCATCTTTCAGGCCTGTGAACGTGTCGTCATCAATTCTGCTGTCGTAAAGCAGTACAAGTTCCTCCAGATTTGTAAGCTGTTCACACACCAACCGAAATTCATCTTGCCAAAGCACAGTCTCTAAAGTTTTAAGATTAGGCATAAAACTTCGTAACAATTTTAAAACCATTCCAGGACGGAAGTTTAAATGAAGTCGTTGCATATTTTGCATAATCGGCGGATGCGTGCTGATAAAAAACTTGTTATATGGTTTGTACAATTTTCTAAATTTGTCGATATTATAAGCATCCATGGTTTTGAAAAATATGCTCTCCATGCGTTTGGTCTGACTGTGGCATTTGAAATCAATAAAAAGTGTTTTCAGTTGGGGCATCTTTTCCAAAAATTCAAAATCTCTGACAATATTTCCATGTAAATACAGCTCTTCTAACTTTTTCATGGAAACAGGAAAAGCATTATTTTCAGTCATTTCATAAACTGGTGGCCGAAACACGGTCAACGTTTTAAGACTTTTAGCAAATCTTTGAACAGTAGGAATCAACATTTTGTCAAAATCTTTAGGCTCGTTTTGTTTTAAGTTAGTTATCGTAAGTGCCAGGTTTTTCAAAGAAAATTCAGTGTATCTCCAAAAGTCAGTGAGACTGAAGATTGATTCCTCTTTGTAAAAATTAATGTCCATTAAGTCCAGCTTCTTGATTTGAAACGGACGTCCGTCAATAGTTATTCGACAGCCGCACATACGAAGGAACGCAATGTAAAAATCGACAATATGAATGTTATTTTTGTCAAAGTCAGGTCCAAACTCCAGTTTCTATAAAAATAATATATTCAAGTCTGAGTTAAGAGTTTTTACTTAAATAAATATATATATTTTTTAAATGTCGATTTTACAAACCTCAATATTGGGAGCACTTAACATCAATGTGGCTAGTCCAACTGGAAGCTCCCCGCCAACCTTAATCCGTTTTAGATTTAAATTGCGTTTTCCAGCTTGAAAAACCGGTACGGCGGTTTCAAAAGAAAGTGGAATGTGCTCAAGTTCCACTTTTTCATTTTTAGAAACTCGGTTTTGGGTAAAAATCAGAGTTTGAAGATTTGATAATTTCTTTGTAATCAGCATTTTTAGGTTTTCCGGTTGAGGGTCCGAGAAAGTGCAACGTTCCAGTTCCAAGTGAGTTATTTCAGTTCCAACAAGATCCCAGAAAGTTGGTTGGTTGGTTGATTGTTTTGGCTCGGAAATAGATAGCATTTGTGTTGGAAACGTGAAACCCACAATATGGTATTTTTTGTAAGGATGCTGATGCAGTTTATAGAAATGATTGTCGTCTTGGAGAGTCTTGCAATAATCAGTTATGTTCCATTCATTTTGGATTATCTGAGTGTCGTCACCATTTTCCGGTAGTGAACTAGTAACACGCATTATAGCAATTTTGCGCCATTTTTTAAGAGTTTCCTGGTACCAGGTTTTATTCACTTCCCGAAAATTCCTCAGGTCGTGGTATGGAAATGCGTGCAAAAAGATTTGTTCCATGATCTAAAATTGTAGAGTCAAGTGACAGATTACACAGCCAGTCAAATTTTATTAACTCAGCAAACTTTTTACATTAGTTTTTAATTTACCAATGCATTTGTTGCAACCTGGACGCCAGGATCACATTGCATCTTGTTCAACTCTAGTGCTTGCGGTGCCTTGAGCTTAGGCCGCTTGGAGGCTGTGTGGTTTTTACTGCTAGATGGCAAATTCTGATCTGGTACCGGCGACGGGGCTTTTGCCCGTTGGGAACTTGTTCTTGGCATTTTGCAAAAAGTCTTGCACAAATATATATTCTGTCAAAAAAAAACTACTGGCAACGATTGCTCTTGCCAATTATTTTTCGCGTATTTTCGTGTGTGATTTACCAAAATTTGCCGACTTATTGTGATGAATGTACCGTCAAAATCTCTATTAATTATTTGGAATGCAAATGAAATACGAGGGATTGTAAGAAAATGTGAACCACTTGCTCTTTGAGAAAAAACCCTTTTTCTTCTCCATCCATCAGAAGTGCCAAGCAGCTCGAGACCGTCACTAAGTTTGGATGGGAACGTTCCTGGTATCTGTTACACACTAGAAGAAATAACTGGTGCATATGTATTAAACGTGACGAAGTGTTTATGCAGCTAGCACACTTGAATAATGAATGACTTCTAAGACCTCCGTCTTGGTATCTAGGTAGCAAAAAGAATACAAAAGTTGTACACGTATTGTCACCCGTTGTCTCGCTTTACTATAAGACAAAGGTCCATTCATTAAAAAGTGTGTATAGGTAATGAAGCAGAAGTGAACACAATATTGTTATTCACACACATTCTGAGACAGCATTCCTCACTGAAAACATAAAAGGGAAAATGCACCGTACGTGTAATTTTTGCTTGAACCAATTTATGTTTTATGATCAGTCTAGTACCAGGGGGTGAAATTTCACCCCCAAAAATACACAGAGGGGGTGAAATTTCACCCCCAAAAATACACAGAGGGGGTGAAATTTCACCCCCAAAAATACACAGAGGGGGTGAAATTTCACCCCCAAAAATACACAGAGGGGGTGAAATTTCACCCCCCTTACCTAATTAATTTTTTTTCCGAAAATTAACACAGGAGTGATTTTTTTAATTAATTAACCAAAAAATATGCAAAAATACTTATTCAATGCAGAAAAAAATTGCAGATTTTTCAGTCATAATTGCAAAAAAGTAGCATGTGTAATTACAAAGTTATGCAGAATTCAATGTTGAAATTTTTGAAATTCAATAACTCAAAAATCTCGAATTACACGGATTTGCAAATTAGTCAGGAAAATAGCTAATTTTTTGTAGATTAAGATGGTATGAGTCGCACGGCTGGCGTTTTAAGTTTACACCCTCAAAATTTAAAAAATATGCAAAAATCAAGTAAAATTTGAAGTTTTTATTTTCTGTCGTTTGCGTTTCAAAAACGCCAGCCGTGCGACTCATACCATCTTAATCTACAAAAAATGTGCTATTTTCCTGACTAATTTGCAAATCCGTGTAATTCGAGATTTTTGAGTTATTGAATTTCAAAAATTTCAACATTGAATTCTGCATAACTTTGTAATTACACATGCTACTTTTTTGCAATTATGACTGAAAAATCTGCAATTTCTTTCTGCATTTAATAAGTATTTTTGCATATTTTTTTGGTTAATTAATTAAAAAAATCACTCCTGTGTTAATTTTCGGAAAAAAAAATAATTAGGTAAGGGGGGTGAAATTTCACCCCCTCTGTGTATTTTTGGGGGTGAAATTTCACCCCCATCTAGGGGGGTGAAATTTCACCCCCTGGTACTAGACTGATGATGGCAAAACTGTGGCAAGTCATCTAGAGCAAACGTAGTCAGTACACGTAAAGCAATGTTATTTGTAACTTTGCGTATTTTTACACATTGCATTGCATAAAAAAGTGAGTTTGAGGGACAGCTTTAGTTCAGCTTTACAGATAAAACAAGGAATTCATTCATTAAAAAGTTCGTGCAATAAAGCAGAAGGGTATTCACAATACTTAAGATACTACAGATTCGTGTAATGTACACACGTTTCTTTGCTGGTCGGTAATTTTCACTAGAAACCATATAGTAGAAAGCGTGTTATTTTTTACTTTGGATAATGTACTTTTATAATGGCAAACGTTGGATAACTTATCCACAACAACTGTTCTCAATACACGTAAAGCAATGTTGTTCATATCTTTTTCGTATTTTCACAAATTGCATTACACAATATTGAACTTGAGGAAAATCAAGGGTTTCTTTCACTGAATAAATCATTGTTCTAGTCGATCATCGGCATTCAATGTGTTTTTATATATTGTGATTGGGAGTTGCTTTTTGAAAAAAACATGATGAAGAGGAAGACAATCGTGCACGTAGTAACTTGACAAAAAATGCATAAACAAAAATTGGTTTTCGTTAATTTTCTCGCGTTGTTGGAACTATACGTATAAATTGCTAATATAATATTAAATTGCATTTATTATATTTCATTTTTTATATACATAACGTGTATAATGAAAGTAGATAACATGAATCCACTTGAAACAGATTTCTTATATCTGAATAAAATTTGAAATAAATAAAAAGTCTCTGTTGTAAACCAATAAAAAACAATACTACGAGTCTACAAAATATTTAAAAAGAGTTTACGGAGTAAATTTGCACAAGTCTAATATTGCAATATAAACATACCAGTTACAACAGCTACTATTTTACAGCCTTATAAAATCTGAACTAAAGTTTTTGAGATTGTTAATGAAAATGCTGCAATTTTTTAAAACTTTTATAAGGTTAAAACAAAAAGTGAAATTAGTCAAATTGTATGTTTAAAACTCCTAAAAGGGTTAACCGGAGTTTCTGTCTACAACTTATACAAATTGCTTAGAACTAGAACCCAAAAACAAATAAGTGTATATACTCAGGACATATTAATATACTTTGTAACTTATCTTTTCCTGTTTAGTTGGTTGTGATGTAGTTTTCACAAAATGCATAAAATGGCAACAAATTAACTCTTAGTCATAAACCCGTTTACGTCTTGCTTCGATGGTTTGACTACAATCACTACAACGAATAAGTAACTATCCGTACATATGGATATGACTACCAGCATATTTTGATTTTGCTGCGTCCGGGTCCATAAACGATGTAACCTTGCAACATTCCCCGTTTCCATGCTGTCCAGATTCATAAAACCGAATCACTTCCACCTTAGCCACATGTTGTTTCAAAGCCGAAATTGCGTTTTCAGTAATCTTCACAGAAAATAACACAAAAGTTGGATAAACCTTTTTATAATATAACAAGTAGAACGATTATAATGAAGAGTATATAGGAAAAATATAAAAACTGCATCAAATCAAGGAGTCAAAAATATCATATTTGTAGAAGTTAAAGCAAATTATATATTTACCAGTTGATGGCAAGCCATTCAAAATGCTCGCTGCGAAAGTCGATGAGTTTCCGGAATATATAAGACTCCGAAATTTTGAACTACTAATTTAATTTTAAATCATTACATGTAATAATAAGCTTGGTTTAGGCCCCTTTTACCCTGGTTTAGAGCCCATTTACCCTGGCATAGAGCCCATTTACCCTGGCATAGAGCCCATTTACCCTGGCATAGAGCCCATTTACCCTAGTTTAGAGCCCATTTACCCTGGTTTAGAGCCCATTTACCCTGGTTTAAAGCCTATTTACCCTGGTCTACGGAAAATTATGTGGACACACGGACACACTCACGGACACGACATCTTAAATAGCTCTCCTGCAAACGCAGCAAGCTAATAACCAGTTGAATTTACCCTGGATTAGAGCCCATTTATCCTGGTGTAGAGCCCATTTACCCTGGCATAGAGCCCATTTACCCTGGTTTAGAGCCCATTTATCCTGGTTTAGAGCCCATTTACCCTGGCATAGAGCCCATTTACCCTGGCATAGAGCCCATTTACCCTGGTTTAGAGCCCATTTATCCTGGTTTAGAGCCCATTTACCCTGGCATAGAGCCCATTTACCCTGGCATATAGCCCATTTACCCTGGTTTAGAGCCAATTTACCCTGGCATAGAGCCCATTTACCCTGGTTTAGAGCCCATTTATCCTGGTTTAGAGCCCATTTACCCTGGCATAGAGCCCATTTACCCTGGTTTAGAGCCCATTTATCCTGGTTTAGAGCCCATTTACCCTGGTATAGAGCCCATTTACCCTGGCATAGAGCCCATTTACCCTGGTTTAGAGCCCATTTATCCTGGTTTAGAGCCCATTTACCCTGGCATAGAGCCCATTTACCCTGGCATATAGCCCATTTACCCTGGTTTAGAGCCAATTTACCCTGGCATAGAGCCCATTTACCCTGGTTTAGAGCCCATTTACCCTGGTTTAGAGCCCATTTACCCTGGATTAGAGCCCATTTATCCTGGTTTAGAGCCCATTTACCTTTGTCTACGGAAAATAAAGTGGACACACGGACACACTCACGGACGCGACATCTTAAATAGCTCTCCTGCAGACGCAGCGAGCTAACAACTAACACAACTTATCTATCAAGAAATTCATAATTAGATTATTATTACCTCTTCAGATGCAGGAAATTGGACCACTTCTAAATTCTTCATTTCCAAAAAGCCTTTGTATATTGAGCGGTCTCCAAGGCTACTCTCCTTTAAAAGTCCAATGCTCCAAATTTTCCACATGATCGTTTCATAACGAATTTTTTCAACCCTTTTTAAAAAACAAAACATTCAAATAATTTATAAAAAATTAAAAACAATTATAATTAAATATTGAATCACTTTCCTTTAATATTTGTCAAATTATTGGGGTTCATTTGCCCAAGTTCCGATATTCCAGTAATTTCCTTATCACTTACGTAGCTTTCGTAAAGAAGGATCAATTCTTCTAAATTAGGCAGAAGTCTACAAACTTCTGTGAAAGCAGATCCTCTTAACGCAGTTTCCAGTATTTTTAAGTTGGGGAACCACCGAGACACCAGACTCCATGACCTTGGCCCCAAGTTCACATCAAGATGGAAACGTTCCAACTTCCTCTGAATGGTTCCCATGGGTGCCAAAGCTTCTATCAAATCTTTCCTTCCCTGAGGAAAATATGCGGTTTTAAGTTGCTTCAAACGGTCAGGCTCTTTAATCAGTTTATACACTATATTATCCAGATTGTTTAAACACTTGTAATCCAAATAGAGCACTTTCAATTTGGGCATTGAATTCAGAAAATCCAATCTTGAGAAAACATTCCCGTAACAATAAATCTCCTCCATGTTTGTCAGCTTTGTAGATAAATTGATTAGCAGCTCAGAATGCCTCATTGGTGGTTGAAATACTTTTAGAATTTTCAATATTTCTGAACTATTTCTAGTAATATCGTGAATCTCAAAAATGCCTGTGGTTCCAAATTCAGTCGGTGTTGCTGCATAGCAAAGGCGCTCCAGTGGAAACTTCATATTCATCCAAGGTAACATATTTCTTCTTTGAGGTTCTGCTTTCAAGTTTAGTTTCATTTGTTTGAATTGAAAAGACATGCCATCAACTAGACACTTAGCTTCGTAAATGTCGACAAGCCTTCGATGGAAATGATTTTTGTCAGAAATCCTTGAACTTAATTCAATCGACTGTAAAATAAAAAAAATTGCAAATATTTGGTTTAAACGACTCAATATGTTTTGTGGGCTGAGTATAATGCTTTTATACCTGAATATTTGGAGAATTTATCAGCACAACAGATAAATCTATAGGCAGAATTCCCTTTACCGAAAATTGTTTCAAGCTTCGATTGTTTCTTGGGCTGTTCAGAAATACAGCCTGATTGATTGGTCTGTTATCAATTAACTGTTTCATTTCTCTGTATGGAGACACTTTACAATCTGAGAAGTTTAGGGTTTCCAAATTTAGCAAAATTTGAGTGAATACTCTTTCAAATGATGCTGCTTGCTGTTCTGGAAACACGCAGTGCTCAAATGACAATTGGTTGATTTCTGATCCAAGAATATTCCAAAAGTTTATTTCTGGGTTTCCTTGTACAGAAAATGCTTCGGTTGGTGAAGTTAAGTCATTTAATACAAAGTAGTGTCCTACTAAAATGTACTTTTTGTAGGGATACTTTGCCAGCTCCAGAAAATCATTTGAGTCAGTATACTGAACCAAAAATATTTCGGTGTCCCAAGCTCTGCAAAAATGTTCTAAAACTTCCGGTTGTCTCCAGAGATTGTCATCTACTGGTCGAAGCCTAACTGCTGCAGTTGTTCGCCATTTTTTAAGACTGTATTTGAACCACATTTTGCAAACAAGTCTGATTTGTTTCAGGGTATGGAGTGTAAAGTCAAACTTGAGAAATTTGGAGAAAACCTGTGACAGAACAAATGTTGATTTTGGACAAATAAGTTTCAATGGAACTGGTTATAAATTTTAACGGATAAACACAGGAGAAATATTGAATATATTACCACATGTGTCAGCAGAGGATTTTTCTCTGGAAAGGCTTCAGCATTGTTGGGTGATAGTCCAGCAACTTTTGTCTTCTTGCGATTTGAGGCTTTTGAAGAAGTTCCCGGGGTAGGCTCATTCTGGCTGGAATGAATGATTGGTGTTGAATTAGGTAATGGTGGCTCAATGGCCGGTTTTCCGTTGTTTTTTCCCATTATTTGTATAATCTAATTAACTTATTTTGTAAGCAAACTTCTCTACAAAAATAATTGTCACGTTTAAGTTATTGTGAATGTGTTCAGGGTTAAATATAACCTAAGACAAACTAATACACTTTATTGTCAGTCAGTACCAAACACAAGCAAAGTAGGTTGCTAAGCGTTGAGTAAAGAATTTCTTTGTTTGTTTTGACTTAAATAATAACACGTAATCAACAAAAACGCTAAAGTGAAAAATCAGTACAAAACTCTTAGTTGAAAGCAATGTGAACCAACCCTGTTCAATGTGAAAGTGTGAACCGCCTTGGGAAAAAGCCTGTTTTGTTCTGTTCTGTTTTTTAGAAAAGCCAAGTTGCTCGAGCTGGTCACCTAGTCTCGATGGGGATGTTCCCTGAATTTTTTACACAATTAGTGAATGCATTGATGATATGTTTCAAAAGTGATGCTGTTTTTATGGACGTAGCACACTTTTCTGATGAATGGTGTGTTGGTACCCACGCAGTAAAATTAATAGTAAAGCTATATTGTCTCACATTTGGTTTTGCTTTACTCTAAAACAAAGAGCCCATTCATTAAAAAATATGTGCAATAAAGCAGAATGGTACCCACAATGCTCAATATTCGTGTTGCGTACATACGCTTTTGTTACCGCTTGTTCTCTCAAAATATATTGCACGTATTATGCTTTCGTAGAATCATATTATGCTTTCATAATACAACATGATGGTAAACATTTCACAGTAAATGTATTCAGAATATACATATCAAGCACATCTTTGGAAGCGCTGTTTTCATCTTTGCATTTCGACCAATTTATTTAGCTTGACTTGAAGCACGACTTTTGTTTTCTATACAAACTCTAGCTCTAACTTTTACTAAGCATCAAGGGGCGTATAATGTAACTTTTGGCTTAATCCGGGTTTAAACTAATCCTGTCTAATCCAAAATTTAATCCGAATTCCGTAAATTTTGGGCTAATCCTGCGATTAAGATTAAGCGAGATTAAATTTAATCCGATTTTCAAAAAGGCAAGCGTAAACTGGCTTACGACTACTCCTGACCGGTCGTAAGTTTTAGATTAACTTCAGTTTAAAGTGTCGTATTGCCTAACTTAAGCTAATCTTGCCCGAATAATCTTTCTAGATTAACTTGAGTTTAAACCAAACTTACATTATTAGAATAATCCTAAACCGGGTTTAAACTCGACTTAAACCCAGAATTAAAGTTAGATTATACGCCCCCAAGTGAATTTTTACACAGGCTTAACGTTTTGTCAGCTTCTATCTAACCAAGTGATGGAGACTTTTGGGCTTGTTTTGGATTATCTTGCAATATTAAATAAGTTTTATTTGCTCTTCTTGGACAGTGTGTGTAAGTATTATTCAAACCAAAGCCAAGCTGATCATTTTCCTCTGTAGTTTTAAGTGACCCAAAACGAAAATGCTGTTTTGGTTGTGTTTTAGAACAGATAAGTTCTTTGTTTGTTTTCACTAAAAACCCCGACACAGTTAACAAGACAAGTGAGTGTAATGGAAAGATGCTATATCGTAAAAATAAAGACCTGTAAAAACAGGAAGGTCGTTTTGTTACCGCACAAGGTAGTGTTGCAGAAGCAATGGAATTTTTATATGCACGTATGCTTTGGAGTCGGCATGCTACAAAAGCAATATAAAAAATGTACCGAACGATTCATTTTTGCTTTTGAATCATATTAGGCTTTCATAATGACAAAACAATGAAGGTTGATCATGAGTGCTTTTACACATAATGGATAGCTGATCAAGTTTTCAGTTCAAGTTATTCCAAACACAATAACGTTATTCAATCCTCGTAGAGTTTGCTCGTAGCCCATTTAATGTTTAATTTTCTACACCACCGTTTTGTACGTTATGGGTTACGTTTTATACCATTTTCTAAAATCATCTATTAGTCATTATTACACTAACAAATAATGAGCATTGGGTGCGTTACTTTTTCTTGCCATACGGTAATATGCATGCGTAGATAAAATTGGCGATTATGTTTGTTTCATGCAATGTAGCAGTTTTTTATAATGCCTGCATTTTATTATCCTGTAATTTGCGATTGTATATTACACCAATTGTTCATCAGACCAGAAATTTTGTGGTTTTAATAAACATTGATTGCATTATTACTTTTCATACTAAATTGTTTAGTTTAATTCTCAGATTCTCTTTCTTTACATGTTTCTCGCACAAATTACATTGAACTTGTTCCTGGTTACTGTGTTGTAGGCTACAACTTGTAGCTCGTGATACCTTAAATTTCTGGAAGTCTTAAACGCTGAACTGCAGGTTTGACATTTGAATGGTCTGTTGTTAGAATGTGTAACTGCATGATCTTTAAATTTTGACATACTCTTAAAAAACTTTTGGCAGACAAATCAGTATTAAACCTTTTTGTGTGCATGTATTTTACTGTGGCGTTTCAAACTTTCTTGGTTAGAAAAATCTTTAGAGCAACTTTGACATTTTACCTTCAAAGATTTGTCGTGCACTTGTTTTATGTGTTTTGTAAGTTCGGAATTTGTCCTATACGTAAGTTCAAATTGCTGACAGCGACATGATTTGGTTGTCTTTGAATGACATTGTGTAGCATGTTGTGTAGCATAAAACTACCTGTGGAATGTCTGTTTTTCTCCTTGCAAACGACATTGTCACACAAAATTTTCTTTGAAACTGGTTTCTACAGTTTCCCTCGGCATTTCAGTGTGTGTGTAGGCACTTGCTAAATTTAAAAGAACTTGCGCATCTGCATGGAAGCAAGCTTACTGATAAAATTCTTACTGGCGTGGCTGAAGCCGAACGCAATCCGGATAATATTACGGCATTATTACGGCACGTGCGATCCTTATTTTTTGTCTATAGCATGTTTTAAAATGAATTAATAAAATATAAATGATTGGAACATTTTTATTTTGTTTTAGAACTAGAAACGTTTCAAGTACAACGTCTCTGTGGAATTCCAAATTGCAGAACGCCTCCCAGTTGCCGTCTTGGAAACCTGGATCAACTAAAACTCATGTTAGGAATCCATTGTACAGATTATATGGAGTATATGGCAAATCGACAATCTACAAGCTTATCTATTTGCTTGTAAGAAATAACGTACACAAACCTGCATTGTATTCGGTATTTGAAAAGCGACGAAATTTATAACCATGGGTATACAATTAGCAAATCTTAAATTTAGTCATACTCCAGATAATTTGAATCGTTAAAAGATTCTATAAACGTCTTTAGCTCGCAACATTTACCATTTCCGTGCGGAATTGGTCCATACGCACGATTTATCTCTACTTTAGCCACATGGTTTCTCAATGCTAGTTCACCATCCTCTGTCATCTGTCCAAAAATAATTATTTGGAACAATAAATAAAACTTCAATAAACCCGTTTTAAAATTTTTTTACCAAGTTAACTTACTTTTCGTGATGCATAAACAACTACTTCATCTAGGTGTGGCAATTGAAGAAATCCTTGGAACACCGAGAGATTTCCCAACTGCTTCTCTTTCTCATATGAGCGACTAAAGTTATAATTGCCGCACTTTTGTTTCATCACGAATCGTTTTAAATCAAGAAAGCGGGTCAAATTATCCCGATATCTTTCTCTGAAGGAACGTGCACTTGCACCGCTTAGTCCCGTAATTCCATGATCATCCACACTGCTTTCATGTAAAAGTGTCAACTCTTCCAGTTTAGGCATCCATCTACAAACAGCTCTAAACTTTTCATTGTTTAACATGGCCTCTAGGATTCTTAAATTTGGCATCCATCTAGAACAGTTTTGCCAAAACTGTGGACTCTGCGACTTATCAAGGTGAAGTCGAACTAATTTGTCCAAAAATATGTCAACGTTAACCTGCCATTTAAAATACGGATCATTTGGATATGACAGGGCATGCTTTGAAATTGGATACTTGCTGTTCAAAACTTTCAAACTATCGTACAACTTGTAATCAATATGCAACGCTTTCAGATTTGGAGTATTTGCCAGAAAGTTCAAATTTTGATGAATGCTTCCATAAAAATAAATTTCTTCTAACGAAGTCATTTTTTGGTTTATCACAAACCCGGGATAGGGCCGAACAAATGCTCGTAGAGCCTTTAAAACCTTTAGTGAACTTGAGTTATTGTTTACAATTGACTGTAAAACTTGAATGCCTAGACTTGAGCAATTTCGTGGTGCAACGTAGAATACATATTCAAGTGGAAATTTCATTTTGTCCCAGACGTGATTACCCAGTGCCATGTACGGAAAATTTATGTTTATTTCCATTTTCTTAATACGGAATGGCTGATTGTCTACCAGTTGCTTAACAAGGCAAGTTTCACCCAAACTAGAATAGAAATTGGTGTAGGCTTGATAACTCCAACAGGTGGAATATTTCTGACTACCCAGTTTTACGCACTAAATACAACATAAAACAAATACATATAAACCTACAAATTTCAAAGGAGCAAACATGTAATAAATATTTATGAATACCTGAATATTTGGAGCGTTAAATATTAAAAAGGACAAATCGGATGGCAGCATTCCAATAACGTTTATTTTCCTAAGATTCCAATTCTTCTTTGTATTTGCTTGATAAACTTGTGGCGTAATACGCCGCCCATCAAATAAAAAGTTTGTTTTTCGTTCCCGGAACATTCGACACTCCGAAAATTTTAGTTCCTCCAGCTTGTATAATGTTTGGCTAAATGCATGCTCAAATATCTCTCCACTTTGAAACATACAATTTTTAAATTGCAAGCTTTTCATTGCAGGTCCAACATAGGTCCAAAAGCTGCTGGTGTCTTGGAACTGGCCAATTTCATACCAGGTTATTGCTTGTGGTGTGGTATTCGATTTGAATAGTATTTCTTGCAAAATGTATGACGAGTAGGGAAATCTAGCCAATTCACGGAAATCGCTGTGGTGGCTGAATGCCTCAAGATAGTCTTGAATGTTCCAAGCGTTCTGGGATTCATGCGATTGTTCAGACAAACTTAGATTTGACGGTCCAATTTTAACAACAACACGATCACGCCATTCCTTTAGACAATTCTTGTACCAGGGCTTGGCTACTTGTCGAATGATTTGGCGCTCTTGAAAAGTTGGAATGAATGTAAATAAATGTTGTAAAATCTAAAAAAAATATTATTTTGTTAAAACCGAGATTCTTTCAAATTAATAAGGTACGGTTTTCAGACATTCGGAATTTTGCTCACCACAGCGTTTAGCAACGGGTGTTCAAAACCTACAAACACTTGCTCATCTTCGTCTCTGATCCGCTGTTTTGTATCGTTTTTGGAATAATCTTGGCTTTTGGAACTGCTGCTGCCATTATTTTGCTTACGATGTTTTACTTCAACACGTTCCGAATTAGCCAGGGTTGAGGTTTTCAAAAGAGTACATATTGTTTCCAAAGCTTTCTTAAAAGTTTCCCGTGAATGCTGCTGATATGCACATGAACTTGATACTGGATTATCCGCTTCTTGTAACACATTCACAAAACCCAACACCATTGTTTTAAGGTGGTTCTGAACATTCAAATATTTCTGGAAAATGTGTACAAATTTATGTTCAAATCCAGAACATTCCTCGCAGGTTACAGAGTCGAACTTTAGAGTTTTCCAACACTCAAAGTCAATTGAACTTTTTTTGGAACGAGAATTTGTAGAACATTTTTGTTGCTGACGTAGATAGTCCTGAATATGTTCAAAAAATTGATGGTGTAACGAGTTGTTGGATGGGCTCCTGCCTGGAGTTGGTTGATAGCAAAAAATGCAAACTGCTTCCATTTTGACGAAAAATTACTTGTGTGCGAACAAGACAACAGACAAGTTGAAACTGCTTATTATTTTTCTGCTGGTATATGAAGCAACAATGAACAAGGAATACACATGAGAATGGAAGAAATTGATGTGTTTACACTTCAGATGTTCTATTGTTTGTGTACGTTCACAGAAAAATATGTACATGCCTGTTGCCGGCTAGTGTAAGGCACGTTTGGTTTAGGTATCCACACAGGAAATTTATTGTCTTTTGACACCAGGCTAGGTTTACTTTGATCATGCTCACCATCTCCAAAGCTTTGCTTACATGCATGAAATACATTATGAGCATCACAGCAAAACAAATACGTTGAGATACCCACAAATAGAATATTTGGATGAACAGGTTTTGCCGTTCCATTGTTTGCCAAGTTTACATCTACACTTTCTTTTAAAATGGGGCACGTAGAAATTAGAGATTTGGTATGACAAAATGCTAAGAAGAAATTAAATATTGTTTAGAGGAAGGTAATTTCATGAAAGTCGTTTTGTAAAACTGAGATTTCTAGAAAGGCTTTTGAATATTTAAGTAAAGCCAATTAAAAATAAATTTACTGTAAAAAGTTACTCGCGCGCAGCAATGACTGCCACAACACTATACCATGCAGTGAAAAATAGGTAGCAGGGTACGTCAAAATAAAGTACTAAAATAGGGCTGTTTGAAACTCTGAACCGCGGAAAAAACTCTGTGTTTAAAAACATATTGAGATTTTTGTGCAATTTTGGCATACTTTTTTAGGAAAACGGACCGTTCTCTTAACTCCGAAGGAGTTACTACATATTTTTCTGTTTGAAGTTAAAATTCGCTTTTTATTGTTTATTGCCGATCACTTTTAGAGTAATTTGCAAAATTCACTTAATATGTTACTATTGTTTTGGCAAAATTTTGAAACTCGTATTAAAAATACATGTCTTTTACAATAAAACTTTTTTAAATTAACAAAACGTTTTTGCAAAACATTTGCTATAAAACATTTATCCAGAAATGATGCTTATACTAAACGACCTGAAATTATCCGTAAACGTTTGTACCCTTAATGATTTACTGGACACTTAATGTCTAGTCTACTTTGAACTTTCATATCAATATTCATACACTATTACAAATAAAATTTCCATTCAGCGTTTCATTTACAAAATCATATTGCTATTTTCTAGGACAATCAATATAGTAGCATTTTTTACAAACATCATGCAAAGTATATTTAAAATCGGGTGGTACGTTTTTGCAATCATTCAAAACACATATAATATACTTAAGTACAACATTAAAATGGTAACTTTCAAAATTATTGAAATTTTAAAATGAATGAAAATGCTATATGTTTCCAAACAGACATTTTACAGCTATCAAAATATAATTAGTAGAAATCACACATAGGAAAATTATGAATAAATCTCTAAGTGCATTTGTAAAAGGGAAACCCCATATGAACTTCTTAACTTTGCAACAATTGCCATTTCCATGCGGGGTTGGTCCATATGCACGAATTACCTCTACTTTAGCCACATGGTTCCTCAAAGCTAGTTCTCCTTCTTCAGTCATCTAATAAAAATTATTTAATTTAAAAGTTATAAAATACTTTTTAGCACGAAATAAACTATAATAGAGTAAGCAATTGCGCTTACCTTTCTCGATGCATAAACAACAATTTCTTCCAAGTTATTTAATTCCAGAAACCCAGCGAACACGGCTAGATTCCCCAGCTGTTTGTCTTTTCTATACTGACGAGCTAGACCAAATATTCCGCACATTTGCTTCATTACAAATCGCTTCAAGTCTACAAGTTGTGTTAGATTATTTGGGTTCCTTTCCCTTCGTTGACGCGCGGTTACTATGTTTAGTCCACTAATTGCTTTATCATCCACACTGCTTTCATGCAAAAGTGTCAGCTCTTCCAATTGCGGCAACCATCTGCAAACAGCTTGAAATTCTTCACGGTTCAACATAGCCTCCAAAATTTTTAAATTAGGCATCCACCTAGAACACCTTTCCCAAAAATGTGGACCCTCCGACTTGTCAAGGTGAAGTCGAACTAATTTCTCCAGAAGTATATTAACGTTAACTTGCCAAACCTGCCGAGCATACAGTTCTGGCCTGGCACGCTTTGAAGTTGGATAAATATTGTTTAAAACTTCCAAACTGTCGTAACACTTGTAATCTATATACAACACTTTGAGATTAGGAGTATTTGCTAAGAAGTCTAAATTTTGGTGAGTGCCTCCATAAAAGTAAATTTCTTCTAGGGCAACCATTTCGTTGCTAAGCACAAAATTTGGTAAAGACGAAACAACTGGACGAAGCACTTTTAAAACTTTTAAAGAATTTGAGTTATTATTTACAAACGGTTGTAAAATGTCGCGAATGCGGCGATATGAATATGTTGGAGGCGCAACGTAAAATAAATTCTCAAGTTAAAGTTTCATTCTGGTTTGAATGTTGTGCTTATCTTCCGTAGTCAACGGCATGTACCGGCAGTTTAGATTAGCTAGCATTTCCTTAATCTGGAATGGCTGCTTGTCTACGAGTTCCTTAACGTAACAGGTTTTACTCAAGCTGGGATAAAAATTGCGGTATGCTTCATACTCTCTATATTGTAAGCGACGTCTGCTCTCCAGTTCAACGCACTATGTACATAAACAGTCAATATTTTACAAGTCGTAAATTACAACCTAAAATTTTCATAAATATATTTTAAGTAAGTTTGTAGCATACCTGAATATTTGGTGCGTTAAACAACAAAAACGACAAATCTGATGGCAACACTCCACTAATTCTTAGTCTCTTGAGGTTTCGATTCCCTTTTTTACTGGCTTGATACAATTCTGGAGTGATTGGCCGACCGTCAAACAAGAAGTTTTTTGTTCGCTCGGGAAGCATTTGACAATCTGAAAACTCCAGTGTCTCAAGATTGTATAATGTTTGGGTAAATGCATGCTCAAATATCTGTTCACTTTGAAATACACAATTTTTAAACTGCAAAGTTTTCATTGTTGGTCCAACATGGGTCCAAAAGTTGCTGATTTCATGGAATTGGCCGATTTCATGCACAACTTTCTGTGGTGTGGCACTCGATTTGAATAGTATTTTTCGCAAAATATATACAGAGTAAGGATATTTTGACAATTGACGGAAATCGTTTTGATCTTTGAATGCCTCCAAATAATTTTCAATGTCCCATGCTTCAGATGTTTCTGTTTGATTGAAGTTGGTTGGTCCAATTTTTAAAATTGTACGATCACGCCAGTCCTTAAGACAGACTTTATACCAACTTTTGCATACACCGCGAAGGATTTGGTGCTCTTGAAACGATGGGAAGAATGTGAATACATTTCGTAAAACCTGGAAAGTTAAAACATTTGTTAAAACAGAGAACTTTGAAATTTGGCTCAAACGTTTTCAATTATTTAGAATTGTAATTACCACATCGTTCTGCAACGGGTGCTCATAGTACAACTTAGCTGGTCCATTATCTTTGATTGGTTGCAAGTTTATATTTTGCATGTTATTTTCTCGGTTTTGCTCAAGGTTACTGTTGTCAATTTTTTTTAAATTGAAGCCAGCCACATTGTTTTTCGGTGTACCCAAAACTTGCTTAAGGTGTTCTCGAGAATCTTTTTGATATGCGCGTGCAGTGCGTACTGAATTATCCGCTTTGTGCATTACATTTTCAATATTTAATAGAATTGCTTTAAGTTGGTTTTGAACGTTCAAATAGTCCTGAAAGGCGTGTATAAATTGATGCTCAAATCTGGTATACTCTGAGCAGGCTACCGAGTCGAACTTTAGAGTGTTCCAACAGTCAAGGTCAATAACGTCTTGTCTGGAACGAGAACTTGTTGAGCAATTTTGTTGTTGATGCAGATACTCTCGAACGCGGTCAAAAAATTGGTAATGTTACAAGCTATTGGCTTGAGTTCTGCCTGGGGCAGGTTTATAGCAAAAAATGCAATTTGTATCTATTTTGAATAGGAATTACTGCACTTGCAGAAAACGAGTGCAAAATGGTGGGAAATTAAAGTTATTATTTTCGTAAAAACAGAACTGGTAGAAAAACGGAATAAGATTGTTTACCCAGCAGCAGATTTTTTATTGTCTGTTATCGTTCTTTCCCAGAAAAGTATGCACATGTCCTTGTTCACTCTGGCATAATAGAGCCAAGCTAAGACACCATGCATTAAAGGTAGTATTGGTATCGTTGCTAAGTTTCTACGTTTCTTTTTTTCATACCATGCATTTCAAATGACTTATGCATTGTTAGATCCCTGTTTTAGCACCTAAGTGTTTTAAAAGGTCGTATTGAAATACTCGTTTTAACTTATGATGCAAGCTCCTGATTCCTCTTGTTCTCCAACTCAGCATTTATCCCCCCTAAAAAGGTATATGGTTAATATAATAAAGGTAATAATATAATATAATAATATATGAACTACATAAAGCTGCCTTCAGTTGTACTTTACTACTTACCCTACGCACTTGCGCGATAAAAATAGACATAAATTTTCCAAGAACTGGAGTAAACAATAAAAAGGGGATGGACTTGTGGGTTTTAAGTTTTTGAAAACTGATAACGGAAGGAACCTTGCATTGCGGGAGTGTATGCGTGCTGCGTTAGGTACATTTCTCGTTTCAAATGCTCACTCAAAACTTAGCTAGCATGCATGAAATATATTATGCGCATTAAAGCAAAATTCATACGTTGAGGTACCTACAAAATATTTGAATGAACGACGTTTTGCCGTTCCATAGTTTTCCAATTTTACAACCACCCTTTCTTTGAAAACGGGGTACGTAAAAACGGGGATTTGGTTTGAAAAAGTGCAAAGAAGAAAATGCAGTATTGTTTAGAGGACAATAAATTCATGAAAGTCGCTTTCTAAAACTCAGATTTCTGGAAAAGCTTTTGAATATTTAAGTAAGGCCAATTAAAAAAAATTTGCTGTAAAATGTTTCTTGCGCGCAAAAATGACTGCAACAATACTATACGATAAATGTACAGGTGCTTATGGATTAGTAATACAAATAAAAAATGTTAACTTTTCAGTAATTATTAACATGCGTTGCATTCACATATTATCGTTTCAAGTACGTTTACTTTTAAAAAATAATGAATATAAAGTGAATTGTAAGCTTGTATAATAATAATATACATCTGTATTAATGCATGGGGAATAATAATATGAAGCGCTTGTTACGGCAACCATTCGGCCACCACAATTGCTAAATACTAAAATTAAATAACTGTTTGATTTATTATTTTCTGTAAGACAAAGAATTTTTAGCACTTTGAGTTTTTATACTTTTATAAGTTAATTTATAATTCCTCAGTGCAGGCAACTAACTAACTACAATGCAAAAAGTAGTGTGCAAAACAAACATTAAAAAAAAGTGATCTATTAAAAAATGCCGAGATCAGACTTTATAAAACAAAACAAGCTAAATGTTTCATCGAGTTAATAGACAATTAAGCATTTTGATGTAGTGAATTATTATTCATATAACACACGATAAGTTTGGGATACATATTATCAAACTGCTAAACAAAGGGAGTTTAATTGTCTTTATATCACAACTGCTACCAAATATAACGCTATATGAAATATTTTTAAAACAAAAACGGTTCACTAACTCATAATAATACGTAACGGTAAAATGCATTTGTAACATCTACTTGCAAATAAATAAATACAATCATGTTTACAAAAACTCCTTTTTATATATTTAAAAGCCAGCTAAAAACAGCAAAGTATAGTTTTAAATAAATAGAATTAAATGGATTGCACATAATTTACAATATATACAGGTCGTAGGTCATCATCGGGCTTGTCGTCATTGAAGCCGTTGTATTGTTGTACGTCGCCATCCTCGTCGTCGTCCTCATCGTCATCTTCGTCGTCGTCCTCATCGTCATCTTCGTCGTCGTCCTCATCGTCATCCTCATCGTGCTCCTCGTCGTCGTCCTCATCGTCATCCTCGTCGTCGTCCTCATCGTCATCCTCGTCGTCGTTCTCATCGTCATCCTCGTCGTCATCCTCGTCGTCATCCTCGTCGTCATCCTCGTCGTCATCATCGTCATCCTCGTCGTCATCATCGTCATCCTCGTCGTCATCATCGTCATCCTCGTCGTCATCATCGTCATCCTTGTCGTCGTCCTCATCGTTATACTCGTAGACGTTGTCTTCGTCGTCTTCCTCGTCGTCGTCCTCATTCTCTTCGTTGTCGTTCTTATCGTCGTCACCCCCATCGTCTTCGTCGTCACTTTCGTCGTCAACAACAGAATTCGGACGTGAACATACGGCGAACAGAAACTTCGTAACATTGCAACATTCACCACCCTCGTGGGGAAGATTGCCGTAGCCACGGATCACTTTCACATTTATCACGTGTCTTTTCAGAGCATTAATTGCCATTGTACTCATCTATAAACAAAAAATATTATGATATTGTCTTACCACATATAGCTTTATTGTCAAAATGGGGCTTATGTGTATGCAATTTTGGAATTTATACCTTCTCAGATGCCTGAATATCCACTTCTTGCAAATTTCCCATTTCTAGAAAGCCATTGTAAACTGAAAGGTCTGAAAGTCCTTCCGCTTCTTTAAAAATCTGTGGGATGTTCTCTATTCTACAGATTCTTTTCATCACAAATTTTTTCAACTCTGTTTTTTAAAAGCAAAGTTTTCATATATCAAAAGCAAAAATATGAATATAGAAACAAATAATTAACTGGATTTAAATCTTACTTTTGAGGTTTGTCAAGTTGTTCGGATTTCTTAGCATAGTAATGCTAACCCCAGGCCTAAGTCCTGTTATTTCGATGTCTCCCACAAACCTTCCATAAAGAATTACCAATTCCTCTAAATTGGTCAAGTGTTTGCATACAAGTTGAAAAGATTTTGCATACAAACCAAAAGATGCTTCCAATATTCGTAAATTGGGTAACCACTTGGGAATTATGTTCCATGAGCTTGGTCTTAACACCTGGTCGATATGAAAACGTATCAGGTTTTTCATTGGTTTATGTTCAAAATTACTAACCAAATCAGGCAAAATTTTTGGAGAAGAATGGTTTCGAAGTGTTTTCATGTAGTCGGACGCTTTTGTCAATTTGAAAATCTTGTCAAGATTGCAAAAGCACAAGTAATCCAAATAAAGCACTTTCAAATTTGGCAGTTGTTTCGTAAATTCCAAAGTTGAGAAAACGTTCCCGTAACAGTAAATCTCTTCTAAATTTTCTAATTCAGTTGAAAAATTGTCCAATGGGAGAGAGTATTTCACAGGTGGTTGGAATACTTCAAGAACCTTAAGTGTTTCTGAATAAGCTTCCGTTATGTCAAGAACTTCGGTAATTCCTGTGGTTCCTCTTTTGGGATTAGACATTGGCATAGCCGCATATAATAGTCGCTCCAATGGTAAATTGAGAGTATTCCAGGGGTCCAAATCACTTTCTGTGTGTCTGATTTTCAAATTTAGATGGAGATTGGTGATTTGAAGTGGTCGATGCTCAACTGCTTGCTTGCAGTTTGAAATAGCAATAAGGTTTTGGTAGAGTTGGTTCTTGTCTTGGATCTGGGAGTTCAGCTCAATTGACTATTTAACAAACAAAATTATAATTTTACTATTCAATTTCGATTAATTGATTAATTTGGACATAGTTGCTTGAACTTTGTTACCTGAATATTTGGAGAATTTATCAGCAAAACCGCAAAATCGACTGGTAAAATGCCACAAACCTCAATAATTTTCAATTTCAAATTTTGTTTTGGACTCTTTCGGAACATGGCTCGGTTTATTACTCTACCATCAAAGAAATTTGCAGTTTCTCTGGGAGGTGTCACTTTGCATCCCCAGAAACTCAAAGTTTCCAAATTTCTCAAGTACGTTGTAAAAATCCACTCAAATCGAGATGCTTCTTCCTCAGGAAATAGACAGTCTTTAAATGACAAATGTGTTATTTTGGGTCCCACAAACTCCCAAAATGAGTTTTTGGTGTCAGGATTTACGGTGACAGCCTCAAAACGGTATTTTGCATATGGATGCTCAAACAACGCTTGAAAGTGTTTGTGGTCATTAAAGTTCTTTAAAAAACTGTCTATGCCCCAAACTTTGTCCATTCCATTTGGACGTTCCGGTTCTTCTAAGGGGTTTTCCTCAGGACCAATTCTAACTGTTACATTGTTTCGCCATTTAGATAGGCTGTCTTCATACCACTTTTTACAGACAAGCCTCATTTGTTTAAAGTCCTCAAACGGGAAGTCAAATTTTAACAGCCTTTCAAAAATCTATTGAAACAAGAAAATATAATCAATTAAATTCCAAAAAAGTAGGATATCCAGCCAAAGCTTTATGGAGTTCTTACTGCACTTGTCATCAATGGATTCTGCACTTGAAATTCTACATCCATTGGAGAAGAATTCCATTGGGAAACCTGAGCGTTCTCTCTATTTGTCCGCTTGGACATGTTTGAATTTTCGATACATATTTTGGACTGGTTTGAATTTACTAAACTTGCTCGTGGTAGAGGTTTTGTTTTCTTAGCTTTGAGTTGATCAGTTTTTTGGACAAAATTTGTTGATTGCTTGTTTGGTTGATTTGTTTTGAGAGAGGTTTTACTGCAATGAGCAACGGGTTTACCTAAGAGTGGCTTATCAAACGCCATGCGTTTTGAAGGTTTTGAACTCTTATCACTGACGGTGGGCTGATTACGATTAATTTTAGCTGGTAAATGTTTTGCTTTTGTTTTAGGGGTTTTCTTATTTATTCTGCTGTTGCCGGGTTTGAATTTTTTGTTAAAATTTGGAACAGTTTGGGTAGGATTGGTGGGGTGAGCAATAGGTGCGGAGTTGTCATTGACTTCTATCCGTTTGGGCGTTCGTGTATGACAATAACGGCCATGCTGTTTGAGCGACCTTTGAGATGCAAACACTCTAAAACAATGTTTACACAACACGCTGGAATCAGTTTTAACAGTTTTGCGACCGGATCTCTTGTTTCCTCTAAAACACAAACACATTATTTAAAATATAAGTTGAACTCTTTTACTATTTTAAAAACATTTACAAACTTGAATTAAACATGCCTTGTGTTATAAATTATTTTACTAGGGTCAGGTAATTCGTGATTCCGTTTTTTCAACTTAAGTTCAGGTACTGGTCCAGCTACTGTCAAATTCATTTGTGAGTATGATGGTGCATATATTTGTATTCCTATGAGTTCATCAAGAAAAGCATCGTCTTGCAAATTTGAAACAAGACTATATGCTGCCATCTCTTCTGAGGGTTCAGTATTTTGTACTTTTTCCATGGAATCAACACCTTCCAAATTTTTTGGGGATTCCATTGCCAGATATAAAACTGCTGAATAAGTCACCATCCATCCTAGAAAATATTCAGGTATCCAATCATTCGCCGTATTGTCCACCTCCACTTTACACTGAACTTCATTGAAAGCTAATGGTTGCTGATGACGTTTTTCGGTACCTGTATTTCAACAAAATTACTTCTCAGACTTGACAAAATATACTGACTACATGGCATAATTTCTTTAATACTTACCTGCTTGGATTAAATCATCTCTGAATTCCTTAATCCACCTCCCCTCTCCTTCTTCAAATCTTTTTCTCATTTCTTTTAAACTCTGTGGCCCCCTATTTGCCAGTTTCATTTTATTCACTAGCCCATCAAATTTGCTAGCAACTTTTGCTTCTTCTTCTTTCCACTTCTCAAAAGCACTGCAGAACTCCTCGATCAAAATTGCACAATTTGAACAACATCCACCAAGTTTACCACACTCCTCACTTCCTTTTAAGCACAGTTTTCTTCCAAACCACAATTCTGCCAAATTTCTAAATCTTTCTAAAGTCACCCCTACATTTTTTATAAATCTTTTGTAGCAAAACAGGCATAGAATCTTTTCTTCAACTTCCTCACCAACATTAGCTGAACTCCTTAAACGATTTGACACTGACCTAGACTGACTTTCCATTGTGTCTTACAAAATTTAAAGATGCATTTAAATTTTAAATTTGTAAATAGCTGGACTGGATAAACAAGCCCTGAGATCAAAACAACACAACAAGTGGTTTTGCGTGTGCGCCTAAAATCTTTAAACTGTTGGGGTGCTGAGAGAACATTCTAAGAAAAAAGGTGCATGGTAGGGTGTTTCAACGACTTTCTATGTTTTTCTATATATTTGTACTTGTCTTTGTTAGACAAGGTTTGTTTATGCTCATATAGCTGTTCATAAAAATGCTCTTTTACCTCATAATATGTATATTTCATGTGATATGCTGATACCAAGCAGTATACAGTCATGATAAAGTATTTAGCAATTAGTTTTAAATTCTTTGGCCTGATCCTAAATTGCACTTTCCAGAAATGATTTCTAAATAACATAATAAACATAAATCCAAACAATTATCATATATATTTATATTTATGATAATTATGTTATTACAATCAAAATCAATTTATTTTAAAAAGAATGTTTGGAGCATTTCATATAGGACTATGTCGACTATGCTTAAAATGCCCAAGTTTCAAACCTGGCTAATTATAAAATGTAAGCTATTATACTTTTTTAAAAATTTAATTAAGTACATATAAGCAAATAATATAAACAAATTTTGATAGCAAATTGAACGTTTAATCATATTCAAAGGAACTGGTATATTTAAAGGTCATCACAAATTTCTTTAGCTGGCAACATTCACCTTTTCCATGCGGAGTATATGGACGAATCATCTCCACTTTTGCCACATCTTTTCGCAGTGCCAGTTCTCCGTCCTCCGTCATCTACAAAACACGCTTGGTTAATTAAATAGGTAAAAACTTACGAAAGGTTAAACCAAAATTTACTTACATCTTGTGATGCATAAACAATTATCTCCTCTAGATTTTGCATTTGAAGAAAGCCGTGGTAAACTGAAAGATTTCCCAGCTGCTTCTCCTCAACATATGGACGATGCTCATTATTACTACCTTTTCCACACTTTTGCTTCATCACAAATCGTTTTAAATCTACAAGGCGTGTCAAATTGTGTGGGTCCCTTTCCCTAGGAAAACGTGCAGTTTCACCATATAGTCCCGTAATTCCTTGATCATCCACTCTGCTTTCATGCAAAACTGTCAACTCTTCCAATTTTGGCATCCACCTACAAATTGCTCTAAACTGTTCGTTGTGAAGCCTAGCCTCTAAAATTTTTAAATTTGGCATCCATCTGGAACATCTTTCCCAAAATCCTGGATACCCAGTGTTATCAATATGAAGTCGAACTAATTTGTTCAAAAATATGTCTACATCTATTTCCCAAGGCGAAAACGGGTAATATGGTACTGCGAGACCATGTTCCGAAATTGGGTACACTTTGTTTAAAATCTCCAAGCTGTCGCAAAGCTTGTAATCTATATACAACACTTTCAGGTTTGGAGTTTTTGCTAAATAGTCCAAATTATCGAAAATGCTTCCATAAAAATAAATTTCTTCTAGAGCAACCATTTCCTTGTCAAATTCAAAGTTTGGGCCACCTTTGGCAAATGTTCGAAGTGCCTTTAGGATCCTTAAAGAACTCGAGGAATTGATTGTAAATGGTTCCAGAATGTCGATAATACAGTCTACTGAAAAATATCGAGGCGCAACGTAGAATAAATACTCAAGTGGAAATTTCATTTTGTTCAAAACTTGATTACGCAAATATAAATTGTCCAAGTAATTTATACTAATTTGCATTTCTTTTATCTGGAATGGTTGCTTGTCTACCAGTTGTTTAACATGACAGGTGTCGCCCAAGCTAGTATAAAAATTGGTGTGACCTTCATAACCCTTGGTTTTTCCGCCCAGTTGAATGCACTAAATTTTAAAAAAGTAAATATTTAAAACTTTCAAATTCCAATAAGAAACTATTTGATTAGTCTATTAACATACCTGAATATTTGGGGCGCTAAAAAGTAAGTATGATAAGTCTGATGGCAGCACTCCCTTAACTTTTAGTTTTTTAAGATTGTGATTCTTTTTTGTGCTAGCTTGATAAACTTCCGGGGTAATTGGCCGCCCGTCAAACAAAATATTTACTTTTCGTTCCTGAAACATTTGACATCCTGAAAAAGCCAGTTCTTCAAGATTGTATAATGTTTGAGTATATGCATGCTCAAATATCTCTTCACTTTGAAAAACGCAGTTTCTAAAATGCAAGGTTTTCATTGTGGGTCCAACGGTTATCCAAAAGTTGCTCGTTTCTTGAAACTGGTCGACCTTGTACCAAGTTATTGCTTGCGGAGTGGAATTTGATCTGAATAGTATATCTTGCAAATTGTATGCCGAGTACGGAAATTTTGCCAATTGACGGAAATCGTTTTTGTTGTTAAAAGCTTCCAAAAAATTTTCAATGTCCCATGTTTCAGAACATGTACTGGAGGGTTCGGATGTTTCAGTTTTATTGAAGTTGGTAGGTCCAATTTTTACAACTGTACGATCACGCCAGTTCTTTAAACAGTTTTTATACCAACTTTTGCACACAGCGCGAAGGATTTGGCGCTCTTGGAAAGATGCAATGAACGTGAATAAATGTTGTAGAACCTGAAAAGTTAAACATTTGTTAAAATACAGGTTATTCCTTCTTCGTACAACAGTATGAAATTATTTAGAATTCTCGTATTTACCACGTCGTTTAGCAACAACGCAGCTTCTTTGTCGTCTTTGATGTCTTGCAAGTTCTTATTTTGCATGGTATTTTCTCGGCATTTGGCACTTTTACTGTTGTCAATTTGTTTGAAATGCTTTACCACAACAACCCCACAGCTTTCTAGTGTATCCAAAGTCTCTTTTAATTTTTCACGACAGTGCTGTTGTTCTGTGCGTGCACTGCCTACTATATTATCCGCTTTGTGTAACGTATTCAAAAAACTTAATAGCATTATTTTAAGTTGGTTCTGAACATGCAAATATTTCTCGAATGCATCTATAAATCGATGTTCAAATCCAGAGCACTCTGAGCAGGTTACTGAGTCAAACGTTAGAGTGTTCCAGCTCTCAACATCAATCAAATTTTGTTTGGACCGAGAATTTGTTGTGCATTTTTGTTGCTGATGCAGGTAGTCCCGAACGTGGTCAAAAAATTGCAAATGTAACGAACTATTAGCTTCACTCTTGCCTGGAGTACGTGTATAACAGAAAATGCAAACTGCATTTTGCATTTTGAATAATATTTACTGCAATTGCAGAAAACGAGTGCAGAATATTTGAAAAATGGAAGTGATTTGTTTTTCGAGAAAACAGAACTGGTGGAAAAACACAAGAAGTTTCTGTGCACATCAGATGATATTTTGTTATTGTATTCTGCTTTCCCAGTGGAGTACGCACATGTATATTTTACCGGCTGGCGTAATACACATTTAGGTATCTAAGGTTTGGATTCTAGGCAGTTTGTTTGTTTTCCTTTGTCAACATGCTTTGCTTCGTTGGTAAGCTCGATATCGTCAAGCGACGATTACATGCATGTGAGGTAGTTTGAGCATCGCTACAGTTTTACCTTTTTTGAGAGCATATAATTGGTCGAACGTATGCATTGTTAGAATTGTTTTCTTGTACCTGAGTTTTTGCACAGATTTTGTTAAAATATTTATGTAAACCTTGGCGCATATTCAAGTTTCCATTGTCTCTATTTGTCGTCAAGTAAACTGCTATTAAAACTTGAAAAAATAAGGTATGTGCATTGCAATGCATATCGTAGAGAGGACTTAGTAAAAAATGGATTAATGTATTTTTAGACAAATATTTTCATGAAACGTTTTTGTACTGAAGGTTTCTAATATTATTCAAAACCATTGTGCATTGTTTAACTTGTTGATTTTAGTATAAGGTACATTCATAGAAAATTGTTGTTGTACCTAAAGCACATTATATTGCAAACTAATTGACTTGTCAGAAATAACTTGCGCGCAGCATTTTCTGCTCAAATATTACAGACGGCTTACAAAAAATGTAATAAATATATCAATATGAAAGTTCAAACTGCCTTTAATTTGTGTCCGTGAGAAACACGATGAAATAATAGACAATGCATTTGTTTTAATTTTTTCCTTTTTACGTGTAGTTTCTTTGAATGATAAAACACGATTTTTTATGAACGACAAAATCCCAATTCACGTTGTCATTAGCCCTTAATAATTCCTTTATGTGACTATTAAACATTTGCTGTTTATTGATTATTTTCTGTCATAAAACTTACAAAAGTAAACTAGATCAATTTAAAATTTTTTGTTTTCTTGAATAATAAAGCAAGTTAATTCAACAACATATTCTTCTAAACTTCAAATAATCAAAGCAAAAGTAAGGCTAAAAGTTGTCTGGTTAAAAAATATTCGGTTTACAGTTTTCTATTACAAGAAGAAACAGAGTCTTGGTTGCATTTTACATTTGTACCGGGGTTCATGCTATCCAAATCATTGTACAAAACCCATGAAGTGAGATTAGTGATTAAATTAATCACTTAATCACCAATCCCACTTAAGATATTTTGCGTTTAATCACAATCACTAATCCCGAAACCACCCACCCTTAATCACCGTTTAATCACTACTTAGTCACTGAGGACCTACGTCCATCTAGCTGCTTTCCTATTACCTTTAGTTTTTTAGTGAATAAAAATCCTTGCTAAAAAGCATTAATATAATTAATAGTACTGGATATCAATTGAAATAAAATAATTAGTTGTAATATACTTAGCTGTGATGTATTGGTAGTAAAATGTATTTGTTTGTTCCTACATTACATTCTCAAAGTAAATAATCTAAAAATAAAATTAATCACAAATCCTAATACAACTTGCAATTTTGATTATCATTTAATCACCTAATCACCAGTTATTGGGATTGATATTAATCACCAATCACCAGTCACTATTTAAAAATGAGTCTTCGTTTAATCACAATCACTAATGACGTGACAAAAATGGGGTGATCGACAAGCTTGGAAGTTTGTTCTATTCAGTAGAATGCAGAGAATAACTATCCGTATATGTGGCTCCCATTCAAAGGATTATCACCATAATTGCCTTTTGTTGCATGTACCGATTCAAGAAATTTTGTCACTTTGCAACATTCTCCGTTTCCATGTGGGGGAGATTCATAAAATCGAATCACTCGTACTATTGGCACGTGCTTCTTTAAAGCTGTAATTGCCATTTCGCTCATCTACATTAACACAAGAAACAAATTTATTAAACTTATTATGTTCAAAACAAAGAAAATTAAATTGTCTGGAATAAGATGTGTACAACCTTTTTAGCGGCTTGGATTTGCACTTCTTCTAAATTCTTCATTTCCAAAAACCCCTTGAAAACGGAAAGGTCTTTAAGTCCATTACCTTCATAGAAAATTCTTGGAGTTCCTCGTGTGCCACATGTCCTCTTCATAATCAATTTTTTCAAACCTGTTAAGTATTAAACATTATGTATTGAAACTATCCATAAATATTCAAGCAAGTAGTTTATCAATTATTCCAATAATGGCACACACCTTTAATATTTGTCAAATTGTCAGGATGCCTTTCTGCCCTGCTGCGTGGATTTTCACTCCAAAAACCTGTGATTTCGCGATCCTCCACGCTACTCTCGTAAAGAAGTACTAACTCATCTAAATTCGGTAACCATTTGCAAACCTCCCTAAAACCACTCTCTCTTAGTGTAGCCTCAAGTGTCTTTAAATTTGGCATCCATTCAGCGACCTTCTTCCAACAATCTGATCGCAAATCTATATCAATATGAAACATGAACAAATTCACCAATGGAGTTGGATGTTCAAGTGTATATATTAAGTCTCTTCTGCCTTTAGGATAATACTCCCAGAGAAATTTTTTCACTTGATCCGACTCTTTAACAAACTTAAAAACCTTGTCTAGATTATTAAAACATTTGAAATCCAAATAAAGTACTTTCAGATTTGGCATTTGATTTACAAACTCCAAATCGTAGAAAACATTCCCGTAGCAGTACATTTCCTCCAAGTTGTTCATTTCCGTTAATAATTTCACCAATCTTTGTGCGCGTTCCACTGGCGGTTGGAACACTTCAAGGACTTTTAGTGTTTCCGAGCAGTTTTCAGTAATAGCAAGCACATCAGAAATGCCAGTTGTTGGAAAGCTGCCATTTTTAAATGGCATGGCTGCGTAGCAAACTCGTTCTAACGGAAACTTAATAGTTTTCCATGGTCCATAGTTTATAGTGCTCTCGTTGTCATCAAGATTTGTCATTAAATCCAAATGTGTTTGATCGATTTCAATGAACTCAGGTTCATCATAACGCAGACGCTTTGCGCTGCAAATTTCTGCAAACTTTTGGTAGAAGTCGCCAATGCTTTGGATTTTGGTATTCAGTTCAATTGCCTATACAACAAACAATATTAGTATTAGATCTTAATATTTACACATTTAAAATTTGAATTTCAAAAAGTAAACAGAAACTAAGTAATACCCGAATATTTGGAGAGTTTCTCAGCAATACCAAAATATCCGTTGGTGTAATTCCACAAACTGATATACTTTTCAGGCTCAAGTTTTGTCTGGGACTAGCTCTGTACGTAACCTCGTTTATGTGCTGGTCATCAAGTAACTGCTCGGCTCCCACAGCTGGAAACATCTTACACTCTGAGAAGCTCAGTGTTTCCAAATTTAGCAAATGATGAGTGAAGATTTGGTCAAACTGAACTGTTTGGTCTTCACTTGGAAATGTGCACTGCTCAAATGCCAAATACTTTATTTCTGGTCCGATCAATTCCCAAAAATGATTTTTTCGGTTTGCTTGGGAGCCGGCAGGCGTAAGATTTTTAAATATGTCACTTGATCCAAAATAAAGTCCTTTAAAATTATACTTGGTGTACGGACAAGCAGCCAGCTTTCCAAAGTCATTGGAGTCGAGATAAGCTTTGAAATAACTCTCGGTACTCCAAGCCTTGCACTCTTTTAAAGGCAGTTCCAGCTCTCCCCACAGTTGTTCTCTTGTTGCTCCTAATCTAATTGTTGCTCTAGTTCGCCATTTATATAAGCTTAAGTTGTACCAGCTTTTACATACTCTTCTAATGCGTTTCATGTCGCAAAACGAAAAGTCAAATTTAAGCAGTCCATCAAATATCTGTGAAAGAAAATAATTTTATGAACCTTAAATGTTCACAAGCAAAAATTTTAGTTAAACTACAGAATTCTTACCACACGTTTCAATAATGGATTTTCCTCTGGAAATTTAACATTTTTCGTAGTAGCTTTCGATACGTTAGAAAGTTGGGCAGTTTTATTACTTTTTGGCCTAGCATTTTGTAGGCCTTTATTTTTGGTTTGGTTTGCACTTTCTTTGGAGGATACATTATTTTGATCGGGATTTGCCACACAATTTTTTGATCGCTTGTTGTTCGGACAAGTAGCTACAATGGTTTTACTGCAGTGAGCAATGGGCAAATCAACGATGGAGTCAAGTACGTTGTCGGTCGCTTTACGTTTGTCGGTAATAGATCTTTTAGGGCTTGTATCACTATTTTTGGACTGATCTGATTTGGGCACTAAAGGCTTCGACTTTTTAGCGGTCTTGTTAAAATCGCTGTTGTTGCCGGGTTGGTGATGATTACTGTTTGTTTTGCCAGAGGATTCAGCCGACGGTTTATTTGCTATTTGTTTGGGGATCCAAGTGGGGCAGTATCGAGCATGCTGCTTGAGTGACCTTTGAGAGGCAAACACTCTTGAACAATGCATACAGGATGCGTTACAGTCTACCGTCGCATTGTTGTGACTGCACATCATGTAATCTCTAAAATGGAAACAGAGTTTACAAAACAAATTAAAAATATTTAATCACTTGCATTTGCATTGATTAAATGTACCTTCCCGTAGCGTTTGCAGATAGCTGACGTAGTCTTTCGTCGAAAAACGTCAATGGAATCACAGGATTTGAGTGGGTGTTCATGTGTAGTCCAATGAGTTCTTCTAGAAATGAATCTTCATTGGAACCAAAATTCGTTTCATCTGTCTCCTCTCTTTGCTTGCGCTCATCATAATCAGAGTTTTGAATTTGCCTAAAATCTGAAGTCAATTTTTGGCAACTTGTGGATGACTCGAAAGCCAGGGACAAAACTGCTGAAAATGTCACCATCCATCCCAGAAAATATTCGGGAACCCAATCATGTGTTGGGCACATTTCCACTTTGCAATGAACTTCGTCGAAGTTTAGTATTTGCTGCTGCTGGTGGTGACCGCCTTGAGCACCTATTTGCATATCCACAAAATAATTTCACGAAGGTTACAAAATATAATATGTAGGCTACATAATGTAGCTACTTAGCAGTTGCTTGCCATTTACCTGCTTGAATCATTTCATCTCTAAATTTCTTAACCAGTTTGCCCTCTCCTTCCTCAAATCTTTTTATCATTTCTTTCAAACTCTGTGGTCCTCTATTTGCTAGCTTCATTTTATTCAGCAACTTTTCCAGTTTGCCTTCAACGTTTCCTTCTTCTTCCTTCCACTTGTCAACAGCATTGCAAAACTCCCCAACCAAAATCGCACACTTTGGACAATATACACCTAGTTTACTACTTTCATCATTTTTCTCTAAGCACCTTGTATTGATTTCCTTTCCCAACCACAATTTCAAGAAATTTGTAAATCTTTCCAAATTCACTTCTTCATTTTTGTAAAATTTCTTGTAGCAAAACAGACAGAGACTCTTATTTAGACCGTGTTCATCCACAGTAGCAGAATTCCCTGAAGAACCAGGCACTGACCCCAACTGACTTTCCATTTTGTCTCATTAATATTAAATATTAATTATTTGATAATGAATTTGTAAACAGCTGAGTTATTCGAGCAAGTCCAGAGATCACAGCTCCACAAGTGGTTTTGCGTGTGCGCATAAAATCTTGTGACTGCGGGGGTGTTACAAGAATCAAGAATATCTTGTGGAAAATATGATGCATGCCTTTGGTTTAACGACCTTGAATAATATCTGGTTTTCCTTGTTTCTTTCATATATTTTTATGGCGTGTGTATTCCAATTGAACTTTGCATACACAAATCTGTTTTTCACTTGATATCATGAAATCTAATGAAGGCAAGCAGAAACAAAAGCGATGAAGTTTCCAAAAATCGGTTCAAACTTGGAAAATTTACCTAATATTTTTTTACACTTCTGATCAATTTATTCGCAAACTGTTTCGAGTATCAAACGTATACCATTACATCAATATTTATATTTTTATGAAATTCATTTATTACAAATATGAATAAATCTGTAATATGTGACATATATGAACTAATTTTAAATCAAGTTTCAAAGCTAAAATATATGACGTTACAAGCTAAACATTGTCAACTGGACTCCTGTGTTCATTAAAATTTTTCAGAACGAGTCTACAGCTACTTTCCATTGTTAGCATACCCTTCTGTACTATAAAATACCCTTCCTTTCATAATGTTGGTAAATTATCGGAAAAACCTGTGTAAATTTCATAAATTTTGCATAATTTTAGAATTCTGAAAATTACGACTTTGTTTTTGCAGTAGCTCTCAATGGAATTTTATTATTAAAATTGTGCTAACCTCTGTGAATAGTCGCTGAGTTTTGGTTTCCTCTAGAATAATAGTCAGCAAAAGAAAGTTAATGCGACCGTTTCTGATGTCTTGTAAATCGTCAATGCCTCCCATTTCTGGTGTCCATATCTGAAAGTAAATATTATTTTCGAATATCGTACAAGTATTTCACGTATTTTTCGATTATAAATTTTTTTCTTGAACACTAACAACTTACATTCATTAAGTAAGCTGCTTCAGCATTAGTAAAACATTTTCCACAGTTGTTTTGAACATCCTCACGCATTTCTTTGATTTTGGCCGCAAGTTCTAATTTTCTCAAACGCAAGTGATTTATCAAAGCCTTTAGATCGTATTTACCTATAATGAACTGTTTCAACCTTGAAACTGTCTTGTTGGATAGCACGCGAACGATACGTGAACAAAGCATCGACATATTCTCAGCAAAAGGTGGGATCAGCTGTGAGGTGACTGGTGCTGATGCAATGTACACACGTATATAGGAAATACGAGCAAGACACCCATGCATTTTGTGCAAATCATAACAAAAACAACATCAACAACAGGTGTGTGTGATATCAGTCGCTCAATACCACTTTGATGACGCTTATTAATAAATGATTTACTTTTAGTTTATTTTCCTATCACAAAACAAATTTATCAAAGTACAAAATGGCAGAATTTTGCCTCTTTTGCTACAAACCAGCCATCGTGGAGTTCAAACCTAGTCAGGAAGATCATAGTAGTTTTCTTAAAAACGTGCAAGACTTCTTAAATTCTGCAACAAATTTAACAAGTGTTGCGGTTCCGCAACCTCAATTAGAAATCTGGAACCATTTGAAACAGGACTCAGCATGTTGTACGGATTGCTCTGGTTTTGAAAATGAATTTGGTGAAGTGTTTATTAAGTTTAAGCGTCTTCAACGAGAACTTAATGAAATGTTAGTAAAATTGAGAGATGTAATGAGTTTGGCGGATAGAGTTCCCACAAGAGTCAAAATTTTTAAGCAACATTATGAACAAAAATCAAGTGAAAAGCTTGTAGAATTAACAAAAAATCGAAAGCAATTTAAACGCTTATTGAAGTTGGTTGCCAGCAACTTTACTAATTTGCCAAAATTGCCATCTGAGCATTTATCTTCTGTCTCTAACCCCGCGGAGGAATGTGTGGAACAACTACATGCCGCCAGAGACGAATTTTTGCATTTTGGTCAAAAACTAAATAATTTTTCTGTTAATCCAAATCAACAAACTGGAAAGAAGGAATCCGCAAATTTTTGCCAGCCAATACATGATAGTGAAAATTCAGTCACCGTGGCCAACAACTTATGCGTCTTTTGCACGGCACACCCATTACTTAATTCTGTGGTATGTTTCTTTACACTATTTTAGAAGCCTATTATATAATTTGTATTGTATTACAATTTATTTCTATTTAGGTTCTTCAAGTGCTGTTCAAATTTCCATTTTCACTACAAGATTTCAGAACGTTTAGGTTAGTGTGCAAAACCTGGTATCACTCCAGTCTCAAACAGTGGCGTGATCGGGCGACGGTTCACCTGGGACCAGTTGGCTATAACAACTTGTTACACAAATCACAGTTAAATATTTTCAACCAACAACTAAGTATTGCAAGCTATTTTCAAAGTTTTTACGATGTTAACAGTTTCTACCAATTTGAACGCCATCCATACAAAAGTTATATTCTAAATGGAATTGATTTTCGGCCACCACCAAATTCAAAACCAGTTACAGATACAGCAAACAATAAGATTTTATTGTGTAAAACCTTTAACGCCTGTTGGGACAAAATTGGACCCCTTATGGAATCCCTTCAGTTTAGAAAGTGCACTTTCCACGGAAACCAGCCAGAGATTTTTGAAAGAATTTTGACAGAAAAGTTGGTCAATTTGCGGTCAATGTCATTTTATGAATGTAACAGTTTTCCAGAGCGGCAAGACGATCTTTTTCATGATGGAGATGATTTCAACTATATAGCAGCTTACCAATCATGCACCAACAAGAATGTCAACCTGAAGCGTTTAGAAATCGTGGGACAATTGCCAACAGATTTGTCTGTTGTGCTATTCAGCTCGCCGAACCTAAAAGTATGTGAAAAAAATCATAAGCATGCAAACACAAGTAAACAAAACTAAATATAAATTTGTTTTCTATGATTTACAGAAACTGAAAATTTGCAGTGGCAAATATTCTGCTGCAATTGATTGGTCCCGTTTCTACTCCAAACTGGGGGAGATCTGCAACACGACAGCTAACTTGAACAAAACGCAATTGAAAATAAGTCTGCTTGAATTTTGTTTGAAAATTTCAGACATATCTGATAGAAATATGCTTCTTCCCACATTTCAATTGCCAGTTGAACGAGTGTTTTTATCGGTTAGAAAAACTTCCAGTGATTTTCTCAATTTTCCAGCGGGATTGTTCAATCCCAACACTTTTAAGACTCTGGAGCTGTGCATACTTGAAAAAAGAAAGTACCCGGGCGTTTTTGAGCTTACACCATACTTGAATACTTTGAAAGAATTTTACATGTATGGCGACTGCTGTTTAGATTTAAGTATACTAAACCAGCTTTCAAGTGTAGAAACGGTTTACTTAGATGCAAAAGTATTCAGCAGTTTGAACAGAGTAGTGAAGGGAATTGGTAGTCCCGAAATGTTAGCAAAGTACATAAGAAATCGCAAGTTTCCAATTGACAAGAAGTATGTTACTGAGTTCAACAATATGCAGTCTACCTTACACACAATGAAAGTTTTTCAAATTGACATCGATTTGGATATCAATTCTTGGCGCAAAATATCTGAATGGATGCCCAATTTAAAAACTTTGGAAGCAATATTATGTTCAGCAGGTTTCCGATCTGTGTGTAAATATATGGCAAAATTGGAAGAGTTGGTGTTACTACACGGAAGCAAAATCAATGATGAAGTTCTTACGGGATTGAGTCGAAGATCACGTAACCCTGACAACATTACTGCTTTAACAGGTACGTGGTATATTTGCTCCTTTTATTTGATTCTGAAGTTCTAAAAATATAAATTAACTGATTTTGTGTTTGCAGAGCTGAAAAAGTTTAAGGTTGAGCGTTTCTGTGAAGTAGGTGGTGAGAAAGACGTACCTCCAGGATGTCGGTTAGGAAATCAGTCTGTCTTCAGCGGATTTTTAAAAATGAATAATTTGGAGGAGGTGATAATTCACGCATCAAGAAGGGTTAGTTCATTTTGAAAATTTAATCATAGCGCCGGAATATTCTTTCCTAATGAATATTTTAAATTTTTTGTGGCTTTCCAGATGACGATGGATGCTGAGACGGCACTGCAAAAACATGTTGCTCGTGTCAAGGTTCTTAGGAGTTACGGGTCTCACCCTTACAACAATGATGAGTGCTGCAGTGTTGCAAATTTTTTGAATAAATTTTCAGACAAAAATCAAGTATAGCATAGGCATAGGAAGTACTTAGTGAATTTTTATAACCTTATTCAGTTTTAGTGCCATAGAATACAGTGCCGTGTACCTGATTTAAAAAACAAGTCGATTTCACCAAAACGTTTCCGTTACTCTTAAGCAGTATCCTATCCTCCAGTAAGAATTAAAATCATAAAGAACGATGTATTAAAAATTACATGGAAAGTAGTCCTGCCATTCGTAAAGACTAAAACAAAACAAAGTTCTTGGTTTATGTGCACAAACAAAAGCAAATTACATATATTATATTCATCCATGTGTTCATGTGTATATAGTAATACCTTACTAATACATATATATAATATGTTAATTTATTTGGAATGATAATTTCAAAAATGTAAGAATCCTTGAAAATTGTCTGAAAACCAGGTTGCATACCAGAGACCAAAGTCAAAATGTATCACATACGATGGTGACGTCAATCACAAAATCGTCTAGTTGTGAAAGTAACGGTAAAAATCTTGTCTAGATTGTTAAAACACTTGAAATTACAATAAAGCATTTTCAAATTTGACACTTGATTTACAAACTCCAAATCATAGATAGCATTCCCGTAACAGTACATTTCTTCAAGGTTGCTCATGACCGTAAACAAATTTACCAATCTTTGTGCACGTTCCATTGGCGGTTAGAACACTTCAAGAACTTTCAGTGTTTGAGAACAGTTTTCAATAATAGCAAGCACATCAGAAATACCGGTTGTTGTTGTAAAGCTGCCATTAGTAAAAGGCATGGCTGCGTAGGAAAGTCGAAACTTAATTGTTTTCCATCGTCCATAGTTTATAGTGCTCCCTGTGTCACTTAGCTCTGTCATTAAGTCCAGGTGTGTTTGATCGATTTCCATGAACTCTAGTTCATCATAACGCAGACGCTTTGTGCTTCTACAAAGTTTTGGTAGAAATGGGCAATGCTTTCAGGTTTGGTGTTTAGTTCAATTGACTATACAACAAAAATATTGGCATTTTAGTTTAATATTGGTATACAATTGAAATTCAAATTTTAAAAAGTAAGCAGAGAATTTGTGATACCTGAGTATTTGAAGAGTTTATCAACAATACAAAAATATCCGTTGGCGCGATTTCACAAACTGAAACTTTTAGAGCTCAAGTTTCGTCTTGGGCTGGCTTTGAACGCAAAATATGTTTACGAGTGCCTGTCGGATTTCAAGATTTGGTTTAACAGAGATAAAAGCAATACTGTTTTATTTTGTATGGGTAATGTTGCACTTGTACTATTACGCAATACACACTGTGCCAGTACTGAAAAGGCCAGACAACAAAGATCAAATTCAAATTTATTTTACTCGTCCACATTACAAAATCAATCAAACAGCAATACTAAGAAGTAATTTTAAATATGAAGAATCAAAATCTAATTTAAAACGAAAAATATGGGTAAGAATATTCTGAGAACAAATATGACATTTATTATTACAAGCAAGTGAATTTGAAGTAACATTGCGTATAGGGTACACTAAATTTGCTTATTAATCAACTTTTAAAGTATATTTTTCGTCAAATGTATTTTGTGTTTGGTAATTCATACCTAATTTACACTTTAATTGGCAAACAAGCTGATGTGTACAATACCGCAAAGCTTTACGAAAATTTTACACGTTGATTACAAAATGGCAATTCATCATCAAGAAAGGTTTAATTTATCTTTCTTATGTATTAAAGTAAAATGAACGTTACTGCTAAAACTACACAACTACACAGTATAAATGATAAAATTACTTTGAATTAGTTTAAAAGAGCATTTTTAACAGTTCCCAAAAAGTTTCAGTTCTAATGTTAATTGTTGTCTGCTATTTACAATTTGTCGTTTAACTTCTTCCCGTTATTCTTTTGAAGGCTTTCGGATTGAAGTCAAAACATCAACTATAATTAGTTAACAACACATGCCCTCAAACAACGTTAATTCATGTAGAAATTTAAATAATTAGTTTATTTGAAACAATTTAAACATTAACATCAAATATATTAATGTAGCAAAATATTAATTCATCACTCTCCTTTCTCGCGAGTAAAGACTTTGTTTATTTGACAAAGGTATGGCATAATGTTGTTGTACTCAAAATACTGTAGTTTGGGTAGCATTTCCCAAAGATTATTCTGATTGCCGCAATGCAAGCCGGAAAACTTGATATTTTTATTTTTAACAGCGTTCTCAAACTGCTGATGTTCCCACTCTTTTCGCCAATTCTCGAACAGCCTTTGCCATCCTTGCCTTACAACATACATAAATTCGTAAACTTCAAAAACATCCAATTGCTTTAATTGATTTTTCATTGGCAGTACAAAATCAATTGAGGAAATATTTCCCAATGCTATTCTCAATCTATGAACATGTGGTAAGTACAAACTAAGCAAACCGTGTTCTTCAATATGCGTCAATATTTCTGATTTGGTTTTAGAGCTTGGTAAGTGCAACATTACTTCTGTAGCAGTTGCTCCCCATTTTGCTTCCACAAACTGAAAAATCTGTGACCACGGAATATAGCAACACTTTGAAAAGTCCAAGTAAATCTTGGTCAGTTTCCAATCTACTGACTGCAATTGATCATACCCCGCCTGTGTGTAAATTTTCAGTGAAACATGAGAAAGATTTACATTGTTTATGGAACAAATATTGTAAAACGTAGGAACAGGATTTCCCCACCTCCACATATCTATTTCTAATGAAGTCAGTTGGGAACTTTTTTGCACTAGTTCATTAGATATCAAGGCAGGTAATCCCAAATTTACAAATGACTTCAGATTTTCCATAAATGGCAAAGGATTTTGGCTAATTTCACTGCTCAAACGAAATTCTTCTTCAGTGCTATCGTGAGGACCCAAGTACGTTATTCTAAGTGAACGTAGGTTTGGCATTTGCGCCAATGCATTCTTAAGTGCTGAGTATGTACTTTGTGAAGACCCCCGAAGATCAAGCTTATTGTAAGGAAACAGTGCCAAATATATTTTCCATAATTGGCTAAAAATTGGTGATTTAAAGTGACAAAATATTCCTCATCTTGAAAGAAATATAAGCTTACAGCGTTTGACAAAAACGGATTTTTCTTGCCTGAATGAGTATCCCGAAAATTGTTTATAAAATTAGTTAGATCTAAATTATTCTGAAAATTGTATATTCTTGTCCAGCATCCAAATTTATGAATGTAGTATTTGCACCTTCCCAGTTTACAAGGAATATAGGGTCTAATTGCATCATTTTGCATTTTGTAATAATAGTCCAAGCTTTGATAAAAATTGTCAATTCTGTTACACCAAGTCCAGCAAACCTGACGCAGTTTCAGTATTCCGGAGAATGGCCGGTAATTGGGTTCTAAACGTTCACGCGGAAAGAGTGGATTTTCCCAAGTAGCTTCTTCAACTTCTTGATAAGCGGGATCACTGAAAGATTCATACTTCTTTGCCAAAACACTCCAAACTTGTGGAAAAAGAAAAAGCGTTCTTTTTGGCAGCAAAATGTTTCGAAAGTACAAACTGGAATTGGAAATTGTGGCAACATCCTGGATATCTTTCAAGTTGTCCAGAACCATCACCCATAACTACATTTATAATAAATTTACAGAAAAATAACAATAAAAATTTGATCCAAGAATACCAATATATTTATGTTATAATGTTTTTTATGAAACATTCTGAAAATTGGACCTACCTCTTCTGCAAATATTCTTAGTAGTTTTATGCGATCCTCTGCTTTTCGGCCCTCTTCAGGATTTTCAACATTTTTTAAAACGAGGGATTCAACTTCGGCGTTACTTTGAAACCTTTTCATGTTTTTAAATGTTCTAATTTCGTGTTGAACAAATTGTGCAGTTTAGTTTTAAAAACAACTAAAGCATTTCAAAATTTGAAATTGTGCAACGATAAACTGGAAAAAAATATGAAGCAACTGGTTAGTCTGTCTTCACTGAATAGGTTACAACTGTCAACTGGCAATGAGAAAATACAGGTTGTCCCGATAAAGCCACACAGTATAAATACAAAAGGCAATATTTCCCTTGTTGAATCAAACACGTTATTTTATGGTGCACAATACTCCGCATCCTGACTTTACGGTTTGCTTCACAAATGAAATGGGTAAGGGTGAGGTTGGATGCAATGAAAAAATGATTGCAATGAAAGAATAGACCTTTTTGGGTCGTAGTTTTATTTCGTGTTCACAAAAGCTTTCATACGTTTATAGTAATAATATAAATGGTATTAGTGCGTATTTTAACAGCTTAAAATTATTCATGTATAGGTATAAGAAACGCGTTGGTAACAAAAACCGTGAAAAGCTAAGCACTATTGTGATAATATAAAGGGGTATTGTGAATTGCTTAAACAAGCTTACCGTACTTGAAACTATAAATAGTTTGAGCTTAGGTACAAATCTATTCTATCTGTTCTTACTGTTCATCAACCAAAATTTTCTTCAAAACCATGCATGGCCATGGCATTTCTCAGAATCAAGAAAGTGAAGGGTTGCTTTTCTAATCAATGCTAAATATTATGCATTGTATGTTGCAGGGTATTTTTTTAAATGATAATTATCTGTAACACGGTAAGACATGGTACTGCTTCGTGCAATATAAACAAATTTCCAAATCGTACATATTTTACTATGGCTTACTATAGGTAGCTTCTTAGAAAGTTTCCGGCACCGTTTGTAATTAGTACCAAATATCATCGTTTAAAATGTTGACATGCGAGACTCTGATTATCTGACAGCCTTTGTGTCACGTTTTCTATAACACGTTGCCCAATCCGACTAAAACTGGAGTATTTTGCTAATTCGTTGTACCTGTAAATGCCATGCTATATAATCAACATATTTATTGAAAAACAAATCTAGTGTATGAGCAAAATTGCGCAACATGTGTATTATACACTAAATACAATTTTCCTTAGAAATACTTGTACTTTTCCGATTTTACCATTAATGATTTTTTCTGAATACGCTACTGTTCTAACTGAATTTTTCTATTGTGTCTAGGCCTATTACAAATATTATAGGATCACTTAGCCTACGCTACTATTATCATTCATCCACTTTATCCCACCTACTTTATCTTAACATTTTATCACCTTCAGAAAAAAATCCAGTTATTCTAAAAATACATATGTTCTATTACAAGTAAGGTAAATCAAGCTGAGAAAATAAATATGCTTTAAATATATTTTAAACAGAAGCATCCACGCAATTGACCTAATGCAAAGAAAGTTTATGGGCATTTTGCTCCTTGGCCGACCACAGAGAGCAAGCGAGTGTATTCAGTTAAGTCCATAAGGAAAGTGCTCTAGTTACTTTATTTAGCGATGACAGTATGCTACTCCCAGAAAATATTTTTCTACCAGATCATGCCTCTATGAAATATGCCACCAGACAATTTTTTATATGAACCATTATGCATACACCCGCCAGCTTGCTGTGGTCGGTCAAGGAGCAACAGATCCATTTTTCAACGGAAAGGCAATGCTTTACTCCAGATTGTGTATTTAAGCAGATTTAATGCTTGAGATGCTAAATACATAAATATTCGTATTGCTCACGTACTCTTTGGCCACCGCATTTTCTCACAAAACGTAATGCACGTTTGCACGTACCTTTCAAAGTAAATGTATTCAGAATATATATATAAAGCACAGCAATTCGGATGCGCTGTTTTGTCTCATGCATTTCGTACAATTTATTTAGCTTAACTTTAAGCACGGCTTTTGTTTTTATACAAACTCTTATTCTAACACTTACTAAGCATGAAAAGAATTTGTACACAGGCTTAACGTTTTGTCAGCTTCTATTTAAACAAGTATTGGAGATTTTTTAAACTTGTTTTGGTTAGTGGTGTAACCCTGCAACGGTAAATGAGCTTTATTTGCTTTTCTATGTGAGTGTGTTTAGGTATTAATCAACCCAAAGCCAAGCTGATCACTTTCCTTTGTCGTCACCAAAGGACCCAAAAAGAATGTGAATGAAGAATGAATGGATGTTTTGGTCGTGTTTTAGAACAAATATATTCTTTGATCGTTTTGACTGAAAGCCAAGTCAAGTAGTTTACAAAAAATGCATGCAAATGCAATGTATAATACAACAATGGTTCATCATTGTAACATAAATGTTGTGGTTTTAATAGTCATCAATTACATTAATACTTTTCATACTAAATGGTTTAATTTAATTAAAAAAATTCTTAAATGCTTGCATAAGCTACTGGTATTATCTGACTAGAAATATTGTAAATTCCCTAGAAATATATAAATTATCATTTCCCATATCTGTAAATATACCAACGTTTTGCTCTGATCTCGTGAATGTATTTATCAAACACAATTTATACAGCACACCCATGTGAACTTTCCAGTGCATTTATTTGCTAAAGCTTGTGCATTGTAAAACGTTTTCTTAATTTTATTGTTTTTATTAGGGTGAAAATAACAGAAACGAAACAATGGTTATAAGGCAAGGACTTTCAAATTGTGCACAGTTCACGTCATATTAACTTAGAGAAGAATTTTTTAATAAACTTCTCGGAGCTAGTCTGTGGAATAATAATCACAAATTTTGTACTGCTAGAGCAATCATACGTCCATTTAAAAAATAAAATAACTTTGTTCTTCGATACTGATTCTCTGCAATTAGCAGAAGCAATAAATTCTTCCGTGAATAAAATGTCGGAACTTCAGAAATTTACAACAGGAGTATGCGTACGTATTGTAGTCAGTACTTAATTATCTACATCACACCTAATTGCAATTTGTAATATGTTACAGATTGCTGAGGAAACCTACAGCCTTATTTGGGAAATTCGTAATTTTACCCACGTTCAGCAAACTGAAGAACTTTTGACTGCTCAAAATATTGAATTCCAATTTGGGAAACCATCCACCGTGTGGACAAAATGGTTGGGAAGCTTAAAACTAAGCTCAACTGGGATAATAGCAATCCAAACAACACTTTTGGAACACCACGCAAAAGCATCATCTCTATTTGTGAAAAGCAGCTGGGAGTATTCAAAAACTGGACAACCAGGAAATTGGGCAAACAAACACAATGTGCAAATAGGAAAAATTGCCATTTATCATAGAACATAATCAATTATAATCAAATCAGCCCAAGCTTGCATTAAATCTTTAAACTACTATAGGTTGAAAGTCCAATGGCTTTTCAAACAAATCGGAATCTCTTTCTTGTGGCAAACAGTAACTTTTGCATGAAGCGGCCACCCAGTGAGTGGAAAAGTTTTTGCGACTCCAATGGCAGTTTATTTATTAAAATTAATATAGACGTGCTTGCAATGACGCCCATAAATGATCAGGAAATTCAAAGTGCCATCCAGAATTTCAACACTGGTTCAGGTAACCAACTTCAGGAATGTATGACTGAGCTCACAAACGATGCCACGTTTACTGACCTTACCATTGTTTGTAGTGACGGAAAAGAGCTAAAGGCTCACCGTGCAATTTTGTATGGTATAGTGCACTGAAAATTACGCTTTTAATTTATTCATGACGGTTGTGTCTTTACTAATGCGCACTTGTGCATACAATTGTTTAGCACGAAATCCGATATTTGCTGCCACTCCAAAAGCTGAGATGTCCGAAAAAAGCACAGGAATTATCAGGGTTGATGATACTAATATCGGCGAGCCAGCAATGGAAACTTTGCAACATTATTTGTACACTGGAGAGTTGCATACTTGTTGGTGTGAACCCGAAAATATAGTGGAGCTTGTGTATGTTGCAGGCAAATGCCAACTTACAAATGTTTTGGCATTTATGGATAATTTGGTAGGAACTGACAAAGTTCCAATATACACTATGCAATTACTGAGCTTGGTAAACAAGTTGGGACTCAAAACGGCAGAGTCCAGAATTACGAATAAGTTGGGTCAAATTGCATCTTCAATAACGTCTGGCGAGGAGTTCCTGAAAATGTTTGGCAATAATTCCTGAACTAATGACGTAAAATTGTGCATGTAACAAACCCGTTTCACATTTTCAAAAATTCAAAAATAAAGGATTTATTTAATTATTATTTTTGATTGTTAATTCTTTGAATGATAAAAACTATTTTTATGATTCCAATACATAATGTCTTTAGCTCAAAGTAATTCCGTTATTGTTTTTGTTATTAACTTATTTTCTGCTTTAAAATTTAAAAATGCAAGAAAACTAGAAAACGTAAGACTAAAAATTTACTTATCGCAACATGTTTACCCTACATTTTCAAGTCCAATCCAAACTAAAATTGAGGGAAATAAATTCTATTGATGTGTCAGTATCAAGTTTTTACCATTGTCAAAATTTTCTAATACTTCCCTTCTTAACATCTACGGTTTCTTAAATATGGAACACGTAAAAATAAGAGGTTTTGTATAAAAGGGCTCAATGGATTGTATGGATTTCTTAGCTGAGTAATGTTAAGCCCAGGCCTAAGTCCTGTTAGCTTGAAATCTCCCACAATACTTCCATACAGAACTATCAATTCCTCCAAATACGACAAGTGTTTGCATACAAGTTGAAACGAATTTGCATACAGACCAAAAGTTGCCTCCAATATTCGTAAGTTGGGTAACCACTGGGAAATTTTGTTCCATGAGCTTGGTTTTAACTCAAGGTCGATATGAAAACGCACCAGATGTTTCATTACGGAATGTTCAAAATTACTAATCAAGTCTAGCTGAAATCTGGGAGAATAATGGTCTCGAAGTGTTTTCGAGTATTTGGATCCTTTTATTGATTTAAAAACCTTGTCTATATTGCAAAAGCACTTGTAATCCAAATAAAGTACTTTCAAACTTGGAAGTTGTTTTGTAAATTCCAAAGTTGAGAAAACGTTCCCGTAACAGTAAATCTCTTCCAGATTTTCTAATTCCGATGACAAACTGTCCAGTGGACGAGATGTCTTCACAGGTGGTTGCAATACTTCAAGAACCTTAAGCGTTTCTGAAGAAGCTTTCGTTATGTCTAGAACTTCGGCAATTCCTGCGGTTCCCGTTTTGGGGAAGTAAGTTGGCATGGCCGCATAAAATAGTCGCTCTAATGGTAAATTGAGAATATTCCAGGGGTCCAAATCTCGTTTTGTACGTTTGGTTTTCAAATCTAGATGGAGACTGGTGATTGGAAGTGGTCGGTTCTCAACTGCTTGCTTACAGTTTGAAACATCAATTAGGATTTGGTAGAGTTGGTTCTTGTCTTGAATTTGGGATTTTAGCTCAATTGACTATTCGACCAACAAAATTAGTATTTTAATGCTTAACTTTGCTACAATTTATAAAACTATTTTTATTTGTGTATAGTTGCGTAAATTTCCCTACCTGAAGATTTGGAGAGTTTATCAGCAAAACCGAAAAATCCATTGGTAAGGTACCACAAACCGTGATACGTTTTAAATTTATATTTTGTTTTGGACTGTCGCGGAAAATGGCTGGATTTATTACTCTGCCATAAAACAAATCCTTTGGGACACTGCTTGGACACACGTGGCACTCGGAGAAGCTCAATGTTTCTAAATTTGTCAAATATGTTGTAAAATTCCACTCGAATCGAGTTGGTATACTATCTTTTTTATAAAATACACAGTCTTTAAATGACAAATGTTCTATTTCTGGTCCCAAAAAATCCCACAACAAGTTTTCTGGATCATCGTTTACAATGACAAACCTCAAAATAAACTTTTTGTATGGATATTTATACAACGCTTGAAAGTGGTTGAGATCTCTAAACCTCTTCAGGTATAATAATAATAATACGTACTCTCTTTATTCATCAGTCACAGTAGAAATACACTGGAGGTGACGCCACTACTAAGTAGGAAATTAATGTCACTCCAAAACAATTTATAAACAATCACATCACATTTCAATAACGAAGCTAAAATATTAATATGATCAATACAGTTTTTTAAAAAATGGTGTTTTGTATGTCACAAACAAAATGCATAAGTAGCAGAATAGTTTAAATTTACAAAATTTAACGTACAAATTAAAACATGTTTTTCTTTTTCTTATTGCAAATCACAAAATTCATTTTTTAAGTAAATACTCCTTTAACAATGATTTAAATTTAACAAATTTATCACAATTTCTAATGTCACTTGGCAAATCATTCCAAAGCAGTACCACTCTGTATTCAAATACCTTCTTTCCAATCTCCAATTGGGGTGCAAAAGGAGCTCTAAAGTTCTTTTTGTTTCTCAAATTGTAGTTATGTACATTTTCTGTCAACATAAAATTTTCCCTAAAATAAGGAACTTCTTTCAATTTAGTCATTTTATACATCAAACATAAGGATTTATATTCGCATAACTCACGAGGAAACAGCCATTTAAGTTCTTCCTTTATTTTGTCAGCTACCGGGTCAAATTTTCTTACTCTTAAAATTAACCTACCCAAAGCACGTATAACTTTTTCTAACACCAAAAGATATTTACTCGCGCATGTTCCTATCACCGATAACATGTAGCCCAATACAGAAATAACAAAGCCTTCACCAATTTGCTTTAGCTGACTCTCGCTTAGAAAATCTCTTATCATATACAAGGATCGGATACGAATATAGCACACCTTTGCAACTTTGTCAATGTGGTATTGCCAGCTAAGGCTCCTGTCAAACGTAACACCTAGACATTTTAAAAATTCAGAGTTAGTTACAGTAAACCCGTTAAGGTCAAAATAAAAACTGCTCAATTTGTGCATTCTGCGTTTAGAACTTAACGTTATCATTTTTGTTTTGTCAGAATTCAAGCATAGTTTATTGGTTTTGAAATACTCACACACTCTACTCATGTCAGCATTGATTCTATCTCTTAGATTGTCTAGATTTTTTTCTGATCCAATGAATATAAAATTTGAATCATCAACAAACATGTAGGTATTGCCATTTACTACAACTTTTGGTAAATCATTAACAAACAAAGCAAACAAGATTGGCCCTAACACACTACCTGCAGGTATTCCAATTAGTACATCTAACAAGCTGGATTTTAAACCGTTCACTTGCACAAATTGTTTTCTATTTTTAAGATAGCTTCTTAACCAGGACTCGGATATTCCATATTTCTTTTTCAGTTTTCTTAGTAACAACGCTCTATGCACCGAATCGAAGGCTTTTCTCAAATCAATACTTATTAAAACCGCAATCATCCCCTTGTCAATGTTTTTCAATACATAATCAATAGCTGCTATTATTGCATGCTCCGTAGAGTGACCCTTTCTACACCCAAACTGCACGTCAGCAATGAGTTTTTTCTCGACAAGATAATTGACTAACTTATCATAGAAAATCTTTTCCATTAACATGAGAAAATTGGACTGTATAGATACTGGTCTGAACTCTGAAAAAGATCTTGCATTGCTAACCTTTGGAATTGGCACTATTCTCGACACCTTAAGACTATCTGGTACACACCCTGACTTAAAAGACACATTGCATAATTTTAGCAAAGCCTCATTCACACATGGTAATGATATTAGTTTATCCAGGTAATATTTCGACACTCCTAATGTATCCGGTGCTTTTGATAATTTTCGTCTAAGGTGCTTCCATGCTTTATACATGTCACTTTGAGTCACATTTTTTACAAAAAATTCATTTTCTGTTGGACTGAAACTTTGTTGGGAGTCTAACGTATCTTCCTTTTTACTACCTGGAGCAAAACCCATTTCGCAGTAATATTTGTTTAATCCTTCTAGATCAGTGCCAGATCCCATTTCACTTTGTGTTTTAAACTTTAGATTCAAAACTGACTTTACTGTTTCCCAAACATTTGTTTTCTTTATCCTGTCCTGCACGTATGCAGCTAGATCATCTTTTATTGATTTTTTCACAAGCTTGTTATAATACCGTTCTTTTATAACATGATATTGAAGCCCTGTTAATTTCTTTTTATGATAGTGATACTTCCTTGCCAACACCAGTCGTTTTGTTTTAACTGATGAATAACTACTTGCCTCTCGTTCTTTTCGTTGTTTCACTGGCACAAAGTTTATATACGTTGAGTTTAAACACTCCCCTATTTGCTTACAAATTGATGATGTGTCATCAGTTTGAAAATTTAGATCCCTTTCACATTGGTTTGCAATTGATCTCCAGTCTGCATTTTTGAAATCTGCATATGTTGACTTTTTACCACTCTTTGCAATTTTGTTTATCTTTCCTATACAGCACATAACCAACTTGTGATCCGATAATTCAAAGTCATAAACACCCGCCTCAATCAGAACTTTCTCTCTATCTTGTTTAACAAAAATCAAGTCTAACAAACTGTTACATCTTGTTGCACTAGTAATTATTTGGTGAAACCCGAATCGTTTTGCAGTGGCTTGCAAAATACTAACCTGTCTGCTTTTTTCCAAAAAGTTAATGTTGAAATCACCCAGTACAAAGCAATTTTTATCAACCCTGTTAAAATATTCTAGACATTTACCAATATTATGAATGTCGTTGCTGACATGACCAGTTCTGTATACACAAACTACTATAAATGACTTATTGAATGCCACCTGAACTGATGTTGCTAAGATTTCTACTGATGTAGGATATTTCCATTCGTTTTTTGGTATATCAATTTCTCTTACTTTAAAATCCCTCCTTGCTAATATAGCTACACCACCTCCCCTATCTTCGCGATCTTTTCTGAACAAACTATAATTCTCTGGTATAGGACACACATCCTCAGGCTTAAACCACGTCTCTGACAAACATAATATATCAAAATTGTTTAGTTGTAATAACCCATTCACCAACCCATATTTATTACAATACGACCGAATATTCTGATGCGCAATCTTCAAGTTACCGGTACTCATTCTTCCTCATAACTGGGTATTTGGTATTGGTGGTACATTGCGTACATCCGGAACATCCCTGTCGATAACATCCATAGCTGCTTTTTTGCTGGGTCGGTCATTCTCCATGTCACTGGTTTTCTCCAACGGGCGTTTTTCTGCTTGAGTGCTGCTATCAGTAACCAACTCCAGTTGTCTGGGTATAATATTGCCTTGATTTTCAGTTTGGCCATTTTGTCTTGCTGCTGAAGCTGATCGAGTTACAATAGGTGTTCTAACTTTTCGTTGAGCTATGGTACGGTCATGTCTGACCTGTATCCCTTTAAAACGCTCTATGCCTTTCAGTTTTTTGCAGTTGGACATCATTGTCATCTTTACTGTGAAATTTGGAAGAGTGACTTGTATTGGCCTTGGAAACTTGGACAGTCCAGGCCTACCAATTCTTTCCGTATTTAACTGTAATGACTCCGTGGGCCCTATGGTTTGCAACAAATCCTCCGCCAATTTTTCTCCCTCCATTGTTTCACTAATTCCAAACAGAATCAGGTTGTTTTTCCGCTTTTCCTGTTCCAACGTCTCGTCTAAATCCTGTTTCATTTCTCGTCGTAACTCGTCCTTCACCTGACTTAGGCGTTCATCAAATGTACTTTGTCCATTTTCCACATTTGCCACACGTTGAGTAACCGCATCAATGGTTTCCTGCTGTGCATTAGCTGTGATTTTGACATGTTCCAAATCTGCTTCCAAAGTCCCTACCTTGGTGGAAATTCCTTTTATTTCTGTTCTTAGGGACGACATCTCTTTAATAAAATCCTTACGAAGAAGTAAATATAGCTGTTCAATTGTCTTCGGTACAGCCTGCTCTTGGTCTGCTGGGTGTGATGTACTTTGCTCCATATTCATTCTGTCTGATACTTCGGTATTCTAAGGCAAACAACATACAATGTGTGCCAGTATCCTTTTATCCCACGTCAAGAAAAAGTCAGAATGTACTTTCGGAGATACATATACTTCTTAAAAAATGTGACTTAACTTTATTGAGCTCAGCTATCCCTGCAATGCTAAAGCTCCAAGGTACATCCTTCTGTTGCTGGATGATGACTAATGGGACCATAAACCGATGAAACTATTTGAATTTTCAGTTATTTTTCAGTAAAATTGTCACAATTAACTAATCGCTACGTGATCGCCCAGTTGAAACGACCCGATCGATATATAATATGACACTATTACAATCGAAATAAATAAATTTAAACAGTTTTTCTTGGGAGCTAAAAACACACACACCCAGCCTGCTTGCTACCTGATACGCCCAAATCTCGTTTTGTACGTTTGGTTTTCAAATCTAGATGGAGACTGGTGATTGGAAGTGGTCGGTTCTCAACTGCTTGCTTACAGTTTGAAACATCAATTAGGATTTGGTAGAGTTGGTTCTTGTCTTGAATTTGGGATTTTAGCTCAATTGACTATTCGACCAACAAAATTAGTATTTTAATGCTTAACTTTGCTACAATTTATAAAACTATTTTTATTTGTGTATAGTTGCGTAAATTTCCTTACCTGAAGATTTGGAGAGTTTATCAGCAAAACCGAAAAATCCATTGGTAAGGTACCACAAACCGTGATACGTTTTAAATTTATATTTTGTTTTGGACTGTCGCGGAAAATGGCTGGATTTATTACTCTGCCATAAAACAAATCCTTTGGGACACTGCTTGGACACACGTGGCACTCGGAGAAGCTCAATGTTTCTAAATTTGTCAAATATGTTGTAAAATTCCACTCGAATCGAGTTGGTATACTATCTTTTTTATAAAATACACAGTCTTTAAATGACAAATGTTCTATTTCTGGTCCCAAAAAATCCCACAACAAGTTTTCTGGATCATCGTTTACAATGACAAACCTCAAAATAAACTTTTTGTATGGATATTTATACAACGCTTGAAAGTGGTTGAGATCTCTAAACCTCTTCAGGTAGCTATCCATAAACCAAACATTGAAACAATCTTTAGAAATTCCCTGTTCATCAAGGAAGTTTTCAACTGGTCCAATTGTAACGGTTCTACTGCTTCGCCATTTAGGCAGGCTGTATTTGTACCACCTTTTGCACACAAGCCTCACTTGTTTAAAGTCATGAAACGAAAGGTCGAATTTTAACAATCTGTTGAAAATCTGTTCAGACAAAAAATAATAATGAAAAAATGAGGAATTAATTTCTCAAAACCAAATTATTTATTCAGCCAAGCTTTTATGACATTCTTACCGCACGTGTCGTCAATGGATTTTTCACTTGAAATTCTACATCCACCGAAGAAGCGCTTGGCAAGTGAACATGTACTTGGGAAACTGGAGCAATGTCTCTTTTTCTCCGCTTGGATATTTTTGAATCTGTACTACAAATTTTGGGCTGGTTTGGATTGAATAAACTTGCTCGTGGTATAGGTTTTCTTTTCTTTTGCTGACTTGATTTGAAGGAGTCTTTACTGCAATGAGCAACGGGTAAACTTGAGAGTGGCTTGTTAGGTGCCATGCGTTTTGATGCTGTTGAACTTTTATCCCGAGTTGTGGGCAGATTACGCTCTATTACAGATTTAGCTCGTACAGATTTTGTTTTGGAGATTTTCCTAATATTTTTGCTTTTGTTGGGCTTTGGTTGGTCTTCGCCTGCTTTGTTTACAGATTTGGACCGTTTATTTAATTTTGTATCCGATTGAGAAGGATTGCAGGGGTAAACAATGGGTGTGCAATTGTCATTGACTTTTATCACTTTGGACGTCTTGGTAGGGCAGTAACGGCCATGCTGTTTGACAGACCTTTCAGAGGCAAACACTTTAAAACAATGTTCGCAAGACACGCTGGAATCAGATATAGCAGTTTTGCGACCGGATGTCTTGTTTCCTCTAAAACACAAACACACATTATGCAAAATTTAAATTAAACTGTTTTACCATTTTATAAATATTTGCACACTTGAATAAAACATACCTTGTGTTGTAAATTGTTTTTGTAGGGTAAGATAAGTCGTGGTTCTGATTCTGTAATATAAGTTCAGGTACTTCTCTAGCTTCCGTTAAATTTGTGTGTAAATATGGTTGGGCATATACTCGTATTCCTATGAGTTCATCGAGAAAATCATCTTCTTCCCGATTTGAGACCAGGTTAGATGCTGCCATCTCTTTTGTGTGTGCAATATGTTGTACTATTTCCATAGAATGAACATCTTTAACATTTTGGAAATTAATTGAAGGGCATTCCACTGCCAGACATAAAACTGCTGAATAAGTCACCATCCATCCTAGAAAATACTCAGGTATCCAATCATTCGCTGTGTTGTCCACCTCAACTTTACACTGAACTTCATTGGTATTCAATGTATGCTGCTGGCAACGTTTTCCAGCATCTATATTCATTCCATCAAAATTAGTTCTCAGTCTTGACAAAACATATTGACTATATACCTGGCATATTTTCTTTAGTACGTACCTGCTTGAATTAAATTCTCTCGAAATTCCTTAATCCATCTCCCCTCCCTTTCTTCAAACCTTTTTCTCATTTCCTTTACACTCTGTGGCCCCCTATTTGCCAGTTTCATTTTATTCATCAACCCATCCAAATTTCTCTGAGCATTTGCTTCTTCTTCTTTCCACTTTTCAAACGCACTGCAAAACTCTTCAAGCAATCTTGCACAATTTGGACAACATCCCCCAACTTTACCACATTCTTCATTTTTATCTAAGCACAGTTTCTTTCCTAACCACAACTCTGCCAAATTTGTAAATCTTTCCAAATTCAATCCATCATTTCTTGCAAATCGTTTGTAGCAAAACAGACATAAAATCTTTTGCCTAACGTCTTCACCGACACTCCCGAAAGGATTCGGCACTAAACTGGACTGAATGTCCATTTTATTTCACAAAATTGAAAGTTGTGATTTGCTAATAAGTTTTCTAATAGCTGGTTGGATGAGCAAGGTCAGAGATCACAACAACTCAACAGGTACTTTTGCATGTGCGCACTGAGGTAAAATGACTTTCCATTCTGCCTCACTAATATTATACATTTAATTATATATTAAATATGTAAACAGCTGGACTTGATGAGCATGCTTAGAGACCACAACACAACAGGTGGTTATCGTGTGCGCTTACAATTTTTAAACTGTAGGGGTGTTGAGAAAATACTTGATGAAAATAATGATGCACGACCGATGCGTCTGGTTTAGAACGACCTTGAATGAATTTTCATTTGCTTTGTTTCTTTCCTATGCATAGCAAGCGTGTCTATGTGCAGTGAGCATTGCTCACGCAGCTATTCATATGAATGCTGTGTTAAGAAATAATGTGTTTACTTCATGTAATCCATTGAATTCAGGCAGTATGCAATCATAATAAAGTTCTAAACAATCAGTTTTAAATAGTATTGGTTAATTTTTAATTGCAGATTTTAGATTACCTTTCAATAGTTTCAACGAAAATCAAACCAGTAATGCTATATTTTATACAATCAATCGAAAGCAGCTTATTTAAAACTTTAAAATTTCAAGCATTATTGGTATGGTAGCACATCAAATACTTAGATTTGTGTTTTTATGGAATTCATTTTGCACAAATACAAATTTACCACAAATGTGTAAGAAATATGAATTAAATACAAATCAATCGTTAAAGCCAAATATTTCCTCAATAAACTATATATGGTCAACTGCATTCTTATGCTCGTTACCATGTTCCTGTAAGAAATAGTCTACAGCGGCTTTCCATTTCTTGCATACTTTTCTGCAAACGAGCACACCATTCCTTTGTAGGTGTTGATGAATTATTGGAAAAATCTGTGAAAATGAAAATTACATTTTGAAGCAATAACATTTTGAAAATTATAAATTCATTCATGCATAGCCTTCATAAATTTAATACATTGACATTTTGATAACCTCTTGAAATAGTCGCTCTGTTTTGGCTTTCTCCAAAACAATGGTCAGCAGGGGAAAATTTAATCGACCGTTTCTGATCTCTTCTAAATCTTCAATTGTTCCCATATCTGGTGTCCACATCTGAAAAGAAAAAAATATTTGTATAAATTATGCAATTGCTATTTAATATTCCAATATAGTATTTAACAAAAATAATTTTATTGAACTGAGGATGGACAACTTACATCCATTAAGAAAGCTGTTTCAGCATTGGTAAAACGTTTTCCGCAATTGTTTTGAATTTCTTCACGCATTTCTTTGATGTTGACAAGAAGTTCTAACTTTCTCAAACGTTCTCTGGATGATTGTTCTTCTTCGATTATTTCCCTGTCCAGATTTGCTCGTCGCTCATATTCTGCTCTAATGTATACATTTTTCTCATAGTGGATAATTTCGAGAGACTTTATGTAATCCCAAATATTTGAATTGTGCAAGTCTAGTGGTTTCCTATCATCGCTGTCAGAGCTGTTTCTGTATGGTGGAATTCCATTTATCAAACTGGTTGTTACTCTGTGTGTCGCTTGCGTATCAATTTCAAACCTGTTGCTGTTGCTCGATCGTTTCTCAAAATATTGAGTGTTTAAAGTATACCTAGGCATCAATTCATTGACTGAATAATTTTCACGTAATATTGAATTTCCAGCCGTAATTCCAAACTCATCGTTGTCGCGCACGCGCCAAAATTTTTGCATGCGACGATTAGAGTAAACGCCTGGTAGTTCAACACGCAAACCCATATTGCCCGGTGTGTAATCAAGATTCAATTCACGTAGCTTTTCAAAGCATATTAAAAAGTTCCAACATACTTTACTCCAATTGGTAGCAACTCTCAACGTTTTCACTGGCATTCGTGCACAATCCTCTGGATCTACATTTAAGAGCTGTTGGTCATTCCAGCCCCTAGAATTGTCTCCCAGATGTAGATCAAGACAATGCAATTTTTGAAATGTTGTGAGCATCATTATAAACTTATTTAGGTTTGGTACATCTTTGTTCAGCCCTATTTCTAGTTTTTGCAAATTGATAGCACGCAGCCCGGTTAAGAGAGACACAATGTTGGACATATTTCCACTTAGAGCAGTAAACTCGGTTAAATTTCTGAATGGCTGCCATTCGTAAATATAGTAGCAAGGCTGAGATGTTATTTCTATTTTAACTTTTTTAAGCTGATTTCTGTATTTGTTTAGTAGTAAATTTGAAATTATTAAAAACTTTTCATTTCCAACATTGATATCCAAAATTTCCAACTGAGCGTGGTTGTCCAGTGAAGGTTTTTCCAAAATTGTTTTAATGATTGCTTCTTCTGAAGACCTCCAGTTGACGTTATTCCAACCCCGAATTGTGAAGTTCTTTAGATTTTTGCACTTTTGCAAAATTTGATGACACAGCATGTATATCATTGCTGGACTAATGTCTATCTTGCCACCAATTAAAGTGAGATAACGAAACTGAGTTCCCTTTGTGTCTAGAAGGTTTGTAAATATCCTGTAAAACTGGGAGTGGGAAGTGGCTTCAATGATTACACGGTTATTTTGGAACACATTAGCAAATTCGGGGACTGAAGAATTATCGTTTTGGGCTAGAGTTTTAATGATATTGTTATCCATATACGTTTGCAAGAACTCGTGGTCAATTTGAATTTGCTGTATTTTGTAATAATTTCGAAAAGGCTGTTGAGGTTCCACAAAAAGGTCAAAATCTGAAATCACTTTGTTTGTCAGATCAAGCGTTTCCAAGCGCCACTCAGGAAATGCTTTGATGCAGTTGGTAATGTCGTTACAATCCAGAAGTCCAATGACACTAGGCAATACCTATCAAGACAATGAATTAAAATTTGTCAATTTGGCGGTTGGATTGCTAGGTGCATAAAAATGCTATCAGGAACGAATTTAATAAATTGACAAAATACCTGGGGAAACATCCAAGAGCTTTGTAGCAAGTCTTCAAACAAAAAACATGCCCTTGCACAATTTTTCTGATCACGGGAACTCAAACTTCTTAAAATTATTAACCAAATCTATCAAAACATATTAAATTAAAGGTATCAAAATAAATTGCATTTTGGAATTTCTCAAAAAAGAGCACAAGAGTTTACCTCCTCTGGAAATATTTGAAGCAAACTTTCGTGCGTTGGGGAGCCCATTTCAATTTCCTGTTGAAGTTTTTTAAGTGCTCGCCGAACTCGAGGTCGATTCCAAGGCTGAAAAATTTCTTTTTTAATATTTTGTGAATGTCGCAGCATTAGCTTCTCATTCTCTGGGGGAAAGCACTTTGCCAGTGCAGCTTTCATAATTTCCTGTTCCATTTTCATGAACTAAAAACTGATAATTAGCAATAAATCTAATAAAAAGAAAACTGCTGCTGTGTTCAGATGTTGCTATTGGTTTGCAAACTTTCAGAATATTTTGTTAAGTATGCATTTATGAAAAATATTAGTGTAAGATAAGCTGCAAATATTGCACTGAACACTTGGAATATGACAATAGGAACAATAACAACGTTTATTCGTACATATTTTTAGAAGTTCACGTTCACTTTATAAAACTTATAGAGACTCTTAAGGTAATTAGCCATTTCCTGTGGGGATTTGTGTTGCTACGAGAGAACTGAAACGTCCAGCAAACAAACACATACTGAACTGTTTTTCATATTATTTGGGTACATCAATTTTCGTTTGCTGTGGTGACTGAGTTTATATGGGAACGCTAAAAAGCTAGATTCGACAAAAAATGCTGTACACCACGCATGTTCTTTCTTTAATTCCAGGTGTACGCACCTTCACGCACTTTTGAGATCATTCACCCTTCTGAAAATATCGTTGTTGTTTTTGCCGAGATTGATTGCTCTTTTGTTTGTGTTTCTGTTTCATATATTATTTCAAAGATTCGTAACGTACAGAAAACATAAAAACAAAAAAACTGGCCTACACGTTTTATGTATTTCTTCAAGCGTTTTCACACACACTTTTGTAAGCCTTCATCGTTTCTGAAAATATACTTGTTGTTTTTGTCGTGGTCCAATGCTATTTCTTATATTTGTGTCTCACTTTAATGAATATCTTAAGTTGATAATGTAGTGTGAACTTGAAAAAAACTGGCCCACAGGCTTTTTGTGTTTCTATTCTCATTTTCTCACGGACTTTTAACCACCTTGTTCAACGACGCGTGGGTAATATTCTAAGCATCAAACAAACTTCAACAGCACTTGTTGCATATTATGCTGCTTGAATGTACTTCTTTGTTTCTTCGTGCTGACAATTTTGTATTATGAAATGATTGGTAGTGAGCAACCTTCCAGCGTCGTTCAGAGTTTTATATAAGTAAACATGCTTACACACGTTGACAAAGCACGCAGATAGATATTCAATTTGGTATACCAAAAAGGTTTACATGTGTCTACTAGATTTCAGGGTTTGCTTCAAAAAAGAGAAAATGTTATACGGTTTCATTTCTCTCGTCAACATTAAAATGAAATTGAATAATATAGCAATTAAATAACGTAACTTTAAAAAGTTGGCGTTGTACTAAGAGTTTATGCTTGCGTTTTTGCTTATTTGAATTGAAAAGTTTCAAAACATTTGTAATTTAAATGCATTTTAATTGAAATGTATTCTATGAAAATATTGCTCAAAGTTTATTCTGCTATCCATTTTAAGAACCTTTTGTTTATTTTTCTGGTTCACTTGTTTTTGTGAGTAGGTCAAAATGATAGTGTAGCGTGAGCTTGGAAGCAAAAAAGCTGCCCCAGGGGTTTTATGTATTTGGTCAAACGTTATAACACTCACGTTTACGCATTAGGCTCAAACACGCAAGGTAAATTATTGTAAGCATTATATAAACTTTCACCAACTTCTGTTGAATATTTTGCTGCTTAAAATGCTTCCGTGCTGCCAGCTTGTTTTACGAAATTAGTTGAAGTGCGGTATCGTTATGCGTTAGTTTGTTTTTTCCAAGTGCGAGTGCAGTTTTATATGAGTAAATTTGCTTACACAATTTCCACACACGCTGAAAATAATGAATAATTTTGCATGGCAAAAATGTTTACGCGTGCCAGCTAGATTTCAAGATTCGCCTCAATGGAGAAGAAAACCAATATTTTTATATTTTTTATGGAAAATGTTGTACCTATACTTTTACTTAATACACACTGTACCAGTACTGAAAAGGCCAGCCAATAAAGATCAAATTTATTTTACTCCTCCTCGTTACAAAATCAATCATACATCAATAATTAGAAGTGCTTTTAAATATGAAGAATCAAAAACAAATTTAATACGAAAAATGTGTGTATCAATTTTCTGAGAATAATATGACATTTATTATGACAAGCAAGTGAATTTGAAGTGACATTGCGTAAAGTCTATAGGAAATTTGCTTACGTATCAACTCTAAATGTATTTTTTTGTCAAATACACTTTGAATTAAGAAATTCATATCAACCTTACACATTAATTAACACACAAGCTGATATGTACAATACAGCAAAACTTCACAAAAATTTTACACGTTGATTACCAAATGGCGATTGAGCATCATGGTTAAATTTGGCACCTTAATTACTAAAATAGAATTAAAGTTACTGCTAAAGCTTAACAACTACACAACGGATAATAAATAACTTTGAATTAGATTATAAGAACATGTTTGTAAGGTCTTAAAAAGAGCGTTCCAAAAGATTTTAAACCCAACCTTTTATGTATATACATAAGCACATGACTTAGGAAAGACATTTTGAAAACGCGTATGAATCTTCAGTAAATCCATATAATTTTATACACAATTCAAGTTCTAATGTAAACTGTTGCCTGCTCTTTACAATCTTTTGTTTTGCTACTTGCCGTTGTACTTTTGAAGACTTTCAGAATGAGGTCAAAACATCAACATTCGGGCTAACTATCTAACATTAACTGTCCACTAACAACGTTATTTCATGCAGAAATTAATTAAATAACAAAATAAACTTCAAAATCAAATATATTACCGCAGCAAAGTTTTATTTGCTACTCTTTTTAGTCGCGAGTAAAGACTTTATTTATCTTACAATCGTACGGCATATCGTTGTTGTACTCAAAATACTGTATGTTTGGTAGCATTTCCCAAAGATTATTCTGATTGCTGCACTGCAAGCCGGAAAACTTGATACTTTTATTTTTAACTGCATTTTCAAATTCCTGATTTTTCCACATTTTTTGCCTTTCCTCAAACGTCCTTCGCCATTCTTGCCTTTCCCACGTAAATTCATAAACTTCAAAAACATCTAATTGCTTTAATTGATTTTTTATTGGCAGTATAAAATCAATCGAGGAAATATTTCCCAATGCTATTCTCAATCTATGAACATATGGTAAGTGCAAACTAAATGAACTGTGTTCCTCAATATGCGTCAATATTTCTGATTTTGTTTTACAGCTTGGTAAGTGCAACATTACTTCTGTAGCAGTTTCACCCCATTTTGCTTCTACAAACTGAAAAATCTGTGACCACGGAATATAGCAACACTTTGAAAAGTCCAAGTAAATCTTGCTCAGTCTCAATTCTACTGACTGCAATTGATCATACTCTGCCTGTGAATAAATTTTCAGTGAAACTTGAGAAACATTTTTATTGTTTATGAAACAAATATTGTAATTGCTATGAACATTATCTCCATAACCCCCCATGGACCACATGTCTATTTCTACTGAAGTCAATTGGGAACTTTTCTCCACTACTTCATTAGATATTAAGGCAGGTAATCAAATAACTTCAGGTTTTCCATAAACGGCATTGGATTTTGGCTAATTTCACTGCTTAGACGGTGGAATTCTTGTTCAGTGATATCCTTTGCACCCAAATATACTATTTTAAGTGAACGTAGGTTTGGCATTTGCGCCAACGCATTCTTTAGTGCGGTGTATGTACTTATTAAGCACCTTTGGAGCAAGCTTGTCACAAGGAAACAGTGCCAAATATATTTTCCATAATTGTCTAAAAAGTGATTTAAGTGACAAAATATTCTTGGTCTTCAATGATACATAAGCTTACAGCATTTGACAAAAACGGACTTCTCTTGCCTGAATGAGTCTCATGAAAATTGTTTATAAAATTAGTTAGCTCAGAATTGATCGGAAAATTGTATGTTCGTGTCCAGCATCCAAATTTATGAATGTCGTAGTTGCACCTTCTCAGTTTGCATGGAATGTAGGGTCTAGTTTCATCATCTTGCATTTCGTAATAGTAGTCCAAATTTTGGTAAAAGTTGTCGATTCTGTTACACCAAGTCCAACAAACCCGACGCAGTTTCAATATTCCGGAGAATTGCCAATTATTAGGTCCTAATCGTTCACGAGAGAGGTGTTGATTTTCTCTCGGAGTATCTAAAACTTCGTGATAAGCCGGATCACTGGAAGATTCAAACTTCTTTCCCAAAACACTCCAAGCTTGTGGGAAAAAGAATAGCTTTCTTTTGTTCCGAAAGTACAAACTAGAATTGGCAATTGTGGCAACATCCTGGAATTTTTTCAGGTTGTCCAGAACCATCACCCGTAACTATAATTATAATAAATTTACAGAAAAAAAACAGGGTGGACGTGTGCCCATTACCCACGGGTTGGGTGGCCCAGTAAAACCCGGGTTTTTGGTTACCCAGCCCACCTTCTTTTGCGAGTGGGTTTCGGGTAAAAGTGGGTTTTTGAAATTTTATTTCTATTTTTATACTATTTTTGTAAATAATCAACCTTTTTGCTGCATATAATATCCAAATTTTTTAAAATATTCCTAGTTTTTGCTTTTTCCAATCATTTATTACCTGATATTCTTGCTGAGCTACTGCCTTTTGGGGCGCCAACTTCTTGGCGGGTGCAGATTTTATTGTATGGTATTGCAATACCCACCCATACCCACAAATTCCCACTTTTACCCAAAAACCCAGATAAACCCGGGTTGGTTGGGTTTTTGTGAAAAACCCGCGGGTTTTGTCCACTCTGAAAAAAAAAACAATAAAAATTTGATCCAAGAATACCAATATACTTTATAATGTATTTTAAGCATTCTGTAAATTGGATTTACCTCTTCCGCAAAAATACTTAATAGTTTTAAGCGATCCTCTGATCCTCGATCCAATTCAGGAATTTTAGCTTTTTTCAAACTTACAGGATCAACTTTGGCGTCACTCTGAAATCTTTTCATGTTTCTAAAGTTTTCTGATTTTGCGTTTAGCATACTGAGCAGTTCAGTTAAAAAAACTACTACATTTAAAAATTTGAAATTGTGTGACAATAAACTGGAAATTTTTTTAAGCAGCAGATTTGGCTGTCCTCACTGAATCGAGACTAACTGTTAGCTGGTAATTAGAAAATGTAGGCTGACCAGATAAAGTTCCACAGAAAGGTTGCCTTCTACTTTCCCACGCGATTGGGTATCATCCTCGGACAGTTTTACCAGCCGCTTTTTCTAAATCGGCTTAAAAAATTAAGCCGCTTTCAGAGAACAATGAAAACGAAAAACGGAGTTTAGGACTGTGACCACGAAAGTACCTATGCACTTAAAACTTAAAATGAAAGTACGCACATTTTCGACAAAACTTTACATTAATATACACATTTATCTTTGGTTTTTATTGATTTAGCATTATAACACTATAGTACAAGGTCACATTTTGGCGAACATATAAAAGTGCAAGCAAGCACATTTGTACACAAAGTTGTCAAATACTAATTTTGTAATTTTGAACCAAACAATTAACGTTGTCGTGATCTTGGTATATTATGTGTCCAGTTCTAGCCATTTTAAACTAACAAAGAATTTCAATTATTTTTAAAATAAGCTCAGCAATAAAATGATACCAGATGCAAATTGCATCATGCAATGCTATTTTTCATGTTCACGATATAACCAAGTACAAGTTGATTGATCTAAAAGTTCCTAGGATCCATACAGTTACAAGGGAGGCATATGGTTTATTTACTGACTATTGTTATAACGTAATTAATACAAAATAGAAAGCCATCTTTTTATGCCAGAAATTATCTTTGAATTGCAAAGTTTGAAGCAAGAACTCATGACGCTTTTGAAAGGAAATTAGCATATTTACAATTTTGATCATCGCAGAAAGTGAATGCTCTGCATTGCTTGAGGCGAAAAATTTGCATGTTTTTGGCTTTGGTAATTTGGAATGCAGTTTTTGCATATTGTAAATTTCTATGCTGGAATTGCTAATGCCACATTAAAATGCATTCTATGAAAAATGATGTTGATTTATATGATATGATGATATGAATAATTTACTAAACATCTGGTGTTCCTCTGCTTGCAAAACAATTGCTTGTGTGCTATGTCACTTTGCTTGTTCTGTAACGTAGAACTGTGCAAATCGTTACACATTGTATGTTCAAATATATCGCTGTGGAAAATGCGTATATATTTCACTCGTAGTTCAAAGGTACTTTCGTGGTCACAGTCGCAAACTCCGTTTTGAGTTTTCATTGTTCTCTCTCCGACTTAGGCTTAGGGATTAACTAGCGGCTGGTAGGTCTGTCGGAGGATGGCACGGTACCCTCCACGCACTTGCGCGATAACAATGCACTCAAATTTTCCAAGATTTAGAGTAAACAATAGAAACGGGCTGGTTCTCACTTTTTGAAAAGTGATAACGGAAGGAGCCTTTCATTGCTGGAGTGTGTGCATGAAACGAGCTGCGTTAGGTACATTTTTCGGGTTAAATGCTCACTCCAGAAATGTACCTAACGCAGCTTGTTGCATGCATACACTCCCGCAATAAAAGATTCATTCCGTTTTCGAAAATTTGGTGTGCACAAAAGCTTTCAATATTTTAAGTTGTATAAATGGGATTATGTGGTTTTTAAACAGCCTGAAAAGGGATTAATGTAAATGTATACGAAACTCGCTTGTAAAAAAAACCCTGAGAACCTAAGCACTGTTGCGATAATGTGAATAGGGGTATTGTGCATTGTCTGAACTAGTAAACCGTATTTGAAATTTGACTAAAAATAGTTTGAACTTTGGTGTAAATCCATTCTTTCTATTCCTAATGTTCACCAACTGCATTGTTTCCTTAGAATAGAGGCTTTTCTCAAAATCGTAAGAGTGAAGGGTTCTTCTCCGTACAAATTGAAAAATGTATGGTATGTATGAATATATTTTGGAGAGTAATTTAAAAACAATTGTCGATAAAACGATATTATAAGCACTGACGGTACTGTTTCATGCAATCTATTGAAAAAATACAAAGTTTTAAATGGTACATATTTAAATATGATTTCGAGGATTCTTGGAAGGTTTTCTGTATAGTTTGTGTCTAGTGTACAATGTCATCGTTAATTATACTGACGTTTGAGACTTCTAATATTATCTGAATGGTTTTCTCTAGATATATTCAACAAACCAGTATATGTAAAATGGTCAATTCTGCTGTTGTAATGCCTGATTCAAAATAAGTTCTTCCAGATTTGGAATCAAGTGAAATACAATGCAAAATTTCTCTTGACGAGACACAGTGTTCTATGTTGTTTGACTCAGAAAGTACGTTGACATTGCAATCAAAATACCACCGGGAAATACATTCTGATGAATTCGAGCCACATGCGTTAGAACACGTTGCCCTATCCGGTAAAACAGTAGGCTTTTGTTACATTGTTTTACGTGTAATTACTACGTAATGTTTTCATAGTTATCCTATGTAAAGAAATATAATGTATGGGGCAAAAATGCCTAACATGTGTGTTATACAGTAAGTGAAATGTTTAAAAGAAATGTGATGTGCTTTTCTGTTATTACTAATTTTTATTACATTTTTTGACGAACGCTTTGAAATGTCCAATTTATCAAAATTTAATTTAAAAATTACATTCTGCATTGTTTCAATAGCAATTCTAAATAGAGCTTAAATGAAATTTTTGTCTGAAAAATATGATCAAAATGTTTAAACCTCATTAAGTCAATAGAAGACGTAAAAAGTCAAGAAAAGATGTTGTTTTGTTTTTAAACACTAGCTAACAATTGAAAAAACATACAACAAAACGTACAAAATACTCCTTTGAAACAACTAAAAAAGGAAAGAAAAGTGGAGAAGAACAGTCATAGTATGCATTTACTCTATCATCAAATAAAATAAAATGTATTGTTGTTTTACACATTAACGCAATCATAGTTCTTAAAATACCTAAAAACAATTACAATTTAACTCTTATGTTTGCTATTGTTTTGTTTGTTCGTACACTATGTTTGCTTTAAAGTTTAGGACACTTAATATTTACACTTTTGCAGCATACTTAATTTATTATTCACTTTTATTTCGAATATTAACTTTATTCACATTAGAGGTGTAATTTATATTGTCACTATACTCAAAATACTCTAGTTTGGGTAGTACCTCCCAAACATTAATTTGATTGCCACATTTCAAACCGCCAAACTTGATAATCTTGCTTTTACCAACATTTTCAAACTCTTCAGTTTTCCACTCTTTTTGCCTTTCGTCCTTGTGAAATTCGTAAACTTCAAAGACATCCAATCGTTTTAATTGGTTTTTCATTGGCAGTACAAAATCAATAGAGGAAATATTTCCCAGAGCGATTCTTAATCTTTCAACGTGTGGCAAGTTCAACTTGAGTGAATCATGCTCCTGAATATGCGTTAATATTTCTGCCCTTGTTTGGGCGCTTGGTAAATGCAACATAACTTCTCTAACAGAATCCCCAAGTTTTTCCTCAACAAATCGAAAAATGTAGGACCACGGAATATAACAGCAATTTCTAAAGTCTAAATAAATTTTTGTCAGCTTCCATTTCAAAGTTTTTAATTGATCTAACTCAGCTTTTGAGTGAATGTCTAGATGAAGCTGTGAAAATGCTAAATTGTTTTCGGAGAAAACATTGTAGAAATTTTGACCCAAGCGTCTCCGAATTTCAATCGAAGTCAGTTTACGGCTTCTCTGCGATAGCTCATTGAATATGACTGAGGGCAACCCATAAGTTTTCAACAACTGCAAGTTTTGAAGAGACTGCATGGGATCTTGGCTAACTTCATTGCTCAAACGAAGAAATTCCTGTGAATTTTCGTCCATACCAAGAACACCATAATACATAATTCTAAGCGACTTTAGGTTCGGCATTTTTGTCAAACAATTTTTCATAGATGTGTATGTACTGAGTATAGACTGTTCGATATTGTATACGAATATTTGAGAGTGCATGATAAATTTTCCGTAAGCAACTAGAAAGTTATTTAAAGCAGCAGAATGCTCTTCATTCTGAAGGAGAAATAGACCTACTCTGTTGGATAAAAACGGATTTTTACTACCTGCATGAGTACTGCTAAAATCGTTTACAAAATCAATCAGATTAGGAGTGTGAAATAAATTATATGCTCTTGTCCAGCATCCTAATCGATGAACGCCGTCAGTTTCCCAACAAATTTCCCTTTTGCATACAGCAAGGTGGTTCGATGCATCATTCTTCATTTTGTAATGTTCATCCAAGTTTTGATAAAAGTCGTCAATGCTTCTGTACCAAGTCTGACACACACGACGAAGATTTAATATGCCAGAAAACCAGCGAAGCCGTAAAGCGGCGGTTTGATTGGGAATCGCCAGATTTTCTGTAGGTTCTGGGATTTCCTGGTAAGCGGGATCTTTAGAGATTTCATATTTGTTTCCCAAAATACTCCAGACTTGTGGGAAGAGGAAGGTTGTTCTGCTTGGAAGCAAAACGTTCCGAAAAAATGGACTGGAATTTGCTGCTGTGGCAACATCTTGAGACATTTCCAACTTATCCAAAACTAACACCCACAACTGCTCACAAATTTAAGAAAAATACACTTATAATACCGTTAAAATTACAAATAATTAAATGGGTTTGAAATGTATGTGTATTCAGTTACTTACCTCTTCTGGAAACACATGAAGAAGTTTTAAACAATCCGAATTTTCTCGGTCCTCTTGGGAGTTTCCAGCATATTCTAAAGTCACCGAACTAATCTGCCTGCTGCTGTCAGACATTTGCACATCTTTCAGACAACGTGACTGTTTTCGTGACATACTAAAAGAAATTAAATTCTTTTCAAAATTCTAAACTCTATAAATGCTGACAGGAATTGCTTTCAAGAAATAATATTTTCTGTCTGCACTAAATCAGTGCATACTGCCAACTAAAGAGCGATCCCGATAACGCACAACAGCACCACAACAAAAACATACTTTATTTCAAGTCCTAACCCTTAATTTGTTCCAAGCCTTTACTTCTTGATTTGCTTCAAAATGACAAAAGGTAAGGTAAAATATAATGAAAAAATCAATGCTTTATGAGAACTGTCTCCAGTCGCGTCGAAAGGAAATTTGGTATGAGTATAATCCCCACTTGTATACGTGGGATGGTATCCTTTTTGACCGCAGCTTAATAAACGGTGTATTTATAACCTAAATTTTTGAGACAGAAGAAAGGTACTTTTGACAGAACCGTGGAATAGTAAGCTTTTACGGTACTGAGGGGTACGAGTAAGCCAATCCTACAGAAACATTCTCGTAATTGTTTGGTGCCAGAAAATAAATCCATTGTTATTTTGAAAGTGTAATACCCAATTGCAGGCATGTTAAAATCCATTTTCTTTGAAGGTTAGCCTCTATGTTCTAGCATCATACATGCAAATTAAGGATTTTGGAATTTTGTACCTAAAATATAATAATAAAATGCAATACGTGTATAAGACATACAAGTGACAATATAATAAGGATTATATTTCGTACTTGTAGAATATCTTTCATAAGAGCTTGATGCCTTAAAACGAGTTTTCAATCCTTTTTAAAAAATACAAAATTGTTAGTACTTTATGAGCATTAAAAATTACAATAAATATACATCATTCTTTTTTAATTTCAATATTATTTCAATCTTTGTTGCAATTTAATTTAATTTTAAATTTCTGTTTACATACAAATGTTCAATTGTAAAGAATTGTCTTTTGAGTAAACAATCAGGTTGAGCAATATATTACGTTTGCGCCAGTTTTATATACGATCAGTTTACAATTTTGATTCCTACTTGTTTGGTTACTATGTTAATTAGATAAAGAATTCAAAGTGTAGCCGAAACCATTTTACATATTTAACTGAAGTAGTTTTAAAAAACGAAAAAATTAACGCTAATATTATTTTCTCCATGTTTGTTGTGTGCATGTACCCAGGTTCTTTACCACTGAATCAAAACACAACTTTTGGAGATGCCATTTTAAAATTAGATTATTCCTAGATACACTTAGGTGGTACTAATAATATATGTAATTTTACACATAATTTCTTTACATTTCATTGCACATAAAGCGCACAAATTGAATTACATATTTCTCGGTTTAGTGTGAGTAGAAAAACACCTGTTCAGCTGAATATACTAATTAATAGTTTTATACACGTCTAGTTGACCTTTAAAAATTAACAGATTATTCAACCAAGCGGCGTCTTAATATGTACCTTTTAAATATTTTACTTTTATTTACATTCAGTTGTTCATTTAGTTTTTCACTTTTCTGTAATAAACTTGAAAAATATACACATTATCAGAAAGGCTAATTTGAGTATTAGTTTTAAGAACATATTTTATGGCACTGGATGGTGTGATTAGTTCAGAATCTCATTTTTCTAGTTATATAATAGCAGTATGTATAGTAATATTTAAAGGTACATTGAATACAATATTTACCAATTAATTGCTCAAGTGAAAGTGAAACAACTAAACTTCTGCCAGATACTAGTATTTCTGCAATAGTTTCTAAAGGTTATACTACGTAATCAATAACAAGCATGAGATTGCAAGGTTAGTTTTAAAACCAAAATAATAAGCCCACTTAAAATATTTCACCTGATTATTAGAGACGAACACTTGGAAACAGAACTGTTATTCTGTTATGTTGCATATAGTTTAAAAATACAATTTACTTCTAAGGAAATAACATTCTTATATTTCAAACGATCCCATTTCACTGAGTTATTATTACTAAACCATTTGAGAACTAAATCTTTCCCAATGGTCACGTCTATAATCCTTCATTAGTAGTTTCCACTCAGTCTCATCAGCATAACTAATGCAGTTCAATTTAGGAAAAAGTTCCCAAATGTTGGACTTTAGCAGATTTTTTCGATGAAGAAAAAATTTTAGTGTGCTGTTGTTTTCCAATTTTTTGTTATACTTTGCTTCGCTGTCGTATACACGTACACACAGTCTGGTTAGAGAATTCGCCAAAGGCAAAATAAAATCTATTGAATAATATTCCTCCATTGTGATTATGAGACTTTCTAAACGCGGCAAAGTGAGTGTAAGACCTTGAACGGGTTTTGGAGGAAGTTGAAGATCTAAATCCGTTAGTGTCCCTGACCACTTTGTCTCAATAATTTGGAAAAGCTCCAAAAAACAATTAGCAGAGTACCGACTGAAGTACAGTGTAAGTTTTTTCAAGGGCCATACAACAGGTGCTTTTCGCAAACGTGTAAATTCTTGCTTCATTCCCTGCAAGAAACAGATGTGAAGCTCTTGCAAATTATTTAACGGTGCTGAAAATAAGATAGAGTGGTTTTTCAAATCAAAATTTTCTATTACCAATTTGGTAATGTGATTGTTCTTTGTTATAAGATTGCTATAAATTTGTGGAGTGGTATCACAGTAATTCTCTCCTCTAAGTTCCAAGCGCTCGAGTTTGTCAAGTTTTTGTATAGGATTCCTACGTAAAATATTATTTGCTACTCCATTTGGTATATACTTGGAGTTTTCAAATTCAATCCAATGTGACCTCACATTTGGTAACAATTTCAACGCGGAACAAAAATGGTTCAGTAACTGTTCTATTTCGTCACGTTCTGAATTAAAACACAGTTTGAACCCACAATGTTGAATGTGCTGTCCATACTTTCGCAGAAGTTCTAGGCTTTTGTCGCAGTACTCTGTCAAGTTTCTGGCATAAAAATTGCTAAAGCCAACCGACCTTCCAGGAAAAGGATTTGAATTTCTTTCAGTGAGAAAGTGAGAATTGTCAAATTTTCCAAACATTTTGTCAATTTTAACAGGATCAGAAAACCTGTCTTCATGGTGGTCCTGAAACTCCCGTATGCTAGATTTGGGATGGGAGCCATCATTAAAGTTGCTGCCTCGGAGGCTGGATTGATCAAATATCATTTCAAACGTTGCGTCCACTCCTTGTCTCCAAGCACGACATACTTGGCGACATGATAAAAGTAGTGAACTTATGTGGTCACTTTCAAATATGGGTAACAAGTCTGCCATTAAATAGCCAGCATAGATCTTGACAACTTTGGGAAATAAGATTTTGGTTCGGTCGGGCAAAAGTAGACTCTGGAAATAGGAAGAGGTTGCACAAATGCTGTGATAGTTGGAGGCATTGGTCAACTTGAGGAGAATCATGAGCCAAACCTGGAAATATATTAAATTAAATTTATTAGCATAGAACAAAATTACTATTATATTCAAATATTTTAATATTATAAGTAATGTAATACCTCTGCAGGAAAGACTCCTAGAAGAACGCTCTCTTCCTCATGATGCTTTTGCGTGTTGAAATCGTATATGGTTTTCATTTTTCAAAGTACGTAAACAGTAGTTTATAGAACGTAAAGCATTTTTTGCGTTTAATTAAAACGCCAAACTTTCGGATTTCATACAGTAACCAATTCAGAAACTCAAAATGCAATAAATATTGTAGTTGCACGTTACTTGTGAAGGTTTTGGTTTGTAAGCCTAGCAAATCGCACAAAATAACATACAGAATTTAAGTGTTTGCTTGTTTCTATTTTAGTTCAAACTGCTTCTTTTAATAAATTTAAAAGTTTTGCAACACCAGCAACACTGAGCGCGTGTATCCTGTATGCAGTGCAAGGACAGAATAAACTGAAAACTTGAAAATTAACCAGAAAAGGATTAGCCGTTATTCAATGCGTGTGATACCTTGGTTGATTTCTCATGTTAAAAGAATAAGGCGAAATAATGTGTATATTATTGCTCAAAAACATTTTTTTGTGTATTCAGCCTTGGCACCAAAATGAATGTGGGGCTTCTTCTCTATCAGCCTTTGTTCTAAACATCAAGTTTCTAAACTGCCTTTCAACTTTTTTCGAGCACACAAAGCAGTCTTTTACTGCTTGGGATAAAGGAAAATCATTGTTTTAATGCTCATTAGGTTTGGGTAAGCTTACGTATTCCATGGCAATAAAATACCGCTCCTAGAAAAGACATTACACGGTCCGGTCACATCTCATTTCTGAAAAACCTTTTTTGTTTAAAACCCTTTCGTGAATGCACGTAAGCTAATCTGGTTATATGGCCAACTGGTTGTTGTAAGGGTGTGGCCGTATATGAAATGAACTTTCATGAAAAGATCATTAGCCATTTCCTGTTTGGATTTGTGTTGCTGTGAAAGAACTGAAATATCCAGCAAGCAGAAGTATACTGATTAGGTTTTCATATTGTTTGTGTTATTTTCGTTAGCTGTGGGGAAGTTGGGTTTATCTAGGAACAATAAAGCCAGATTCAATAATAAAAGCTCAATATAGCGCATGTTCTTTTCTCTAATTACCAGCGTACGCATTTCACACACTTTTGACTTCGTCACCGCTGAAAATACTGCTATAGTTTTTGCCGTGTTTCAATGCTTTTTGTATATATTTTGCACTCTTATACTTTTTATGAGTAGAAGTGAACATAAAAACTGAAAAACTGGTCCGCAGACTTTCTATATTTTTGCACGTCATCACACACATTTTTACGCAACATGTTGACAAAGCGCGTGGTAAATACTGTAAGCATCATATAAACTTTCAACGACACCTGTTGCATATTGATTCAATGTACCTCGGCGTGTTTCCGTGCTGACAGTTTGTATTCTGAAATGAATGGTAGTGAGGCATGGAGCAATCGTCAAACTTCGTTTAGAGTTTTATATAAGTAAACATGCTTACACATGTTGATGACAGCACACAGAGGGATAGTCAACTCGGTATAATAAAAAAGGTTTACACGTTCCTACTAGATTTCAGGATTTGCCTTAACATCTCATCAGATTTTATTTTACTTGTCAACATTCACATGAAATTATACAATACAACAATAACAAGATGTAACGTAAAATATTGCTGATTTTGCTACAGGTTTAAGTTTGTGTTTTTTTCATATTTGAATTAAAACGTTCCCTCGAAACATGTAAGACTGAAATATATTTTTACTGCTATGTATTTTATTAAGAAATCTCTTAAAGTTTATTCTGCTATACATTTGTAAAGCTACTTTAATTTAAGTAATTATTGAATGGCTACAGTATGCTGTTTAAAAAGTAATATATAAAATTGCTATTAATTTTTACTTATACAACAAAAATGAATCATAGTAAGTAAATAAGCGTAATTGAAATTTACTTTTTTGTTCAACTTGACCAGAGTAATAATTAATTTTGGCGCTTGTGTACATACCAGACTTTTTTTTAAAAATCTATCACATATACAATTACTTTGGCATTTTCACGTTGCTGTGTATAGTGAACCTAGTACAGAATTTGAAAGTTTGGTTTGCTTGCTATTCAAGAAGCACATTAAGTTTGCTTTGGTATTTCCTTGGGGCATCTTAATAACATGAATCCCATTTAAATTTAAGCCCGAATTGTAATCGCTCGGAAAACCAGGGAAGTTAAATTTGCGAGCCAAGTCATCACAAAGGCATAAAGTCAAATTGACTCGGCCATGTGCCTGAAATATTCCTAGAAATTTACAAACCTGCAAACTATGCACGGTTTGAGATTACACAATTGTTATGCACGGCTTGAAATATGTACAAAAATTTAACTTAGGAACTCATTTTTGTTGTCTTAGTTAAAACAATAATACAATGTTTTTCATCTGGTGTTAAATGCCTTCAGCTATGCACACAGTTATGTACCTATCTTTTCTAAGCTCACTTAATTAACTAATCCTTATACTGTGGAGGACAACGGTTGAGAAACTCTCTGACCCCGCAACATTCACTCCTGTGATTGGTTTTAGACTTCATGTAGCTTCGGATGACCCAGACGCTTGTAACATGCTTTCTCAATAAAGCTTCCGCTTCACAAGTCATCTAAAACATTAAAACGTTATTAAATATCAACATTTTTATGAACCAGAACTTGTCAATGTTGTACTATAAGTATGTACTTACATTTCTAGACGCATGAATGCTAACATTTTGCAAATATGACATTTCAAAGAATCCTCTGTAGACAGACAGATCTCCAAGGCGGCAATTTGGTGGTGTTCTGAAATTTGGCTTTCCGCAGAAGCGCTCTATTTGAAACGTTCCCAGTTCTAAAACAACATTAAAATATTTTAATTACTTATTCCAAAACCGGACATCAACATATATATTATCATCGCTCACGTGTTAATGACGTAATGTTGTCGGGATTGCGTCCAACCTTAGTTACACCGGTAAGTGTTTCGTCGTCCATCTTGCTGCCGTGCAATAACACTAACCAATTAATATTTGGCAAGTGCCTACACACACTTTGAAATCCCTTTGGTACAAGTACGGTTTCCAGCCTTTCCAAATTCGGCATCCATTCTGACACAATCTTCCAAGAATCAATATGCAATTCTTGATCGACATGAAAGCGTTTCATTGAGAGTAGCAGTGGCAACACATCCGAGTTGATTCTAGTAATTAAATTCTTTTGAATTTTGTATTTTGGCAATCCCAGGGCTTTTGCTATGGTGGGCGGATTTGTTGCCTGCAGAACTCTGTCCAGAGAGCCATACATTTGTGTATCAATGAACAAAGTTTCCAAATTGGGCAAAAACTTCACTACATCTAATGAAGCAAGGCTGAAGTTGTAGAGATAGAGCTTTTTTAAAGAAGTAAAGCTCTCTGTTAGGTCCCATGTAATTTCCCCATTACGGAAAAATCGAAAGACTTCTACTGTTTGTAGTGTATCTAGGTTTTCCAATATGGTCATTTTAAAGCTAACTGCATCTGCCACTGGATTCAGTAGGCAGTAAAACAATTTCTCTGCTTGATATTCAGTGTGTTGGTTTAAAAGAAGAACATTTCCATTTTGGGGGATGTCTACGTTCAAATCCAACTTTTCCGTTTTTAACTGTTTCTGGAAGGTTTGCGCTTTTGTCTGATTTTCACTATTTTCCAATGTGTTTGAAGGCTTTTTACTGTCCATCTCATCTTTTGGTTTTTCTGCTGTTATGTTTGCACTCCTGGTCACTATTTGATTACTGCTGTTCTCTGACATGGCTTGATTGGCTTTTTCTGATATTAAAAGTTTAAAAATATTTGCACAGTCAGTACTGTATGATATTTCTCAAATAGAACTGCTAGTAAAGTACTATACACAATGGTTTTAATCTTCTTTGGTGTTTGTCTTGATCTCTCTAAATCTCTTCTGTGAAAATTATTCTGACAATAAACACCTATATTACAATCATAGTATAAAACATTAACAGAATATAATAAAATGCAATTTTCGATTAACTGGAATGCAAAAATGGCGACTGCTCGTGTTTCTCCTGGAGAGCACTCACATTCTGGTATTCCTGCTTTTACAAATCAGAATGTTTTTCTCTGTGTTGCTATCTCTGTGCTGCTTGATTCAGTGCCGTATTAAAGTAGCCTCTACATGTTTTGAGTAGCTACTTTCCAGAACCACGCAGCTGGATACACGTAGTCGGTAAGTTAGATTCAGTCTAGAGGATTTGAGCATCTGCATGGCAACAAGTGAAAAGTTGCTTTAAGCATGGTAGGTATTACGTACAATAGGTTTATTCTTATTCGTTTTACGCAACATTGATTTAAAAACTACAGTTTCATATACACTACACGTGTTTACACCAAGTCGGTATTTCATGTTGCGTTGAAATTTTTATCTAAGCGTTGGTTGGAATCAAGGAAACATTTTAGAAGCTTCTCCGTCTAAACGGGTTGAGCTTTAAGGCTGATAAATGGAACACATATAGTGCTCGTGTGCTAGCTTTCAAGATGGGTAATACACATGAAGCATAGACTTCTTTCCAACAGCGTGTCAACGCGTTTTTGTTGTTGCTTACCATGTACAAAGGCGCCTCTATATATGCATAACATATTATGCAAAATAAATAGGGTCAAAGATGTTCTTCACGGCTCAGAATCAAATTGGTAAGGAATACAGCAATAACGTTGTTCAGCCTGCTTGTAAAGAAACAGTTCTAGCATAACAGCAATATGAAAACACAGCAGTGGTTTAAAAAACGAAGAATTTAAATTCTGAACACTTTTGTTTTTATTTAGGTAATTGTTGTAGTTAAACTTTATAAATTAAAATTTATTTGCAATTACATGTAAGGTAGTTACCATGATAAATTTTAGTTGATATTGGAAATACAGAACAAAAGTACAACGAAAAAATCTGCAATCTGACTGATACCAGCTTTTGGTTTTCTAGGGAATGGAACAAATAGAGCTCAAGCTCCTTACAAAGGCAGGCGTGTTGCTGCACATTATATTGTACGCCAGAAATATATCCGAAACCTCCATACTCAACACACATAGAAAACATGATGTTCGTAAGCATTGAAGACAAAATGACACACATGGCGCGTAATTTTACACAAAAAGCACACCTATTTGCATAGATTCATAAGCTCAGTATAGCCAACACAAAAGAAAATTTTATAAAAGAGTTTGTACGTGTTGAAATGCAGCAAGCTACGTAGCTGCCAAAATGTTCATCTGTGTGGGTTTGCGTATAGTACTAAAATCCAGTTAGCTCTAAAAAAATTTAACATCGCACGGTATTCATCTTCAGCTCAACATTTTCCATACTCTGAATGTCTGCTCTTGCTTTTGCAAGCATACAACTTTTCAGCTTGTGTGAGATTCATTCAAACTAAATAAAAGCTTACATTTTAATAAAACCTAAAATAGTATTCGTGCATTTCTCGTATAAGAGTATGCATTGTCATTGTACAAGTATATGAATTTATTTTCGCTTTCTGACCGGCAGAGCAACATACACAAACGCCGCGTGTTAGCTTCTTTGTGCTTTGTCTAACAAAGAGTCACAAAAGTTTCCATTCATACTATCAGTTTCATGAAAGAAACATAATGGCTTAGGAAAACAGAATTGTGTGTGATATCCCTTCGGGATTATGCTCTTGCTTTCAGGCAAGCTTTGAGTTGGTATCGTTCATTTTCTTGATAAGAGCTTGATATAAACCGCTTCATTTATTATGTACCTTTGTTGTAATGAATGGGCGATTACGTCTGCATATAATCGGAAACTGTCCTGAAAAAATCATCCCGTTAATTAATTTCTCAAGCCCAGTAACATTTAAGCATTATCATTCCTGTTATAACTAAACATGATTGTGAAAAAGCATAGTAGCTCTAATGCTATAGGTCATAAGATTAACGTAACAAGATTGGGTTTGAGCTCAATGGCTCACGTAGTTGTTTTTGGAAGCGGAACAAGCGGGTGTTATTTTTGAAAGTACTGTTTTATACTTGGCACTCGTCACCAGTAATTTTCTTCAGAAAATATATTCTTCAATAATCAAATGACTCCATATATATGATACACACATGAGAGGACTGATGAATCCTGACCATTTTTTGCAGATAATATAAAAATTACTTGAGTCTTCTTATTGCCTACAACTTTGACATAAAAATGATTGCCTTGTGTGCTTCTTGTTTTCATCGCTTTCGTGAAACACGTAGTCATCAAAATGCAAACAAGTGATAAGTTATTCAGAGTAATCAGTAAAGAAAGTTGAAGCATTACCTTAGTAACGCTTGAAGCAATAACGTGGCACAAAAAAAGGTTAAAGTAAAAAATTTGTAATCTTATAAAAATTGAACTTTGCCTACATCCTTGATTAAACTACTTTGAACTAGTGTGTAGTCAAACAAGAAGCTTTGTTTTTCTGAAGATGCGCATTTAACGGGGTATTTGTGTAAACGTTCTTTGAAACGTAAATAATATACTTGAATCAATTATGTCAATAGCTTAATTTGTCATAGTGATATACTTGTAATTTTTATACAATGAAAAGCATATAAGTAACATGTTTATTGCGTAATGAAGGCTTCGTCCACTAATGACTTCACTTTAAAAACCTGTTTTTTCGAGTGACCCACTGACCCCTGTCACTTTTTTTAACATTAGAGGATAGGGCACTTACCATAGGGCGTCACCTTTTGACCCGAGTGACCCACCTACCCCTAAAAGTGATGTCATTAATGGATGACGCCGAACTTTATACAGGTCATTGTTGTTTGTTGTTGGATAAAATACTTAAAAGAGTAAATTGACATTCCGTGCTTTGCTGCATATCACTCTTTTCAGTAATCATTTTTCTGATATAAAAGGGGAACACTGCTCACAAATAATTTATTCAAAAGTTTTCAATACAAACGTATAAACACACCAACAAACTAAAGTAAAAAATCGATAATCGTTTCCATATATATTTCTTTGGAAATACTTATAGATTTCAGAATTGAAAATGGCCAGCGGTTTTCACTTCTCAAATTTTGCTCTTCTCTTGTTCTTCTGCATCTTGTTCACCTGTGCATTAGGAAAGCCATTGGATTCTGAGGTACAAATACTTTGAATAACAATTTTGTGTCACTGCTCCTATTATTTTAGTTTGTGCTGTATGCTATATGTTGAAAAAAATCGCTTAATAAGTTGCTTTTATGCTTTTCAGTGGGAATCTGATCCCGTGCCTGAGGCAAAGGTCATCAAAATCTTGCCTAGAGTGCTGTATGATTGCAACGAACTTGATATGCGTGAATGGAAACTTTGACGGGTCGAACTGTTGCGAGTCAAGACTATGCACCTTCAAGCCTGATTTTGGTATGTTTTCCTCGTAATTTCGTTGTTTGATAAAAGCAAATTTCTTAGTATATTAGCTAGCTAATACATGCAGAACTTGACTTCGGCTTCTAAGTTACAACAAGTTTGAATGATTAATTGTTTAATTTTAAGTTTTCTTCCCGCATGGAAGTGGATCCTGTTCCTGTGTGTGCAATATTCCAAACTGGGATGAATATGACATCCGCACCTTCCGCACTTTGGCGGAGTAAGTGGCACAATTTATTTTGTCCTCATACGATGGAGTGGCGTAGTTTACGTAAAAATATCCATTACTTATAACAATTTATTGTATTCTGTAGAAAACGCAAATCATTTTAGATTTCCTTTGCTTAAAAACTAATTTCTGAAAAGTTTTAGTTGGATTTTAGGTTGCAAACTTATACTTGAACAGTAGCAATTAAAATCTGTTGTAGCTAAGATATTCTATTGCATGGAATTGGCAAAAATTAAACCAGTTTATTTAGTGGAAGTAGAAGTATTTTATTTAAAGATGTATTTCACTTATGCCACCAAATAAATATTTACACGCAAAACATTTTCAAACCTCGTTACTTTATTTACGTGTTTAACCCAACACCATTCCACCAGCCAAAGTAGTCGAGCCTGTCATCTTTCATGCACATAAAAAAAATATTGAAACAATATATAGTTGATTGGTTTGAAGAACTTTTATAGTAAGTTTTCAGGAATTCACATAACTCATAAATTAAAATTTGCATAAAACTAAACTAAATAAATAAGATATTCTTTTATTAAGATTGTCTTATTTAATGCATACACATTTGCACTTTTTCACAATGCGCAATTATAATTAAATGTAGTTAATTTTGGTATAATTTTGTGGTGAAAATCAAACCGCAATTAAAGTGTTACTCCTCAAACCCCTAAACCGTAATTGTTGAATAATGAGATGAGAACAAAGACAAGAAAAACGTACTGGTATAACTATTGAACCCATATTCATATAAGACACGAAAAAATATATTTTATCAACGTGATAAGCAACTCCGGTATTAACAATATCTAAAAAAATACAGAATTCTAAATTTACTTTTACGGCTTGTCAAATTATCACGCTTTTTGTGTTCAGCTTCAATTTCTGTTAAATCGCATCTCCCACTTAACTTTCAGACAGCAATACCAATTCGTCTAACTATAAGCTCATCAAAGTCAAGACGCCTCATAGAAACTTGATCTTATTTTTTTTCAAAAATTTGGAATCCTTGTAAAGTAAAGCTGCTTTTGGTCAGAACTGACTGACTGAGTATTTTCATCGAAAAACTTTGCGTTCTTGTTTTCCTCAGTTGGATGACAAATTGCTTAAGGAATACTATTTACTGAAGTGACTAACGGGTAAAAAATTTCTTGAGCTCGGCTCAGCAACCGAATTGAGAATGGAATTTTGGAACTTGTTTTAACTTTTATTGCAGGTGTTTGGGTGACCTGGCTGTTTGATTAGACGTTTAGATGGTATAGGTTTTTTCTTATTTTGAGTCTATGTACTAGGAAAATAAATATCAAAGTACTAGTACTGAAGGGTATCCCTCCACGATAAACAAAAAGTCATTTTTTCTCGTTTCTCGTTTAGCTTCTTGTTGGCTTTTAAGAAAATTCTATATCTACAGCTATGACACTTCATGCGGTTTATGACAAAAAATTAAACAAGATTTGAGTTTTGATACATTCCTTTCATAAAACATTCATGCAAAAAGTGATAATGTGTACTTGCGTACAAGACTTAGCATACAAATTTGCTTCAAATCAATTTTAATTTTACATGGAGTTTAACTGAACAATTTGTCATATACCTAGATACTTGAAACATATTGCAGTATAACGAATACCGCATGCATATTCTTAGAAGCTTTACGTTATTTCTTGACAGCTAAATTTATCCAAAATGTACGATGTCTAGTTAACAGCCTTTCACTGCAAGTTTTAGCTAAGACTGTGGTACGCTTCTTTACACTGACAAGGTTCTTCGAAAATTTGGTATGTAACAGTTTTCTTACTTCAAGCATACATACTAATAGTGCAACACATTCTCCCAAAAGAAGTACAAAAAATAGTATGGAAATATTTCCATATAGTTTAGCTCTCTCCGGAGGTGACTGCTGAACATTCGAGGAGTTTTTGTAAATTAGAACACCGGGCCACCAAGATAATATACCGGACTCCTCGATAGCTCTTTTACGACGAAACAAAACTGGTGGGCCATTTCCTGCAAAACTGATAACCAAATCCTTTTTTATTAACGTTTCGGTGCCAACAGATGTGTAAATCTTATTTAGCTTCTGCTTGGATGCCAGCTCATGACATTTGTATTCTGGCAAAAGAATTGCTGTTTTTTTGCAGGCATTAAGTTTTTCGCTCAGCCATTCCAATTGTTTCGTTAGAAATAGATTTTTCATGAATTCGTACAAACGTTTTCGTTTACTAATGCTAAAATTGAAAATATTGACTTTTATTAGTGGCATAAAAGAATCTTCTAAGTGTTGTAACCTTACTGGCACATTTGGATGAAGTTGACTGGACATAAAAAAGGCAGTCAAGTTTACATGAAATTGCTTTCGTGTATCTATTTCAGACAAACTAATTTCCTCATCGGAACTGTGGTACAGTTCCGTGTTTGTAGTAATAAATTTCGTTTGAAAACCCATATTTGAATTTTCAAGTGAACTTATAGCTCCAATAGCATTCCACCACTCTAATGTGGAACTTGTATCAAAAGAAAATTCTACGTTGACTGCTCGATTGTATAAAGTAAAATTGTTCTGAGTCAATTCCTCTGCTGTTGTGTAAAGTAATGGCTTTCTTGAAGTGATCATATTATAAACATTGGTGTTTTTGTACCCGTTGCTTAAAACCAAACAACTAAGCATCACGGTTGCCAAAATCCATCGGAAGGAGGTCAGATTCATTATGGTTGTTGAGAATGGGTCTCCTTGCTCCAAAAACATTTTGGTCAAAGAGAGAGAAAAACGCATCCACTGTTGTTGATGTTGCGTTGGGTAGGTTAGCAAAAAAAAGACACTGAGCACAATCAATATTGCTACTAGATTTACCCACACGTACAAGTCGTATGCTCTAAACAGTTCCTTGTAAAGATATGATGACAATCCTTTTTGTCCGCATGCTACAAACCGAATGTTAGAAAATTTATGTTCTATCACTAAAAACTTTTTTGAATGTGGCATTACCAGAGCAACTTCGTTTACAAATAAATCAATTGATTCTCGCCCACTCCACCGTTTGGTTTCTTTTTTTCCGTTACTGCATAATCTATTATGAAAGTAAAAGCTATCTATCGCAAAAGTGTAGTTTATCAAAATATCATGCAGTATAACAGTCACAGCTGCCGAAAATTGGTCAGCTTTTTCCTTAAATTCATGTATAGCGTCAATTCTTCGTTTTGTTTTTGCAAAAAGGGAACATTGATTTAATATACTTCCAACACTATTTGGTTTTTTGAAAAGCTCATCTGCCACCAACACACTTATTATTATTGGATCAGGAAAAGAAAGTCGATTTATTTCATGCATTGTAATTTGGCTTAAGTAAATTGATCTGGGCTTACAATAGATACACCCGGTCGGGTCACACACATGGTAAAAACAATAATATACATCAGCTTGAAAGACTTTGGAGTTTTTATGTGACACGCTTAATATGACAAATGTATGGTGCACTAGTTTAGGGGAAGATGCAAAATTGTTATTATGAATGGAATCGGTCCAGATATGTAAACTTTTTTGTGATAGTTGATTGAATAAGTTTGACATCACCAGAATATTGGTGGTTAGTGTGTAAGCTGCGGCTTCAATTTCGTTGCCAGATTCGTCGTGTCGAAACGCTTCTGGATATGTCTGAATATAATCGGGCATTAGGTCATTAGTGAGGTAAAATTTTAGATGAACTAAACTAGTCCATGACTTAGTAGCCACAGAGAATTTGTAAAAATAAATTTCCAAACAATGAGATTTTGTATCACCTGTAGCCAAATTAAATCGGGTTACCAAATTATGGCTAATATTTGGCAACCAAGGGTTAATACCACAACTGAACCTGTCAGCAGTCCAGCAGTGTTTAAATGATTGCGCGTATTTATATGGACTCTTCGATATACAAATTGCAGGAACTGGTTTTCGAATAATTAGTGGTTGCTCGCGCTCCAATATATCAATGCCAAAAAAATTGTCGATTATCACTAATGAACGACTATCTGATAGATTGCTAATAACACTATTCAAATTTCTGATTGGGTTTCGCCTTATTTGTAATGAAGTTTTTACCCAAGTGTTCCGGAATTTCTCTACTTGGTCAGCTTTAGAAGGTTGAACTTCCATAAGGATGGTTCTGTTAACTATTTTAAGTGGAAAAATTGAAACAATGTAGTATTGTCGAGTATTTGCTGCACAACACTGTAAAAGCACATACGTCAAAAAGCCTAGTTTTTCCATATTAATGGATTGCCAAAAGTGGTTTAAAATATAAATCAACTAAAGTTTTCTAGGTAGTAGCTTCCTAGAGTACAAACGTAATGTTGAACGGTTATTCTTGCACAAAAATGTAGTTGAAAAACACTAAAAAGACACCCGGCTGATTTCTCAATTCTATTTGTAAAAAATGTATTTTCAGAATTGCACCAACAAGCTATGCAACAGAATGTACCAGGAATATTTAATTTAGAAATTCAGAAATACATTTTTGTGGCGTTTTGTTAATTTGTAACCATTTGCTTTTAATTCACGAGAAGCAACCGAACTTAGAGGGTTAGAGCATATTTCTTGAGAATTATCAAAACTACTAAATTCAATACACTAAAAACAGCTATCCTTTAGTTTTTTGCAAGTCTGTCAACTACAAAACGACAAAAGTATTCAAGAATCTATTTTTAGACTAACTATATAATCAGGTATTATCCGAAAGCTTGAAATTCCCAAAGGAAAATTGCAAAGTACCATGCTTTGCCAGCCTGACAATGCCACGAAGTACAATGCTCTACTACCTGATAATTTCACTTACAAAATTAATTTTACAAAAATAAGCTTTCTAATATGCTAACAATCAAAAACTACCCAAATGATAATCCATTATTTAATTAAATTTTTTAGCTTGCATGCTTGAATACCAAAGGGAGAGACCGTCGTTTTTTCATTTGTTCATGTAACCGAATTGGTTTAAACTTATTATCTTTTACTACCTAAGAAGCACTACAAGAAAAACACTTAATAAATATATACCGGTTTCGATAAGAACTAAGGTATTTTTAATTAAAAAAAATACTTTAAAATTAATTATTTTAATGAGACATTTCAAACATCTAGCGTATTTTTTCAGATTTCTGCGATATTTTTCAATGTAATTTCCAGATTACCATATTATGTTCTTGCTTAAATTACCATTAATATTTACAGTTGTCATTAGATCCCCATCATTAAAACTTATAATGAATTTGAGTGTGTGCATTGAAATTGTATTCGGTGTTTATTAGATTTTAACAGATTGATTTTACTCGTTCAGCGTTTTATATTTCAGTTTCCCATAAGCATGATTTTATACACAAATAGATTTCTTACAGTTATTTATCCTATTATGAAACGTTGGCAACCAGTTTATGTTTCGCAATTTTGGGTTGAATTCACTCATTTTGTACGACAAATTATCTAATAGCTGGGTATAAAAATTTTGTAATATTGAAAATATTCGACGAAATATTTAGTGGAAAGTCATAAATTCCTTCGGTAAGCTGTTAGAAAACAACTGCCAATTCAACGGAATTGTAAAGAAAAATTCAAAAATATTGTAAGAAATAAATAAATTTATGCTTTGCCACCCGGATAGACATGCAAGTAATTATATAAGTCGTATATAACCAAACGCTATTTCACTTTGGCTTACACTTTAACTTCATTTTACTCCCTATCAAATATTCATAATGGCTTTTATGCTAGCTATGTACATTATATACCTAGTCAATATGTTCGAGCGTTGTAATCCAACCGCAGGTTCTCAATTTTGTTAATCATATTAGCTACTTCAGTTTCGACTGATCTATGTGTGACAAAAGGCCCGATAGTAAAATGCAGACCTCGTTAAATGACAATAGTGCATACATGATATTTTTATGTGCAACGTGTACAAGGAAAACTCACATATGTTCCGTGTTCTTGGTATCGAACAAAACGAAACAATAATAGTAAAGGTTTTTAGATTCTTCTGAATACATACGTAATCATCAACTGATACTAATTTGCATTCTAATAAAGTTATGCGTATACCAGAAGTACAAATACTAAAATATAAAATATAAACAAGACTTTCTCGATTTTTCCGCAGTATTTTAGCTAGCAAATAGGAGTCTATGTCATCAGTAAGTAAGTTTGTTTATTTTCTTGGGCTCGTATATGTTCTGTACAAAACAAAAATTAGTAGAACAGAGTACTACTTATTGCTTGTAAGGCTTCTTCGCTTTACGTTGTGCACAAAACGCCATCAACAGAAGAGCATTTAGTGGGGAATAATGCCGATTCTTGGTTCGGTAGGCTCCAGTACACCAAACAAGTTTGATATTTGAAACCTTCTGGTCGTTCTTTTATTTCAGGATATTCTGTAGAAATGGCCTCACCGCTTGAATTCCAAGAAAACTGACGGGGTAAATGCGCATCTCGTCCTGCTGTCCAGTACCCTAATTACAATTTAGTTAGTTTTGCAATTTGCTAGCATACCAGTTCCAAAACCGTTGATTACCTGTAATAAAGTCTGGTCCATAAGCCGCCTTCAAAGCGTCATCTTGAGCTTTGGAAGTGACCTCGGCAAATTTCATGCCAAGACTTTCACAATATTTGCCTGCGTCAGTCCAGTTCTGTGTAAAGTTTTTTATTAGTACGTGGATAAGTAAAATGAACTGGTTACAAGTTATGGCTTTTGGAAATAGATATTACCACATACCCTCATGACGGATCTATCTCCGAAAAATGATTTTCCGTCAACGGTAGCCACCAATTTTAAATTTGTAGAGATCGGGCCATCTACTAAACATTTTTGTTACAATAATAAAAAAGTTACTTAATTATTATATTATTGAAAATTCATTTGCAGTATTGTGCCTAAATGGATTACCGCTCTGTGCAGAAATGACAATGCCGTAGAGACCCACAAGAAACAGCAGTGCAATGACGGTTTTTGTATTAAACATCGTTGCAAATATTGTATCACTGAGTAATTACTTTCAACAAGGAATTTCATGCATGACAAAATGTGTTGGATGCGGCTCATTTTATATGAGTTTTCTGCTGACGTACGACTGTTTGAAACCATTTCAATTGTAGCATTTAAATCATTATTGACAGACAATTATAATTTTTCGCACGGTACACTTTCATGATCACCATGATTGATTGGTCAATAAGTGCTTTAGTACGACTGAAAAGCTTCAAAGTTAATTAATGGCGCATTCAAGTTTTCAAAGCTAGCTGCAGAGGTATCGGTATAGTTTAGGTTTGACGTCTGTTTTCTTGGAAATACTTGATGGAACGCTTATCATTCATTATATTTTATACATGTATCATGTATTATGTCATATCAATCATTATCGAGTGAGTGAACTTCGACCCATATATTGAACAAAATTGAGACTTGTGTTTTCTGCCCGAGCCAGCATCAATAAACAAACCACTTACAGGACAATAACAACGTTGCACAAAAAAAAGAAATATATCATAAAACCTTATTTTATTATTTCAATCTCCTTAAATAGCCTTAACCCATATGGTGATGACTACGAGTAATATCAAATTAGGTATATATTTTCCAGAGTTGTCAATGAAATAAAAAACAAATGCAAAAATGATAAATTGCGATCACTGATTGCAAAGTCCAAATTATTGAGTTCCACGCGTGTAAATGATTGACATGTAATTTAACCAAATGAATAAGTGGTTTTACTGTTGGATAATTAAATTTACTTTAGGAACAAACAAACAAAGCTGTTAAATGGGATATGAGCTCAGCGTGTGTTTGTGAATTGTAGAGCAATTTGTAATCATAGATAGATAAATAGACACAGATTTATGCTAATGATATTTTAAAAGAACAAATACGGAATATACTTTAGTAGTAGATTGATTCTTGAATATAAACTCTTAGTATTGAAATTTGTAATATGTGACTTAAAGATTATCTTCAGTAAAATGAGGCAAAAGGTTATATACTATATTCTAAAAATCCAAGTATTGGAATTTGTTTTAATATATTTAAAACCTTGTTTTCTAATTTAGACATTGAAAATTTAAAGCCTTCAAATTTTTAAAGTTAGGGAAGCTCAGGAACATTGATGTTAGTGTACATGACAGTTGCATGTATCATGTATTGCATAAGGTTTCTACTTTCGTACTGCAAGGATAATACTTCAAAGCCGACGTTGCATTGTACCGGCTCTGGTAGGTCAGACAAGTCTGATATGGAATGCCCGAAATGTGGTCAAACTGTGGATAGTTTTCGGCAATGTCAATGCCAGTAGAGTTCCATGCAAATTGTCTTCTTTCATGCACGTCTCGTCCAGATGTCCAGTACGCTTTTAAAATTCTTGCTTAGCTTAACTTGTTAAACTTAAATATGTTAAATTATATCGTACCTCCTGTAAAGTCCGGGTCGGAATATGCCTGATCCAAAGCCTCAGCTTGCGACAGTGATGAAATGTCAGCCAGCTTCATGCCCAGGTCACTACAAAATTGGCCAGCTTCCGTCCAATTCTGTAATACACGTGATTTATTCTTTCGAGTACTGTCAAGACGAGAGAGTTATAAACTATTGGAGAGTATGCCATACCCTGGGTGTATTGTCGGCAAAATATGATTTTCCATCCACAGTTACCACCAGCTTTAGGTTAGGGGATATGGGAATGTCTATTTTAATTACAATTACATTAGATCCGACATGACAACCAGATTTTTAAAAAGCTTACTTACCATCATATCTAGGCTCTGTTATTTTAAATCCACCGCAGGCGCCACAAACTAGTAAAGCTAGTAGTATTCTTCTCATTTTGGATAATCAAAAAGCGTTGTACATGTACTTTCAATTTAATCTTATTAAATAAATAAAACTGTAAAGGCCAATGGCGTTAAAATATTTTCTGTGTGTTGTGTGTACACTGGATAACATATAATTATGACAAAATGTGTTTGATATGCTTCCTTTTATATCTTGTTCATGCAGAAGATCACAGCATTGAAACATATATTGATTGATTAAGCATTTTTATGTTTCATTTAGTTTTCACAATAACTTGATTGATTGTTTTTAAAGTGATTAAACAGTACATCTGAAAAGTTCCAAATAAGTTTATTGACGTACTCAAACCACTGAAGCTTAATTCAAACAGTCAAAAACAAGTTTCTGAATAATTGTACCGAATGATAAGAAAACAATCAATTTGTTTGTTTGTCAATCATGTTTTAATGCTGTCAATTGGTTTGTTTGATTTTTATGTATATACACACAAAGGAGTATAATTAATGGTTTACATGCACTGTTGTGATATACCAAAAACATCAATCAATCATGATTGATTAATGCATCCATGTATTGCAAGTTTATCAAAATTAATTGAGACACTCATTGATTTGTTTTCCCAAGCCAGTTCTGGACAACCATCAAGAAAATGCACTTGTTTTTAGGTAGTTTTCTAACCTAATTCTAATTTAATTTTTAACTAGTGAACCAACCCGTCTTGTGTGGTCGACTCCTAACGAATACGCAGGTTTGATATTGTAAACCCCCTTGTCTTTGTAATTCAAGGTGACCGTTGGAAACTGCATCACCAGCTGCGCATTTCATGTAAACTCTCGAGGTAGCTGCGCATCTCGGTCGGACGTCCAGTATCCTAAGTGCAAATTAGTTGTTGTAAATAAATAGAATTGTATTTTGCATTTACCTCCATCCACTTTCCATGATAATATAAACATACAAACGGAATTTAATGTGGTAACAATGTTGTCTGCCAAGCTTTGACAAAACACGGTTATCTTCATCAGGGCGTTGACAAAACATAATTGTATTGCAGAGTTCATGAGGCCTCTATTACTGTAGTCAAAGTCGGGTCCGTATGCGGCTTTCAAAACGTAGTCTTAAATCATAGAAGTTACGGACAAAAACTTCAATTCAGGACTTTCACAATACGCTCCAGCTTCAGTCCAGTTCTGGGATCAACGGTATAAAAGTTATTGCAATTAGTTATTGGGATTTTTACAATGCAGTAAAGTAACCTTGAAACAAAGTGATCCGCAAAAAATTACTTTCCGTCGGCAGTGGCAACCATTTTCAGGTTGGTGTAGGACCATCTGATAATGTAACCAAAAACGTAATTAAAAAATTTTAATTGCCATTGCCATTGCTAATGGCTATTGCCATTGTTGTATCCTTACCTGTATTTAATGGTAGTGCTACAACATAGACACCAACACAGAATAGTAATAATGTTGCTAAAATCACTGCAAACAATGCGTATTTTATCCAACGACATCTTACATGATACTGCTTGGTTAAAATGAGTAATTCTTATTTATATACACCAAACTATGTAGCCCATGCACTAGCTTATAAGTACTTGTCTATTTGCTGTGATGTTGATGGACAATCCATTATCTATGGGAACTTCTTTGCTATACAAGTGTTTACAAAAGAGAATATTGCCAATGAAATACAAGAAAATTTAGTTTGCTTTATTGGTTTAGTAAATAGCGAAGACAACTTAATAAGAATCCATTTCACGTCCGACCGTCCGTTCCCGTTCTTTGTGCTATATCCCCGTAGCCGTTTAAGCACTGTCGTATCATAAGAACTAGACAATTCATTGAATTTTACAAGATGTGATTACTAATTACAAAGTTCAGTTAGTTGTATTAGTTTTATGTTAAAACGTGTGAATGCCTGACTGATTTGTGTTATGAAGACGTTGAATTACTGATTAATAAAGTTGAACACATATATGCTAAACTGAAATGAAATTCTAATTCAAAAATTTTATTGTAGAACATCGTAATTCTAAATTAGTTTTTTAAAACATGCGAATACGTACGACCCCACACATCTTTACAGGGGGATTTGTAGGTCACAACAAAGATAATACAAATAGGCTAAAATATGAAACTGTTTAGAAAAGATAAAGCAAATTGGAAGTAATTATTAGAGAAAAAAGATTCAATGAGCATTTGGTCAAATGTTTAAATAAATCCGATCTGATAATAAAATGGAATTTTGATAATGAAATAAGCTTGCGTTTAAAAATTTATACTTTAATATTGCATTAATATCAACAAATTAAAACGAGCAAATATTCCAGGTAAGAAATTTACTTATTATTTTTGTAAATATTTCTTTCATTTAAATATGCGCAGCAAAATAAACTTCCTTGAATACAAAAATGTATACTCAGTTTATCCAACATTTTTTAATCGATAATATTCAAGTTAAAAAGTTTCAAACCTTGAAAATGCAAAGAAAAATTAGTTAGGTGTTACATGACAGCAATTAATATCCAGCAACATTATGTATTGCATAATGTTTTGATCCAACCCTCACTGCAAGGAAAATGCTTCAATCCAGATGTGCCGTTGTACCGGCTTTCGTAGAGAAGACAGGTCTGGTACGGAGTACCAGAAATGTTGTCAAACCTGGGATAGTCGTCTCTAATGGCAATACCTGTCGAGTTCCAGGTGAATTGTCTTATCTCTTGGGCATCACGTCCGGATGTCCAGTAGCCTTGGTTAACCATGTAATTAACTTTAAATTTGTGAGACTAACAGCATTCCTACAGAAATTATAATATACCTCCAGCAAAGTCAGGGTCGGAATATGAATCATTCAAAGCATCAGCTTGAGATTTTGTTGAAATATCAGCCAACTTCATGCCAAGATCATGACAAAATTTCCCAGCCTCTGTCCAATTCTTTTAAAATGTGACCAGATAATATAAGCAGTACTGTCAGATATAAAACCTTTTCAAAATATAATAGACTCTATAAAACACAGTGTACATACCCGGCCGGTATTGTCAGCAAAATATGATTTTCCATCCACATTTGCCACAAATTTTAAGTTAGTGGATATTGGCGCATCTAATCCAATTAAACTCACGTTAGGTCAAATCAAAATACCCAGATATAAACAATTTTACGTACCCATATTTATAGGATTCGATACGACAAATATTCCGCAGACGCCAACAATGAGAACTGCTGGTAATAACGATTGCATTTTTGACACTCAATAAGTGATAATTATGTTTACTGTTTGCCTTAAACTACTGGACTAAATATGTTTGCAAAGGAGACTGAGAAGTTTATATAATATTCACCATCTCAATTTGTATATTGCATGTATTACAAAATATGATTTTTGTTCCTTTCCATAATTTTTCGTTGACGTAACCCCGTGCTCAGACCATTTCTATCTCAGCATTTTCATTTTTAATGATAGATACATCAGTATTAATTATCATTTTTACTAAACAAGTGTTCACAAATAACTTGATTGATTGCTTATTGAGTATTGAATATGTCAACTGGAAAATCCCGTAATTACTTATTGACGAACTCAAACAACTGAGGCTTACTGCAAAACGAGCCAAAAAGTTTTTTTGTAAATTGTAAATACATGATAGATAAAAAATAAATTGTTCTTCATAAAATGTTTTTCGTGTTCTTGGGGTCCCAATCTATCATGTAAGTGAAATTCGTACCAAATAATTTATCTGCGTGTTAGGCGATGTCTTCACTCAAGTTCTGTGATTTGTTTTCGTGGAAATATTATATGAAGCCACTGCAGGAATGCTGTGTAATATCAATCATGATCGAGTGACACATTGTTGACACACTTTTCAAAGTTAATTGAGGCAACAAATAAGTTCTTTGCACGTGCCGGCATCAATAAACAAACAACTTACAAAAGAAGATAAACAACCAATAATATAAAACCTTGTATAATTCAAAAACAATTTAAATTCCGTGAATTAAGTAATTACAATCTAATATGCAACAGGTGCGTGTAAAATCGCATCTGGGTAAGGGTCGACATTGTTATTGCATTGAAAACAAGTAAAAATTATATGTTGTGATCACTGATTCCAAAGTCTAACCAATACATTTTGAAAGCGTGTTTATGATTGAGTTATTCTTAAGCCGAATGAATAAGTGGTTTGGATTTATCAAGACTACCATTACAACAAATAAACAAATCTGAAAGCAATATAGGTTAAGGTTTTTTGTATGTGGTTTATATTTGTGCGATTTAAAATTTTGTACATAGTCAATCCAACGTAAAATGAATTCATGATTGTACTCCAACCTCCAGTATTTACGTCAGAAACAATATTCCATTATTAGCTCGCTGCTTCAGCAGGAGAGATATTTAAGATTTCGTTGTCCGTTTGTTTGTCTGTCTGTCCGTCTGTCTGTACACTTTATTTTTAAACCAGCAAAATGGGCTCTAAACCAGCAAAATGGGCTCTAAACCAGCAAAATGGGCTCTAAACCAGCAAAATGGGCTCTAAACCTGCAAAATTGGTTATAAACCTGCAAATTGGGCTCTAAACCAGCAAAATGGGCTTTTAGGAAGCCCAGGTGGGCTTAAATTGGCCAGAATGGGTTTTTATTAGCTCGCTGCTTCAGCAGGAGAGCTATTTAAGATAAAACGTTTGTTTGTCTGTGTGTCCGTCCGTCCGGAGGCTTTATTTTTAAACCAGGCTAAATGGTCCCTATACCAGGCTAAATGGCTCTATATCAGGCTTTATGGGCTCTATACCAGGCTAAATGGGCCTTATAAAGGGTGTGTACTTGTTATGGAGACATTCATGCAGATAGACATTATATGCAAATGAAGGCAGCATATAAAAAATCGAATGCACTATAAGATAGCTCATTATTCGGGGGTTATATGATGTATTTTTCCGTTTGTCAAAAATAACGCATCGTCATGAAATCCCGGGAAAATGAAGAGTCTTCAAAATGGGTTATATCCTACTTCGAAAATGTCCCTGATCGGTCAAAGATTAAAACCGTGAAACACTTTGTAGAGAAAGGTATGCGCCAGACTGTTATATACAAAATAATTCAGGGATATTCATCTACAAAAACACTAGGCTGTATTTTTTTTGAATGACGTTTTGAAGCGTTGGCTCCCTTAAGAAACTTGCAACCGACTTCAGAGTTGTTCAACGAACAGTCCTCCCCTTCAATTAGCGCTACAGCCAACAAACTCAACGTTAGCCCACAAGCGCTAGGTCAAATTAAACTTCAGAAGGTGGGCATCAAAGCGTACACCAAGCACCCGACACCCATGTGTGTCAAGGATCAGGAACACGGTCCAAAATTTGAAGCCCGATTTGTTTACAAAAAAACTTTCTAAAACCCATGTTATTTATGACTAGGACTACGTCTATTTGGATGCTCAAGATATTCCTGAAAACAAATATTTCCTTGCCTCCAACCCTAAGAAATTTCCACGAAGCAAAAAAGTGCAGCTAAAAGCCAAGTTCATCAAACTATTGACGGTATGGCAGGCTATGGACGAAAATGGGAGCGTTTCCGAACCTTATATTACCGAGGGGACTATGCTTGGAAAGAACGGTCCTGAGGAACGTTTGATGGCACGTCTAATTCCGGTTATTGTTGAGCACAATAACCGTGAAAAAGTTATCTTCTGGCCAGATATCACGACTTCACACTAGGCCAGTTACGTAACTCCTACCTGGAAACTCAAAACACCGATTTTGTACCAAAATCTAAAAATGCTCCAATTATTCCACTGGCCAAAGGAATCGAAATAGTTTGGAGTTTATACAAAGCGGAGCACTCCAATCAACAAAACCCACCCACTTTACTCCGAGATTTCCCTACTATTTAGAAAAAAATCACTACCAAAGTGGCAGCGTCATCGGGATATGAGGTTGGAGTATAAGCCGAACGAAAACTTTACAGCACTAGAAACAAAGGCATCAATGAATCTAAATTTATGTGAATATTGTTAACTATTAGTAGTACTAAATGTTTAAAAATATTGTAGTTCAATAAAGCTTAAATATTAGAAAATGTCACATTTTCAAAAATGTCTCCATAACAAGTACGCACCCTTTATCAGGCTAAATGGGCCTTATACTAAGCGAACTGAGCTTTTAACCAGATTAAATGGGTTCCAGGCAGTACAGGTTTCTGTGCAGTAAACGCGGTTGGGTTTACATTTTTATGGGTTTTAGCAGCGAGCATCTTTCAATGCCTTAGCATGGATGTTTAAGATGTAGTGTGTCTGTCTGTCTTTCTGTGTGTCCGTCTACTTTATTTTGGGGCTAAATGTGCTTCAAACGAGGCTAAATGGGCTTTGAACCAGGCTGAATCTGCTTCAAATCGGCACAAATGGGATTCAAACCAGGCAAAGTGGGCTTTTGGACAAGGTAAATAAGCTCTGAACTAAAACAATCAGGCACAAATTTAGCAGAATTGGGCTTTATACCAGGAAAAACTGACTTTAAACAAGAAAAAATCGTATTATATTTGGGGTTGTGTTGTAGGCATGTTTACATTCCTATATGTTCTAGCAACGAGCGTTTTTATGGTTTACCATTGATTTGTTACTTTTTAATTTTTTTTGCATACATATTTATTTCTAGAAATAAACACCGGTATGACTAAAAATTGTAATCTTGCTTAAAATGAAATTTTGTGTGAGTGTTTTTCGATCGTATTTTACTTGCGTATTTAATACAATATTGCAGCATCTTATTATGTGCTGCACAACACGTATAAATCGGGCTTATGACATGGAAAGAATCTTACTACAGTAGCATTGCTAGGATAGACGTCAAAAAAGATACACGTTTGATATTGTGTATCTCTAAGATTTTCAATTTTAAAATATTCGTTTGAAATTGCGTCACCAGTAGAGTTCCAGGAGAATTCACGAGGAAGCTGCGCATCTCCCCCAGCAATTAAATTACCTATACATAATTTACTATAAGTTTATTAACTGAATAACACGGTAAAGTTGTACTGATCAACTTTTGCTTACCATTATGAAAATCGGATAAAGAATTAGCCGCAGTTAAAGCATCAAATTGAGCCTTGGACGTAATGTACGCCAACTTCATTCCAAGACCCGCGCAAATGTTCTCCAGCAGCAGTCCAGTTCTAAATTGCAATTTTTTATTAATCAACTATGTTATTGAAAGCATTAGAAACTAAATGATATAAAATACCATCATAGATTGTTCCGCAAAAAACCACTTCCTGTCAACGGTGTGCTAGTAACTTCGAATTAGGAGATATTGGAGCACCTAAGAACGCAAGTACAACAATATACAGGAACAAAGTTCATTGCTTTTTAAATAACTAATTTTGTAATCTTACGCCAAAATACGGGATCCGTAGACTCCCATCAACAAAAGAATTGCTACTAGGACCTTAATGTTTAAAATAAATGCAAATTATAAACGGTCCACTCAGCTAATGCATACTGAATCCAGTACTGACAAACGTTAAAAAACGTTTCGGATTATCAAAATTTTATAAACGATCCTGTTGACGTAAACTGTAGACGTTGAAGTGATTAAGGTTGACAGTTTGACTGATTTGCTACTAATAACTGCGTTACCAGTGTACACTCAGCATATTTAGCCAAACTGTGAGTAACGTATTCATAAGCTTACGCTAAGTGCAAGAACATGTTTAATGATAAGAAATAAAAACTACTTGTTTAGCCAATATCAAAATTATATGCTTTGAACGCAGTTGGGGAAGCACTCTGTACTTTACAGCATGTCCAAGAAGTAGGATGACAAAATTCATTTTCCTATAAAAACTCACCAACGCGTTTTTAACAAACAATCCTAGTACATTATGACTAAGCTATCCTTTGAGTATAAGTGCAAAAAACGTCTTGTCCAGTGACCTTCCGTTTTCCCATGATGTCATTTTAAATTAAGTGACGCCATCTACGAAATTTCCCGGTACTAAAATTTTTGTGTACTGCGTGTACTTATTCTTACATTGCGAGTTCCAAGTAACTTATGGATACAAATCGATTTCTACAATGTATTCACAATACATTTCTCTACAATCTCAAACCAGAACATTAGTTTCATTTTCCTTGCATTTTTGTGCACAGACGATTTTTGATCAAGTGATCTTAAATTACGAGCTTTTGCTTATTGGTGGGATTTTTTCTACAATGCAATCACTACAAGTACTTTCTCTGCACACTCTGGAAGCTAAGAAAATGGGCTACAAACAACGTATAAACAAATACAATTTCATAAATTGTATGCTAAGTTTGACCACTTCAAGCATTTGGAAGAACTTTATTAAAAAATTTAGTGTTCTTTCAAAAATGGCTAAAAATTGAATTTCTCATAATTTTCTTTGTACGCAGTCTCAAAGTTAGTCTCATAGCTCATTTGAATGCCCATCTTTTGGGAACTCTTTCATTGTCGATAACTGTGCAACTACTTTTACGAGAGAGAGTAGGCAAAGGATTAAATATCGTCGATGTCATATTACTTTGTGTCAAGTACTTGTATGCTAGAACGTGCATTGTGCCAAGTAAATTGTTGCTCAAACGTGCATTGTGTCAAGGCTTTCAATGCCCGTACGTGCATTGTGCCAAGTGGATCAATGCTAGGTCGTGCAATGAGTCAACGCAGGGTCCAACAGGGGGTGACAAAAGGTGCTAAGGCAAGCACTGGGGCAAAGTGAGCTTCTGGCGGAGAAAAAATCTCCAGACTTTTGGCTCCATTTTGGTACCAAACACATGTACAGATCAAAGATGCAAGTAAATAAAATGGGCATAAGAAAATCTGTTCACGAGTCTGCAGAATGCAAGTAAACTCACGTCGTGGTTTTTGAAAAATTCAATAAAACTTAACATTTTTGGTAGTTATCTTTAGTTTTTCTGCAAAAATGCACAATCAAGGGGATGGGAATAGTTGGGAGTTTGAAGAAGGTGGAGATAATTTGGAATCTGAAGAAGGTGGAGATAGTTCCAACTTATTTTCTGCTTCTGAACTGCTTGAGATTGTACAAACCGCTGGATGATCTGGATCAATAAAAGGTAAGGGCCATTACAATCAAAGAAAATATGATTGAAATGCTGTTTTTCTAACAAAGCTTTTAAAAATCTAATCAAAGTACGGATGGACATTATTCTTGTCCATTAGTTGCTGGCATCTGGCCCACCAAAGTCACGATGGATTTCATGAGTGATACTGAAGAAAATCACAAGGGTATTGCAGGGAACATTTCACAGTTACCGAATGGACTAAAACTCCAGATTCCAACATCTTTAGGAAGATTTAGTTCACTGGAGGTTATTGAGCATGTAAATTAAGCAATTCATTTATTACCAGTATTCTTATTATAATATTCCAATACATTACATTACTAGTCATGTTATTAATGAATCACTTTTTCTTGCTTTCAAAAAGGACCCTGAGACGCGGGACCTTGAAAGTGCACTGATTAGTCCTTCATGTCGAAAGAAAGGGTTACAAAAGATGTCATGGAAACGGGAAGTACAAAAGTCAAGGCGTATGCGGGGAGAAGACTATCTGGGCTTTGAGCGCGTGGAAACCAACCATGGATTTGAAAGAAAACTGACTAAAGTCAAGGAAGGAAGGAAAATGGGCTTGAGATGTACATCTAAAAACTGCACTAGAACTAAGCTTCGGACTTGCAGTAAATTCTCGGAGGATGAAAGGCAGAAGCTGTTCAATGAGTTCTGGCAAAACATGGACTGGGGACAGAAAAAGGCATATGTTCGGAGTCTAGTGGATGTAGTTGATCCTAAATTCAAGCGAAACTTGGAGGTTTCAAAGAGGGAAAAGTCGTTCCTCTACTATTTAAAACGCGAAGGAATCAGGCACCAGGTTTGTCGTGCTATGTTTCTAAATACGCTTGGATTAGGAAGGAGACAGTTGTTGAGTTGGCTCAATTCCGACAAGAAAGTGGACCAAAAGCCGCGCAATCCTCCGGTGACTCAAAAACGCAAAATTGCGCAACAATTTTTGAATGATCTTCCAAAACTTCCAAGCCATTACTGTCGCTCATCAACATCAAAAATGTACTTGGAACCGATTTTTGGAAGCCAAGCTGACGTCTACAAAGTGTATACTAATTTCTGCTCTGAGAATGGCTATCCTGCAACCAAACGGAACTGTTTTGCCGACATATTTAAATCCATGAATATTGGACTATATCAGCCAAAGAAGGATAAGTGTGATATCTGTAGCAGTTACGAAATTGGAAATGTTCCATCAGGCAAGTATGAATCTCATCGCAAACGAGCCCAGCTAGCACGTGAAGAAAAGAAGAAAGACAAAAATGCTGCCATTAATAATAGGGATTGTCATGTGGTTACCATGGACGTCCAGGCAGTTATGTTGTCTCCGGTTTTAAATGCTAGTTCGCTTTATTATAAAACAAAGCTGATAGTTCACAACTATACTGTATACGACATGGTGTCCCGAAACACAAAATGTTATTTATGGGATGAAACCAATGGACAGCTTGTTGCTTCGGTGTTTGCTACCTGCTTACGAAATTATCTAGAAGAAAAGTTCCCGGATGATTTGCCTATAATCATTTATAGTGATGGATGCACAAACCAAAACCGCAACGTAGTGCTTGCTAATGCTTTACTGGATTTGGCAGTTACTACTGGAAAACCTATATATCAAAAATTTCTGGAAAAAGGACACACGCAGATGGAGGTTGACTCGGTGCACGCGACTATACAGCGCCAAATTAAAGGCAAAACGATTTATGTTCCTGGTGACTACGTTAAAATTTGCAAAGAAAGCAAGAAAAAACCCCGAACCATATGAAGTGAAACAGATGACCTACACTGAATTTTTGGATTTCTCAAAAATACAACAATGCGATACAATAGTATTCGACCAGGCAACAAAACCGGAGATCCACCCGTAACGGCAATTCGCCAACTCCAGTACTTACCGAATGGCATCATAAATTACAAATTTGATTACGAGTCGGAGTGGTCACCGTTACCTCGTACCAGTCGTGAAATCAGCCGAATTCGGTCGAACTCGAAACTATACCAAAAGTCTCTTCCTATTTCAAAAAGAAAGCATCAGGATCTAATGGATTTGCTTAATGTGCTTCCAGAGAAATATCATCAATTTTACAAAAATTTACCACAATTATAAATGTTTTTTCGGTAGCCTTACGTGCTCGAAGATCTGCTACAGCTTTATGAGAGCCACAGAAAAGTTCAAATTTTATTCGGTGTCATTTTTATGTAAACATTATACTTCAGAATGATTCGTAATTTGATCCGATAATAAATGTACTCTTAAGCGACTCAAATTTCTTGATAAAACGTGGTTCTGTTTTATTATTTGATTTTCTCAAAACTTTGGAAAATTGCCTTAGCACGTTTTCCTGAAAATTTGACATTTGAGTTGTCACTTTGCACAATCTAGCAGTCAAGGCGTTAGCACAATGCCTATACGAGCATTCAAACCCTTGACACAATGCACGTTTGGGCAACGATTTACTTGGCACAATGCACGTTCTTGCATCCGAGTACTTGACACAAAGTAATATGACATCGACGATATGATCGTTCAAAGAAAAATCTGGAAAAATAAAAATCGAAATTGCTGTATTCAACATCAAGCTACTGCAATATCGTAAGGTTTTTTGAAAAAACTTATATATCACTAAAATCTACTAAGTTTAGTGTACCCAAGCATAACTTTGTCTGCTTGAAATTGCCCGTATGTAAGTTATTATAAATGCATTCATTTTGTCATCCTACTTCTTGGACATGTTGTATAATGGACCAAAACATGCCCACTGATACATACAAAATTGTTACACAGTTTTTGCAACTTACAAACTCCCATACTCAATTAACTATTACTCGGATACATGCTGTTACGATGACATAATGTCAAGCCACATAAAATTTGTGTTACCGACATTGACATTGGTAAATTAGTTAGCATACAAAGCATCAGTCGACACCGGGAAATGCTGTGCCAGTGACAGACAAATCTGTGTTCCTTTGCCAGAAGATTCTGTGTGAGAGTTGGAGTTATTTGATTAGCGAGATTAACTAAAAAATTCATCAGTTTCAAACAAGCTCGTACTAAACGGTTTGGTAAACACGAGGCATAAGCATGACTATCACATGGCAAGTGCATTTAAGGAATGCTATCATTAAATGGAGTAGAACATTGAATCAAGGGCCTTGATTCAGAGAAACTCGCTTAAAATGAACGTATTCCGTACACTTTCCAGTGTCTGTAAACATTCAACTTATGGGACAAAATACGTAAAACAACAATTTAAAACTTACCATTATATCACTTCACAAAATGAATTTTAAGCTTGACTGCTACACGTGCGCAATTAGGTGTTATTAGCTCGCTGCTTCTGCAGGAGAGCTATTTAAGATATCGGTGTCCGTTTGTCCGTCTGTCCGTCTGTCCGTCCGTCCGTCCGTCTGTAGACTTTATTTTTGGGCTTTTGCGCTCTAAACCAAGGTAAATGGGCTCTAAACCAGGGTAAATGGGCTCTAAACCAGGGTAAATGGGCTCTAAACCAGGGTAAATGGGCTCTAAACCAGGGTAGATGGGCTCTAAACCAGGGTAAATGGGCTCTAAACCAGGGTAAATTGGCTCTAAACCAGGGTAAATGGGCTCTTAACCAGAGTAAGTGGGCTCTAAACCAGAGTAAGTGGGTTCTAAACCAGTTTAAATGGCCTCTAAACCAGCAAAGTGGGTTCAAAATCAGAGTAAATGGGTTTTAAACCAGTTTAAATGGGCTCTAAACCAGCAAAATGGGCTCTAATCCAGGCTAAATGGGCTCTAAATCAGGTTAAATGGGCTCTAAATCAGGTTAAATGGGCTCTAAACCAGATTAAATCGGCTCTAGACCAGGTTAAATCGGCTTATTATTATATTCATATTATCGTCTTTAGCAGCGAGCATTTTTAATGGTTTACCATGGATGTTTACTTACTGCATTCATCATAGATTTTGTCGTAGAACCTTTTGACTACTTAGACACTCATCGTTGTTAGCAGCGAGCATTTTTCAATGGCTTACCATGGATGTTTTATTATCAGAGAAGAAACAAAACAACATTTTATCTTATTGAAGTCTTATTGAATATGAGTAAGACCACGTGATGGTGAGCAGTGAAAAATAGATTTCCTAGGATTTTAAAAGTTTCCATATGGTATGAAAGCACGTATGACGTGAAACTCTTCCGCAGAAATTTGGAGTCTCAACTTGCCCCAGTACTGCGGGACGGCGGCGTAAAATTTTGACGTCTATGGAAATATTGAATCCACAGTAACTTTACATCGAAATTAAATGGGAGGCTGAAACTTTTTGGAGGAAGATAGAACATATTGGAGGTCTTATAACCAAAATTTGGTTTCGTGACCACCGTTTTTTGCATTAGCAAAAAAATATTATTTAAATAAATTGGAAATTTTCTTTACCAATTTCGAATTATGTGGACTTGCTAATGTCTAAAAAGCCCGAATTGATAACTATAATTGTGGTGACCATCTAGCAAATTCTGTGTTCTATCAATCGCAAAAAACCTTACTAAAACACGTTGAGTTTTCTAGGAGTTATGATTAAAATTGTACACCAACATGAATTTCTTGTTTGACTTTTTGACACTTAAATGCTTATTACTGCCAAACTAATGACTTTCTAGGAGAAGTTGAATATGCGTTGGAAAGCGCATTGTCTGTTCTCTTAGTCGTATTAGTTCCGGCTTCTAAATTTATTCCTAGCAAAAGTTGTGTATGATCGTGTTAACCTACTTACGTCCCAGGTAAAATGACCAAATTGTAATGAATCGGTCATAACTTTTTTTGTAGGACGAAATTTAAAAAACTGAGAGACCACCTTTTAGAGCAACTCTTAAGAATGTGTTTGGTGGTCTAATCATGAAAATTGATTCATCTATTGCAAAGTTGTGACCAAAACAAAATTGTGACTTGCAGCACTTATGCGCGTTTTCTTTAATACGAATAGTGCTTTTGTCTTACTATCTTCATAATGACTATATATTTAGGCAAGATAAAGAGTTTTTCTTTGAAAAATGTCTTTTCTGGCAACTTTTTTGTCCATATATGCTTTCTAGAAAACCATTTCAAATGGTTCACTATGAATTTATTATGGTACTATAGGAAAGCCCAAAAGCAACGTTATTTTGATTAGGAAATGTCAAAGCAAACTATGCAAATAATAACTTAATGCTGTTCACCACAAGAAGCAATTTTAAGACAACATGTTTTGGAATGCATTAAAGCTAGGGAAATCTGGTTTAGAAAGTGCAACTTAATAAGACATCAAATTTACCAGAAGTATTTTCTTTAATAAAATTATAACATAATTATAAATACTAATAATAAGTCTTTATTTTAAAGCATTTACAAAGTTACACTGTTAATTTTAAGAAGGTTATAAGGTTACATAGAATTTTTAATTCGTACTTAATGAATAATAACAACACTTACCCAATACTAAACGAATACGTAGATTAACACCTTATTTGCTTACGACTAATATAATAACAAAGCTTCAAATAGATATTATTTTAGCAAAATATACTTGTTTACACAATAGCAATATCCGCAATCTGCATAATACACTCACTTTTCCTTAAACTTCCATATTTTTTAGTTTTAGAAAAGTATTTACATCAACCTGTGGTAAGCTGAAACTACGACCAGACCTGGTACTAGGAATTGGATTTGAGATTTTGCTCAGTACATTTTGGGACACAATTGTATGCTTTACTTGATATGTAGGCCTGGTTAGCTGAATATTATTTAAAAATATTGTCGTTTTAAAGCACTCTAACACAATCTCATTTCTCTCCGCTTCCACAATTTCACCGATTTCAATACTATTACCTACTTTAGCTATAACATATTCGCCTGGCGCATACTGATTTTGTAGCATTTTGTCTAATGATATTATACTAAATCCTGTTTGCAACGAATACGTTCTAACTTCGCATTCTGATTCAGAAAATTTTCTAATCGAATGAAAACCTTTGGTTCCAGAAATAGTACTACCATTTTCAAATCTTGGTTTCAGCGTTTCCACATAGTGTTTTTGAACTTGCTCTTTGCTAACATAAATAAAGGTTCTGTTTGTTATTCCATCGAATTTGTCTTTGCTTACCCAAAATTCGAACATTTCCTGGGGAGTTGTAATTTGGCTAGCATGCTTACTTCTTCCTAGACTTTCAGTTCGCACTGTGCGTTTTATTAATGCCGCCAAACGATCGCAAGAACCTTTACCGTGAGCTGTTGGGAAGAACTCCAGACTTGCATTGCAAGTAAAATCCTTTTCATGGAACATCATATTTATTATATTTTTCCAATTTTTGTATTGCGCAGCTGAACCATCGGATATATATCTAATCATTTCAATATTTGTATGAACAGTTTTGATAAGTTTCATTGCTTCAACCAGAAATGCATGATATGATATCGTATTATGTTGCATTTCGTTACTAATGACAACAATTTCATGGTGCTTTAGTTCGAACTGTCGTTCTTCACTATTGATACCCGGAGTTTCTACAAAATACTCTACATAAAATGGGTGTATTCAATACACTGTATTGTGGCCTGCCTATGACCCCAATGGGCACTCTGAACTTCGTCCTGAAAAACAAAACTGTAATTCTGTGCAAAATCCACAGTTACCAAAACTTCATTAATGCGATTGTATGCAGTACTGCAATCTCGCCACTCATCGAGAAATTTATTCTGTTGCCTAACTAGGAAATGGTGTTTTAGTATTTTTGGTAACATCTGTCTAAAACGGTTTAAAAAATCAGAGATATTTTCTGTAACTTTCAATTTTTCAGTTCTGTCAGTATGTGTCCACTGAAAGTAGGTAACCGAATCTACATTTTCAAGCAAGTTTTCTAGGCTATCAAGTGCACTGGATTTAGGACAGCTAGGACGGAAACCAAGCATACATTTTTCCTGTGTCTGGTCACAAGGAAATAGTTCTAATATTGTTTTGAGTTTTATCTCGTCGCCAAAGATCCCCAGCAAAAGATCAAAATTCTCATGGATTATGCAGGTGCAGGTATTATGATACAACCTTTTTCCAATTGGAATGACTTCCGTGGGTCTATATTCTTGAAATTTACTTAAGCCTACCTCATGTTCTGGGTATTTGTAGCAAAACTCGGTGTAAAGCTCAGGTATTGTAGTCTGTAACCTATATTTTCCCACGGGTTCCTTCTTCTTTTTTCCTGGTACTTTAACGAGTATTGTATCTCGCTGACCTGCCAATGAACGGCTATTGTCTGGATGCTTGTAGTATTCCTTTATCAGGTTTACCGTTTCTGGAGCATGCTTTCGCTGGCTTGTTCTATTGACGACCGGAGAAGTAAATGGTCCCTTTTCTTTTCTAAGCGCTTTAGCTTTAGTCACTGTGTTTCTGGAACACTTCAGCAGCTCGCTAACACGGCTTGTTGGCAAATCTTCCGGCATTGCCGTTAAGATCTTGTATTTTTCCAAGTTGTCCAAGGTTTTAAATGTGCTACTTGCCTTAAAAACCAAGTCTTTACATGAACTACAAGTGTCAATTGAGTACAATTTTTTTCTGGCCACCATTTCCATTTTTGTTTTCATAGATTCTATAGCTTGAGTAAGCTTATCACCAACTTCACTGAAATCAATGGAATCAAGTGGTTTGATATGAAGTGCTACAAGGCAATTATTGATTGCCTCCAGAGCAACTTTTCTTTCAATATCTGTGTACTGGTAGTTAGTATCATCTACATCGTCCTCATTTTCACTGAGCACATCACAAAACATTTCGTTGTCCTCATCTCCAATCGCTAGGCTGTACAGGGAAAGATCCATTGATTCGTCTTGATGGGCAGAAAGCTTCATCCTCTTAACGGTTTCGTTTTCCTCAAATTGCGTTGACAAATCCATTCCAGCGGTACCGGTACCACGTTTTAATGACCTGTAAAACAAAAAACAACACCAATGTTCAAATTGATTGATTGAGTTCAATATTTTTTGAATATTATATATATTTATCCATAAGTTTACCTACCTTACTGGAATGTCACCAGGCACACTGTCAGAATTTCTATCAACTTTGAATCTGTAAATCCTCGGACGACATTTGCTGCAAATAACTGCACCAGTCACCAAATTAATTGTTGGCTTAACCTTCTCCACCATGTCGTCAGTAATTTTCCGAAAATCTTTGCTATGATACTCATCGCTAAGTTGAAAAGGATTGCAACACGTAATAGACGACTCTACGTTTCGTTGTAGGTCAAGAAGACGCAATCTGCAAGTTTCACACAAAAACGATCCGATGTGCAATTTGTCCAAATGTGTTGGAAACTTTAGTAAAGTTTTGTCTGTCACTGGCCTTAAACCGGAAACTGAATGATCTCCAATGGACAATGGATCAACGCATGTCCGCAAAGTTTGACGCTTTTCGGAAGACATATTAACGGCAGAACAACGGAACGAGCTCAAATTTTTAAAATTATAAAAAGTTTGGCAATATTTAACCCATAAAAGCAGTAAAATCAACTTTAAAAAAATTAAACTTAAATTTCTCAACGACAGAGCTGATGCTCTTTCGTTTTTAGGAAAAGCTACAAATTTAAAATTCATTTTTTGTACTTCAAAAAACCAAAAAACTAAACATGACTGGATCCTTGCAATACTTTGCATATTTACTTAGTTCTTATCCTTTTTTGGGAAGCGTTTATGCTTTAGTACGTGAGCGAGCTTCTTATATTCTTATCTCACTATATACTCATTTGCATGCCTTAAAACTACTACGTAAGTGTCTCGTTTAAGGCTCGTTATCTCATGATCACTCATATCAAATTTGAAAGCATCATTTCATTAGACTACTGACCCACATAGTATTTTGCATGTTGTGTTTCCATGTCTTAAAAGCCCGAAATAAAACAAATAATGCAAATACAAACCGATATGCTTTATATGCTACTAATTTTCTACATAATCAGCAACTACAATCAAAATGCATAAAAATTAAATGAAGATTTTCCCCGAAGGTTTTCATTGCTTCAATAGCATTATCCCATCACATGAAATTTTAAATTTTACAAACTCAGTCCTGGACGTCATGTATGATGTGTACGCAGGACGCAAACGCAGATTGTTCTTATTTAAGTTTTCCCTTAGTGCTGGCTAACTACAACTTATAACGCTGGTATTACGAAAGTTTATGAAGAAAGCGAAAGATTTTTTGTAAACTTGTAACAGTCTTTGTAACTTTTTAAATGCTTTAAAATAAAGATATAATTTATTATTAATATTTGTAAATATTTTTATTTAATTTATCTTACTAAAGAAAATACTTCTTGCAAATCCGACGTCTTATTAAGTTGCATTTTCTAATTTCATAAGTTGCATTAAACATTTCCATAGATTCACTCCATTGCACAATTTCAATTCAATTCACAATTTCAACGCTGTTCACCACAATTGCTTCTTGTGGTGAACAGCATTAAGTTATTATTTGCATAGTTTGCTTTGACATTTCCTAATCAAAATAACGTTGCTTTTGGGCTTTCCTATAGTACCTTAATAAATTCATAGTGAACCATTTGAAATGGTTTTCTAGAAAGCATATATGGACAAAAAAGTTGCCAGAAAAGACATTTTTCAAAGAAAAACTCTTTATCTTGCCTAAATATATAGTCATTATGAAGATAGTAAGACAAAAGCACTATTCGTATTAAAGAAAACGCGCATAAGTGCTGCAAGTCACAATTTTGTTTTGGTCACAACTTTGCAATAGATGAATCAATTTTCATGATTAGACCACCAAACACATTCTTAAGAGTTGCTCTAAAAGGTGGTCTCTCAGTTTTTTAAATTTCGTCCTACAAAAAAAGTTATGACCGATTCATTACAATTTGGTCATTTTACCTGGGACGTAAGTAGGTTAACACGATCATACACAACTTTTGCTAGGAATAAATTTAGAAGCCGGAACTAATACGACTAAGAGAACAGACAATGCGCTTTCCAACGCATATTCAACTTCTCCTAGAAAGTCATTAGTTTGGCAGTAATAAGCATTTAAGTGTCAAAAAGTCAAACAAGAAATTCATGTTGGTGTACAATTTTAATCATAACTCCTAGAAAACTCAACGTGTTTTAGTAAGGTTTTTTGCGATTGATAGAACACAGAATTTGCTAGATGGTCACCACAATTATAGTTATCAATTCGGGCTTTTTAGACATTAGCAAGTCCACATAATTCGAAATTGGTAAAGAAAATTTCCAATTTATTTAAATAATATTTTTTTGCTAATGCAAAAAACGGTGGTCACGAAACCAAATTTTGGTTATAAGACCTCCAATATGTTCTATCTTCCTCCAAAAAGTTTCAGCCTCCCATTTAATTTCGATGTAAAGTTACTGTGGATTCAATATTTCCATAGACGTCAAAATTTTACGCCGCCGTCCCGCAGTACTGGGGCAAGTTGAGACTCCAAATTTCTGCGGAAGAGTTTCACGTCATACGTGCTTTCATACCATATGGAAACTTTTAAAATCCTAGGAAATCTATTTTTCACTGCTCACCATCACGTGGTCTTACTCTATACATTAAGTACTGAACAGCATATATATTGAAAATGTTGTAAAGCATCAACTTTGTTTTTGACAGTTTATCAAGCTGAACATTGACACATGTATTTTTGCACTTGCCGGCCGGCGTAAACAATCCCCTTTCATGGCAAAAAACATGCAAGAATATAATGCAACTTTGTACATTATCAGTTCCCTTGATTATTCTTGACCCTGATTGCGACATGTATGTAAATGTTGTTGCATATTATGTGAAGTGACTGAGTACTTTTTCTGTGTATGAAAGAACAATTACGATAATCAGCTAAAAAATGACAAATCGTTCAATGCAATATTTGTTTTCGTAGTTGTGATCAACTGTAATTTAAGGAAAGTTGCTTGGTAAAATGCAGCTGAAAATAAAGAAATTACAGAATACAAAAAGTGTTTATATGTGATTGATATGTAATTTAAAAGCTCTATTGTTTTTGAAGTTTGAGTTTTTGGTTTTATTTGATGTGACGGGAATGATAAATAACACCTATATGTGTCAAGTATTGCATAAAGTATAGCGGAACGCACTGCAAGGATAATATTTCAAACCAGACGTGGAAATGTACCGGCTCTCGTATTGCAGGCAAGTCTGAAATGGAATGCCCGTGTGGTCAAACCGTGGATAGTTTTCGGCAATGTCAATGCCAGTGGAGTTCCAAGCAAACTGTCTTCTTTCATGAACATCTCGTCCAGATGTCCAGTACCCTTTTAAAATGCTTAATTAACTTAAATTTTTAAACAAAAAATGCTAAGCTTAGCATACCTCCTTTAAAATCTGGGTCAGAAAATGCCTGATCCAAAGCCGCAGTTTGCGACTCTGATGAAATATCAGCCAACTTCATTCCAAGATCAGTACAAAATATCCCAGCCTCCGTCCAGTTCTGTAATAGACGTGATTTGTTCTTTAGAATATTTTCGGTGCAGGAGTATACTGTCGGAAAATATGCATACCCGGAGTGTATTGTCGGCGAAAAAGGATTTTCCATCAACCGTTACCACCAGCTTTAGGTTAGGAGATATGGGACTGTCTATTTCAATTAAATTTATGTCAGATCATATATAGCAACAAGAAATCGAGAATTTGACTTACCATCATTTACAAGCTTTGTTATTACAAATTTACCACAGGCACCAACAACTAGTAGTACTGGTATTAAGCTTCTCATTTTTTGTTGCACAAAAACGATAAATATGTACGAGCGATTTAATTTTCTTAACTAAATAGAATTGCACGGAATAATGGCGTTCTAGTAACTTGCATGTGTTTTGTGTATACTGGATAACCTACATTATGACAAAATGGGTCTGTAATGCTCGTTTTATACCATGCTTCTGTTGACGTAAGTTTGTGCTGAGAATTTTTTCTATCTTGGCATTGAAATCATTATTGGATTAACGCTGTCAATTATATTTCTCATCTTATAAAACTAGGGTTTCTCAAATAACATGATTGATTACTTAATGGTAAAGTGATGTTATTTGAGAACACAGGGCAATTGGAACTAATGATAAGAAAAAAAATTGTTATATATTCATACAAACCTATGGCGGTCGATCTATCCCAAAAAGTTATCTGCTTGTCGAATATTGTTTTTAATGGAACGAAGTTTTGACGTTTGCTTTTATGTATAATATATTAATAAATGTATTGATCGTTCTACATGAACAGCCGTCATATACTGAAAATATTATGATGAAGTAACATCTTTGACATCAAAATTAATTCAGATCATACAGTTTATTATTTTTCATAGAATGGTAGCTGTCACACATGAAATGATCTATTGTTTACTTAGTGATTGAACTTGATGACGGAGCAATCCCCAATTAATTTATTCAAACTTCTAAAGCGTACCGCAAACCTGGTCTAATACAGGTTACTGAGTACTAATTGTGAATAATGGCATGATGATAATTAGTTTTTGTCATGTCCTTAAAAGGATTTCCGTGTTGTTTGCTTCCTGATTTATCATTTAGCTTAATACCTAATGAATGTATATGAATGTAATTATTTTCTGGGTAAAATGATTTCATGACCAGCGTTTTCATGGAAATAATGTTTGTTAATTGGGAATCTATGTAGTGTGTTTAAGTGTTATAATAAAAATGTTGTGTATTGTCAATCATGCTCAATGCTCGGGTTCGGGTTCATAGTTGACCCATTTATCAAAGTTATTTATGACATGAAAATCCCACACGTGCTTGTATCAATATTTCATCCATTTACATATCAAAACAAGTAAAACAATATAATTGTAAAACCTTTAAAAAATTCAATTCTCCTTAATGACTTTTAACCTTAGTTGCTGTAAATATGTGAGAAAACGAGTGTTGTTTTTCCAGTAGTGTTTTTTATTAGAAAAACAGCAAACGGATGAGTTGTAGGTAATGGTAGGTGTAAATGCAGAAGTGTTGACCAAATTATAAACACTCCGTTTTGTATGAATTAGTTTCAGGGATTTTAGACGCTATAAAACATATGCCGTGTGCAAGCGACAGTGATTGGTTTACAGGTGTTTAATGAAATGAGTGGTATTTATTAATTGAAGGTGTTTTCCGAGCATCCAAACAGAGCAATTGAATGAAAAATCAAAATTCAGCTGGTTAAATGCGTTGCACTTTTTGTATGGTTGTGCGGTTGTTTGTATGTCACTAATTATATAACATGAAACGACCACCTTAAATATTATTTTAATGCATATATAAATATCATTCTGATCACGATAATTCATAAACTTGTATCTTTCTATGTACTACATAAAACACGAGGTCTAAAATTGCATGTGGTGTAATACAATGCAGAATCACTATCTGGTCGGCTCCAATAAAGCAAGCATGTTTGATACTGTGTGTCTCCAAAGTTTCTAATGTCAGGGTTTTCATGAGATACTGGACTATCTGTTTCATCCCAGCTAAACTGTCGAGGCATTTGAGCATCCCTACCAGACGTCCAATATCCTGGAAAGAACCCCAGTGTAAATACAAAACTTGCATCCTGTGTAAGGTTTGTAACGCTTTGCTTACCCGCGTTTGGAAAGTCAGGTCCATATGCTGCTTTCAAAGCGTTATGTTGAGCCAAAGAAGTGACCGATGCTAACTTCAACCCGAGGCTTTCGCAATACGTTTTAGCCTCAAACCAGTTCTACAACAGACAATTCAATTTCAAAGGAGAAAAATAAGTTTTCTTATCGTCAGATGTCATTACAATAAAATACCATCCAAACGGCATCTGCAAAAAAGGATTTCCCATCTGCAGTGGCAATCATTTTTAGGTTGGTTGAGATGGGCCCATCTGCTTGTTTTACCAAATACCAATATTTGTTAACATTATTACTAAAAACAGTGGTAATGCTGACGACGAATTCTTACCGGGCTTAAGGGGTTTGGCAAGGACATCCCCTCCGTAGACACAAATACAAACAAGCAATACTGCTGCTAAAGTAATTTTACCCATCATTGTAATCTTTAATTACTCCAACTTACAACAACTCACGTACTGCTTGATTCAAATTAGCAATTCTCATTTATATACACCCAACCTTGCGGTGAACGCTGACAGTCCTACACATATCATAACTTGCATTATCCTGTTTAGTTGATTAATTGTTGATGGCATACTTTCTATTGGAAAGTCCAGAGTGATTAAATAATAACATGCGGAGTAAACTGTCAACAAAGCACTTGAGTATTTTGTGTGGTATATAAATAATTGCAACACCGTGTAAACAGTACCGTGTGCTGGGTAAACAAGCTTGCAACAGATGTTTGGATGCGTGACTTATGGCATAATGTAAAAATCTTTTGCTAGGGTATTAGATTTAGTAGCAGCAAACAAATATTTGTTAAAAGAATGTTCCAATTTATTTTATCAACAATTTCATTAAAAGTACATGTTGTCGTGTGTTTGGCAAACATCATGTATTGCATAATGTTCCAGCAAAATCCGCTCTACTGCAAGGATAATGCTTCAACGCAGATGTTTCATTGAATCGGCTCATGTAGATAAGACAAGTCTGATATGGAGTACCAGAAATGTTGTCAAACCTGGGGTAGTCGTCGCTAATGGCTATACCAGTTGAGTTCCAGGTGAATTGCCTTTTTTCTTGGGCATCTCGTCCTGACGTCCAGTACTCTTTTAAAATTTAGTCGATAAATTTTAAACCTTTGAAAGTCACAGACATAAACTAAAGTATACCTTTAGCAAAGTCGGGGTTGGAATATGCCTGGTTCAATGCGTCAGTTTGAGATTTTGTTGAAATATCAGCCAATTTCATACCAAGATCTTCACAAAATTTCCCTGCTTCTGTCCAATTCTGTCCAGAGATGAGGGAATGATAGCAGTACTGTCAGATATGAAACTTTTTCAAAATATAATAGAGTGTACATACCCGGCGGGTATTGTCAGCAAAATATGATTTTCCATCCACATTTGCCACAAATTTTAAGTTGATGGATATTGGCGCATCTAATCCAATTAAACATACGTTAGATGAAACTTCAAACCCAGAAGTAAACAATTTGACTTACCAAGACTTATAGGAATTGAAAAAACAAATCCTCCGCAGACGCCAACAATGAGAACAGCTGGTAATAGTGCTTTCATTTTGAACATTCGATAAGCAAAAGTATGATTGTTTGACTGGACTCAGACTAAATATATTTGCAAAAAGGAGCCTAAGGCTCTTATATAATCACATCGTCAATACTGTTCATATGACAAAATGTGTTTGATCTTTTTTCCTTTATATGATTTTCCCATTGACTTATACTATACCCATGCACAGACCATTCCTATCTCATTTAAATTTTGATTAGGAATCAGCCAAGATACTTGATAATATTGTGTTCCGGTCGACTGTCCGTCCGTTCGTGAGTATGCGTTTTACTAATTAACGACTAAACCGATTACAACCAAACTTGGTAAATAGACAGCGTGTCGATAAACAAGAAAGACCAAAACGACCCAGCATTTTCGACAAGCGATCTGATTGGCCAGAGGCTCGAGAGCAGCGGAGAGGACGGCGTGTAGGGGGAACTTCGAACTCAGTCGCCGTCGCGAGAAAAAAAGCTACGTTCATTTTAGTATGTAATAAGGCAGTGTGGTTTTTGAGAAGGCAAGCAGATAGCATCGGCTCGGCATTAGCCTCAAGATTTTTATGAGAGCTAGGTCATTGAAAACTTTGTTAATTTTTGAGAATTTGTAAAAGTTAATTAAAGGGCTGTCGTTAAAAAACGGTGACGTAGTTATCTAAAGTAAACTTCCGTGTCTTGTCTGGGTCAATTATTTACCTAGTTATTGGTCATTTTCCTTCAATTTGAGCTATTCCTACCGTGGCAAATAAGGCTTTAGCGGGGGATCAGTGGTTGAAGCAGGGGTCAAGTTACTAGCGTTAGGGCGCCCAAAGCACAGTCTTATCAAGGGAAACTTTGAATTGTGAGCAGGGATAACAATCGGGTCCAATAATTATTACGTGAAACAACACAGTGCATGACCTCAGCCACAACTTTATTGAATTTCTGGTCAATAGGTCAACTCCAGGTCAGAGGTCACAGCGATTTCGCAACTTTTTATAATAGGACCCATGCGACACATAATTTTAGGTCAAGTTTTGACCAGCATTAAACCAGGTTGTGGTTGTTAAAATTCGGATTTTACGGCCTGGACGATACTTAACTACTCTCTCTTAGAGCTTTTATGATTGATTAGGAAGTATCAGTTTATTTTTCATTACATATATCTTATGTTTACAAATGGGATGATCGATTGTTTATTGAGCGATTGAAAAGGACAACTGAACGATCCTGAAACAATTTACTGACGTGCTCGAACTACTATGGGCTGACATATAGTTTTTCATTGAATGTTTTTTGTGTTCGTGGAAAGCAATCCTTCATATAAGTGGAATTTGTACCAAATAAAGTACCTGCATGTCAAATATTGTTTTTAATGTGATGCTGTGATTTGTTTTCGTCAAGACAATATATGAAACGGTTTCAGGCACTGCAGTCTCAATACAGTCTCACTATAATGTCACACATAATGAAGTGACAAATCGTTGACATGCTTATCTTTATTAATTGTGGCATATGTTCTCTGCACGTGCCGGTATCAACAAACAATCCACTTATAGGACAAAATAAACAAAACAATATTATGAAACCTAGTGTAATTCAAAGTACAATTCAAATTCTCTGAATTAAGTAATTACAATCTTAAATGCAATAGGAACGCGTGAAAACACATGATTCCGGATTGGCGTTGTTATTGCATTGGAAACAAGCAGCAATGATATGTTGTGATCACTGATTGCAAAATCCAACCAATTAATTTTAAAAGTTTGTGTATGATTGACTTGTTGCTAAAACGAATGAATAAGTGGTTTGAATTTATTAAGGTTACCATTATAACAAACAAACAAATACAGCTGAATGCAGCGTATGTACAACTTTTTCGTGTGTGCTATAGAATTATGCAATTTTATTGATATTTTGTGCATAGACATGTTAATATAGTTTTGAATTTATGATTGTACTTTGATACGTATTCAAATTTCCAATACTTACCTCAGCAACAATATTCCGTTATTTGTTATTGAATTATTATGCATAGATGTTAATTTTAAAAAATAGTAAACCGTTTGCATGCCAGTTTAAATTTGGAATGATAACTATAAAAATATATAATTTTAGTGTGAATGCGTTTAAATAATATTTTACTTCAGTGTTTATTAGCTCGCTGCGTCAGCAGGTGAGCTTATTAACGAGTAGTGTGTCCGTCTGTCCGTCTGTCCGTCTACTTTATTTTTGGGGTCTAGACCAGGTTAAATCGGCTCTAGACCAGGTTAAATCGGCTCAAGACCAGGTTAAATCGGCTCTAGACCAGGTTAAATCGGCTCTAGACCAGGTTAAATCGGCTCTAGACCAGGTAAAATCGGCTCTAGACCAGCATAAATCGGCTCTAGACCAGCCAAATCGGCTCTAGACCAGCCTAAATCGGCTCTAGACCAGCCTAAATCGGCTCTAGACCAGGTTAAATCGGCTCTAGACCAGGTTAAATCGGCTCTAGACCAGCCAAATTGGCTCTAGACCAGCCAAATTGGCTCTAGACCAGCCTAAATCGGCTCTAGACCAGCCTAAATCGGCTCTAGACCAGCCTAAATCGGCTCTAGACCAGCCAAATTGGCTCTAGACCAGCATAAATCGGCTCTAGACCATTATTATCTTTTATAGAGATGTTTTACCTATTTTAGATGGACTTAATCCAGGTTAAATGTGGTCTAAACCCCAAATCTTTCGCAGCGAGCATTTTTAATGGTTTACCATTCTCTGGTTATAATATTGCAGCATCTTATTATGTGCTGCACAAAAACCATAAGAGATTATGACATGGATAAAATTTTATTACAGAAGCATTACTAGGATAGATGTCGTAAAAGAGGCACGTTTGATACTGTGTATCTGCATGATTTACAATGCTAAAATATTCGTTTGAAATTGCGTCACCAGTTGAGTTCCAGGAGAATTGCCGGGAAAGCTGCGCATCTCGCCCAGCAATCCAATGACCTATACATAATTTACTACAAGTTTATGAGCTGAATAACACAGTAAAGTGGGACTGATCAACTTTTGTATACCATTATGAAAATCGGATGAAGAATACGCCGCATTTAAAACATCAAATTGAGCTTTAGATGTAATCTCCGCCAACTTCATTCCAAGACCAGCGCAATGTTCTCCAGCAGCAGTCCAGCTCTTAATTGCAACTCTTTATTATTAATCAATTATGTTATTTAAAGCATTAGAAACTAAATGATACAAAATACCATCACAGATTTTTCCGCAAAAAACGACTTCCCGTCTACAGTTGCTACTAGCTTCAAATTAGGAGATATTGGAGCACCTAAGAATGCAAGTACAACAATATACAGGAACAAAGTTCATTGCTTTTTAGGTAACTAATTTTGTAATTTTACGCGTATTAAAAGGATCAGCCAAAATAAGGGATCCGTAGACTCCCACAAACACAAGAATTGCTACTAGGACCTTCATTTTTAAAATAAATACATATTATAAACGGTCCACTCAGCTAATGCTTACTGAATTCAGTACTGAGAAACATTGACAAACGTTTCGGATTGCCAAGATTTTATAAAGGATCCGGTTGACGTAAACTGTAGACGTTGTAGTGATTAAGGTTGACAGTTTGACTGATTGGCTACTAATAACTGCGTTTCCAGTATATAATCAGCATATTTAGCCAAACTGTAAGTAACGTATTCATAAGCTTACCCTAAGTGCAAAAACATGTTTAATGATAAGAAATAAAAACGACTTGTTTAGCCAATATCGAAATTATATGCCTTGAACGCAGTTGGGGAAGCATTTTGTACTTTATACTGGACCAACGCATACCCGCTGATTTTTTACATTGAGTGGAAAATAATTGTCCAATTCCTTGCATGATGTATTTGTAAATTGACTTTGGGATAGTTGAGGTGAATCGTCGTCTAGGACCTTTGATCATACAATCACTAGAATGACAGAAAGCATGCATATTCCGCAAAAAAACCTAAATGTTTCATCAGAAGGAAGATTACCGCAAGAGAACGTTGGCCTGAGCCATAACCTTTGCATAATACTCATAATAGCATATTATTCTGCATTACGGCGCTCATGCTTTCAAATAGCATTAGAGTTAGCATATTATACATTGGAGAGGAAAAAGCTTAAAAAACAACCTTGATTCAAACATTAAATGAGTCAAAAAGCAAAATATATCCAAAGTATGAGGCGGTAGGGGTAGTACGTCTGATGAACTGAAGAACACGTCCCAGAAGACCTAAATATCAGATTAGGGTGTACACCACAGAGGAAAGACAGAATATCGTAGGAACTGCAATTAAGCTGTACGTTTAAAATTTCTGCTAAATTACTTTTTGTTTTGGCTCTTGTTTTCAAAAAGACCATACATAAAAGTGTTACACTATATTTTGTAAACTCCAAGTTTCTATACTCAATTAACCAAAACTCAAATGCACGCATCTACGCCAGTATACTGTCTAGGAGGGTGTACGAAGGTGATTCGAACAAGCATAGAGAATGACACTGGTGATGGGGTAGCGTGGGTAAAGGATCTTAATGAGTTACCAAACATCAATGAAACTCATTTGGTTGGAATGAGACATCTCGGATGACCAGGTGAGTAAGTTCTGCTACTATGACAGAAAATTGGTCGCTCTATAATACTACAGAAAGCTTTGCATAGAGAATGGAAATGTAAAACGGTTTTTTTCTATCTAAATAATTTATTCAATTAAAACGACAAATAATTTGTTATTCCTAAAGACATACTTCAAAATACGGGAGAACTGAATATTTTAATGTTAAAAATCTCTAATTCCATAAATAAAGGACTATTTTGGCATAGATGGGAAATCACATGCCTTGTATTTAATATAAAGTATGGATTACAGAATATATCAGAAATCACGAAACACGATAAATAATGTGCAGTTAGCAATCCGCTTCCGCTTATACTTTTTTACTATAGGTTTAATTATAATCGCATCGCTCTTTTATTTTTGTATCGTATCGGTTCACTTCAGCCTCACCACATTAAATGCAAGTTAGCATAACCAAATTACCAAATTTAATTTTTTGAAGTGACAACTAAAATCAAATGCTGCATAACGTCCCTTTGTCTTGCCCGCATGGAGTGTAGCACAGAGCAGAATCACTACGTGGTCGGCTCCAATAAAAAAGACATGTTTGATACTCCAAATGATTATAGCTCCTTAATGGTGGATCTCATTGGAAATTACTTCTCCAGTAGAATTTCAAGAAAATTGTCTAGACAGGTGTGCATCTCGACCGGATGTTCAATATCCTATTTACAAGTTGAGAACTTACAAACTGAAAAATATATTTGAATGCAGCAAGAAAATTGTTTGTACCTCCATCAAAATCCGGTTCATATGCCGCGTTTAAGACGTCGTGTTGAGCTTTTGAATTTATCTCAGCTAACTTCATCCCAAGCCCTGCACAGTATTTTGAAGCTTCAGTCCAGTTCTATAGTGAAAATACTTGTTGCCAAAATTTATTTTAGGTTTGGATTTGAAATGCACATGAGTGTAAATATTAAATACCCTGGCAAAATAATCGTCCACAAAAAAGATTTTCCATCCACAGTTGCAATGAGTTTCAATTTTTTGGATATTGGTCTTTCTACATTTACAAATGGCAAAGGTTATATTAACTACGTGATAAAAGTGTACCATTTAGAAGAGATGGAAAAGTTGAAGGTATTGGACCATCTATTTAGTAACCAGCGCGTACAGTATTCAAACAATTGAAGCATAAGCAGTCCAATTGCATTATTGTACCAATATTGCTTAACTATGTGCTTAACGCTCTTTCTAGGAATAACACTTCCGTAGGCTCCAGCAAGCAGCAGAAATGCAATGACACTTGTTATTCCAGACATCATAGCAAATATTACTTTACTAGATAACAATTCTAAGAGAAATTTCTGAATATTTAAAAATCGGTTTTGCTGTGCTTCCCTATATATGAGCTCTTTCTTCACGCCAAAGCCAAAGCCACGTGTTTCTGACCATTTAAATCATCATTGTGTAGTATAGAGTACTTGTCATGTCATAGAGTTTGAAATAGAAGGAAGTTCAGTCAGCAGCACGTGGTCCTTCTCGTTGCGTTTCAGAATGTTCTAGTACTATTGTAAGAGTCAAGCTGTCTAGTAGCTCGTGATTCTATTCTTGTTCTTGTCCGAGAGTTGTGCTGACTGACTTGCCGTGCTTAACTAAAATTGTACATTATTATTAAGATTAATTAATAAACTAGTAAAACGATAACCTCGGTGTGGTATATGGAGAATGCAGGTATGCATTGAATGAAGGGTGACCAAGACACGTTAGGTTCTTTGCCTGGGTATGTACAGTTTATTACAAGTAGTCTGGTAGAGTGACAGATCAAGTCTGAGGTAAGACAGAGTAGGTAAGTAGGATTAAATAGGTGTGAGGGAAGAGTGAGCTGGGATGAGGTTCAGGGACGTTTCAGTACAAAGACAGGGCATGGTAGAGAGTCTGAACAGACTCAGGCATTATCATAATTAGATGTAATTATACAAATACATTACATTTCCTCCTTCCTAACCGGACACATATACATTTGAGAAAAGCTAAAAGTTCAGATGGGATGTCCTTGAGGTTGAGGCGAGGCTGCTAGGTTGATGTCCTGCGATGACTGATGATGTCTGAGGTGGTGAGCTGGCTGAAGCTGGATCTGGGGTGGGCAACGGAGATAAGGTTGCCTTTCTGATTTGGTCAACATGACGTTTCATGTCCCGATCGGCGATCTCCACAATGAATGTGACTGGTCCAATTTTGGACTTAACTTTGCCCATGGTCCATTTTTCCTCCCCTTTAAGGTTGGTCCGCACCCACACGATGTCACCTGGCTGGAAATCACGCTGCTTGACGTTCTTGTTGTAGCCAATCTCTTGGTTTAGCTGGCTGGAACGTGCAGTGGTGGCAATATCTGGTTTCAACAGATCGAGTAGCGTTCGGGGCTTCTTATGGAGCATGATCTCTGCGGGACTACTACCAGTAGTGCTGTGAGCAGTGGTGCGGTACGAGAATAGGAACCTCTGGAGGCGCTGGTCAACGGCAATGTCGGTAGTACGCATTCCCTCTTTAAACGTACGCACAAAGTGTTCAGCTTCTCCATTTGACCTAGGGTGATAGGCGGAAGAAAACACATTTCGGATAGCATTATTCTTACAAAATGAAATGAACTCACTGGACGCAAACTGACGGCCATTGTCAGTCAGCCAGTCACTATTTGCTCTGGCAATCCAAAACGAGCAAAGCATTCCAGGAGCTTTATTTTGACTGCTGACGTTGTTGTGTTGTGATGCAAGTTGAAAACTTCGGGCCATTTGGAATGAGCATCCACAACAATAAGCCACATGTTGTTGAGAAAAGGTCCTGCTAGATCCACATGGAGTCTCTGCCACGGCTTTTCGGGGAAATGCCAAGGGTGTAGAGGAGCACTAGGTGGACACGGAGCGTTCTGCTGACAAGAAACACAAGAGTTAGCAATATTTTCGATGGCCTTATCAATACCCGGCCAATAAACATGTTCACGAGCTACACTTTTCATTTTAACAATGCCAAAGTGACATTCATGTAGCTGTTGCAGGATTCTTTCTGGAAAGCTGGAGGGGATGACCACACGAATTCCCCACATTATTACTCCCTGAACAACACTGAGTTCATGACGGCGAGTAAAATAGGGTTGAAGTTGCTTGTCTTCATCTCTTAGTTTGGGTGGCCAACCGTATAGTATGAGCTGGAGTACTTTGGCCAACACTGGATCCTTGGAGGTGGCATTCCGAATTTGAGAAGCCGTAACTGGGAGGATGTCCAGCTGTTGTGTTGCCAAAACATTCACTGTTGCTTCTTCGGCAGTGATACCAGCAGCAGGATTCTTGGGAAGTGGAAGGAGACGGGAAAGGGCATCGGCATTTCCGTGATCTGCAGACTTCCTATAAACAATTTCAAAAATAAACTGCCTGAGGAACAGAGCCCAGTGGTGTAGCCTTGTCTAGCCTAAGGAAGGAAGCTGAGACTTTGGTCCGAAAATGCTTAGGAGAGGTTTGTGGTCTGTAACTAAAAGAAAAGTACGACCCCAAACATATTTATAGAACTTTTTCACTGAAAAAATTATGCTGAGCCCTTCTTTTTCCACTTGACTATAGCGACGTTCTGTATCGGACAGGAGTCTTGAAGCATAGGCAATGGGTCGTTCCGTTCCATCTGAATCCACGAGAAAGAGAATACTGCCGATTCCCACGGGGGCAGCATCTGCGCTGATTCCAATCTTCTTTGAAGGATCAAAGTGAGCCAAGGTGGGACTGGTGCTGAGAACCTGCTTCACTTGAGAAAAGGCACGATCACAAGCATCACTCCACTGAAACTTCACATTTTCACGGGTTAGTCTATAAAGAGGCTCGGAAATCACTGATAAATCTTTTATAAATTTGCCATAAAAGTTAACGAGACCCATAAAAGAGAGTACCTGTACCGGTGTAGTAGGCTTGGGAATTTTCATGATGGCTTGTACCTTGCTTTTGCTGGTGGAAATTCCGTCTTTCGAAATTTCGTGGCCCAGATATTCCAATCTTTCCTGTAGAAATAAGCATTTCTTTTCTGACAGTTTATAATTATACTTACGAATTCTTTCAAAGATCATTCGTAGGTGGCTCAAGTGTTCTGCGTCTGTAAGACCAGTGGTGATAGCATCATCGATGAATGATCCGGTCTTTGGTATCCCGTTCAGCATCATATCCGTAAACTGTTGGAATATAGCTGGGGATGAAGCGATGCCCTGGGGTAGTACATTGTACCGATAGAGTCCCCGGTGGGTGTTCACCACTAAAAACTTTTTGGAACCATCATCAACATCAATCTGATGATAGGCATCACTGCCATCGAGCTTTGTAAATTTGTCACCACCCGAAATTGTAGCAAACAGATCGTCCGGGATGGCAAGTGGGTACTGGGTGACACAAAGCTGGTGGTTGACCGTCATCTTGAAATCGCCTGTGATGCGAACACGGCCATCCGCTTTCGGAACCACGACAAGAGGAGAAGCCCAGTCACTTGTTTCCACTTTGGAAATGACGGCAGCTTCCATGTCGGCCAACGCTTTGTCAACTTTAGCTCGCTGAGAGTATGGTACCGGGCGAGCCTTGAGGAAACGGGGGGTTGCATCCTCCTTAAGGATTATGTGATCCTTGAAGTTCCGTATCCGGTCGGTGGATGTTGGAGCTTTGAAGATGTCGGCGTACTCGTTGAGTAAAGTCTGTAATTCACTTTCACTCGAAACGCCCAATTTATGACACTGACTTTCTATTTGATTCCAGTCAATTTTGAATTTAAACAAAAAATCTTTACCAAATAGTGACGTACCCTTACACACTGGCATCATGTGTGTAATTTTCTGACCGTTGTGCTCCACGGTGGTTAGGAATTCTCCAATAGGTTTGAAGGTGGATCCCTCGTACGTTTTGTACACTATCCGGCTTTTCTGAAGTGGTGGGGCGTTCAAGGCAGCTTCCCAAAATTCGTTACCAAGAATGGTGAGGTCACATCCTGGATCAAATTCCATTTCGTGTGGAATGTCGTTGATCTTGACTGAGATGTAGAGCTTCTTCTTGGGGTTAGGAGTGTCACTGTCAAGATGATGACACTGGAATGGGTCCATGTCCACGGTGAGATGGTGGTTACTGCTGACTTGACTGGTGGATCTGCAAACTGGTGCAATGTGTCCTACGCGTCCACACTTAAAGCATTTAGACTTGGCATGGGGGCATTTGCTTCTGTGATGCTGATTAGAACCACAACCCGCACAAGTATTAGAACCTTCATGGTTTTTATTAGCATGTTGGTTACCCGACTTTTGACTTTGCTGATTGGAGCTGGTTTGACTGGAATTCGGAGTGGCTCGGTGGTTGCCCTTGTTTCCCCCTCGGAAATTACGCTGCTTTCCAGACTTGACTGCTAGTTTGTTGACTTGCTCGGTTGAGGACGTGGCTACTGGTTGCTGTTGACCCCGAACGAGTGTGGTGGAAGCTACTGCTGCTTCCTGTGAAACGGCTAAACTGAGAACCGTTTGTAGTTTCACATCATCCTCCTTTGCAAAAAGCTGCCTCTGGGTGGTCTCACTGTTGAGCCCAAAGATTAGCTGGTCCCTTATCCTTTCCTCTAGATCCGTGAACTTGCAGGTGACTGCCAAAGTCCTGAGGGCAGCTAGAAACTGGTTCACCGTTTCACCTGGCTTCTGAGTTCGTCGGCTGAACTTAAACCTCTCCGAGATGGCCTTTGGTGTGGGCTTAAAATGCTCCTGAAGGGCATTTTGAAGCACTGCTAACTTCTTCGTGGATGGAGCGTTAGGGGCCAGTAGGTTGGAGAGCAAAGTGTAGGTGGAGATACCTACGGAAGAAAGAAAAATACCACGAGCACGGTCATCATCCGTGATCGAATTAGCCACAAGAAAGTTTTCAAAAGTGCCGTTCCACATCTCAAAGTCGTCCTTTGCTTGGTCAAAGGGTGCCAGATGTCCCACGGTGCCCATGATGACTGTGGTTGTGACAATGGCCTGTTGTGCACTAAACGCTGCTTGAGAGTCTTTGGACTTTTTTTCTTTAACTTTTTGACCTTGGGCTTCGGTGGTGGAGGTGGTGGTGTCTTCTTTTTCTTCTTCTTCGCTTTTGTGGAAGTACCAGATGGAGGTGATTCGGGAGGTGGTGGTGGAGCAGGAACTTGATCCACTATCTCAATATCAGAATCTGTTTGATATTGGTCTGATTGACCAGGAGGAGTGCTACTCATGTGGAAACTTTAAAAAGTTTCTTTGGTGCAGCGTGGATGGGGCAACTCGGACTACATACGACTGTACAAAGAACTTAGAAAAAAAAATCTCTACCGAAAACTTGAGGTGGCTGGGGAGATTTGAGACTAGTAAAACACCTCGTCGCCAAATGTGGTATATGGAGAATGCAGGTATGCATTGAATGAAGGGTGACCAAGACACGTTAGGTTCTTTGCCTGGGTATGTACAGTTTATTACAAGTAGTCTGGTAGAGTGACAGATCAAGTCTGAGGTAAGACAGAGTAGGTAGGTAGGATTAAATAGGTGTGAGGGAAGAGTGAGCTGGGATGAGGTTCAGGGACGTTTCAGTACAAAGACAGGACATGGTAGAGAGTCTGAACTGACTCAGGCATTATCATAATTAGATGTAATTATACAAATACATTACACTCGGTCTTAGTCATCGTTTATTTTACATGTTATGAGGCAAAAGACATAACATTTTGGCGACGAGTCTGTTTTGAACCCAACTTTCAGTGGATTTTGTCGGGATTTTGAGCTTGGTGATTTGACTTGATTGTTGTTCTGTGATCAAGAGTACGAGATGGCTGTTAGCAAGATAAGCGCCTTCAATCCGGAAACGGATGATGTTGAATCCTGGACCTCTGTGCTTCAGTGCTATTTAATTGCGACAGGAGTGGACAAGGCCAAGGAGAAGGAGAAGGCGGTGGCGATTTTGTTGTCAGCGGTTGGAGTGTCGACCTACACGCTTTTAAAGGATCTCGTGTCACCAGCAGCGCCCGAATCCAAGGAATTTGATGACTTAGTATTGGTTTTGAAAAACCATTATAAGCCAGCACCGAAGGCGATTTCGGAGAGATTTCGGTTTTTCAACCGACGTCAACAGCAAGGAGAGAGTGTGACCGTGTTCCTGTCAGCGCTGAGAAAATTGGCATCCACCTGCAAGTTTGATAATTTGGATGTCTCACTGCGGGATCAGTTCGTCGTTGGACTATCTTCCGAAGCAGCTCAGAAGCTATTGTTTATGGAGGAGGATGATCTGAAGTTGGAAAACGCAGTGAAAATTGCCATCAGCCAGGAGGCGGCGGACGCGAGCACCAAGATGGTTAGACAAGGTGAAGCGGCCCAGGTCCTTGCAACGCATAAGGTCAGCAGTGGAAAAAGCGGACAGAAATGGAAGGGAAGGGGAGATGAAAAGCCCAGTAGCAGTTCCAAGGAGAATAGTGACCAATGTTGTCGTGGATGTGGCAGTAAGAAGCACACCCTGAAGGATTGTCCCAGTAAGGATGTGGAATGTTACAAGTGCCATGAGAAAGGACACTATGCCAAGTTTTGTTCAAAAGTGAGTGCCTTGAATGAGAAAGGGAAAGGAAACAGCATTCACAACTTGGAGGAGGAATCTGCACCGCCACCCATTTTTATTGACGTTCTGATGAACGGGAGACCAGTTGAACTGGAATGGGACACCGGATCAGGTAGGACTCTAATTGGAACTGAGCATTGGGAGTACTTGGGATCTCCGAAGTTGGAACCTTCCAAGTTGAAATTTAAAACTTACCTGGAGGAAGTGTTTAATGCAAAAGGAAAGTTTGAAGCTGACGTTGAGTATAACGGTCAGCGTATTAAGCACACAGTGTACGTGACAAAGGAGGACACTTCTTGTCTGTTTGGAAGGGATCTGCTGTTCAAGTTGCAGATGGACTGGTCAACTATTAAGAAAAAATGCCAGCAGATTAACAGTATAAGTGTTGCAGAAAACCTTCAGTCACTCTTGGAGGAATTTAAGGATGTTTTTGATGCACCAGTGGGAACTGTGAGGAACTTTAAGGCTAAGTTGTCCCTGAAAGACGATGCAGTACCAAAGTTTTGTAAGGCCCGTCCTGTTCCATTCGCGTTGCGTGAGAAAGTGGATGCTGAACTGAGGAGGATGGAGGAAGCGGGTGTCATCACAAGAATTGAGCATTCGGAGTGGGCTTCACCGTTGGTAGTCGTACCAAAAGCAAACGGGAAGGTACGAATAACTGGAGATTTTAAGCGTACGATAAACTCTCAGTTGTGTGTGAATCAGTACCCACTTGCTCGAGTTGACGACCTGATGGAGACAATTTCCGGAGGAATTTCGTTTTCCAAATTGGACGGGAGTGATGCGTTCCATCAAGTTGAAATGGAAGATAGTTGCAAAAAGTACCTTGTTGTCAATACACATCGTGGATTATATAGGTACAACGTTTTGCCACAAGGAATTGCCTCATCACCAGCCATATTCCAGGAAATGATGGATCGACTCCTTCGGGGAATTGGAAAGACTGGATCCTTTGTTGATGATGCAATTACAACTGGAAAGGATGACCAACAGCATTTACGTCACCTTCGCCAGATTTTTACACGAATGCGAGAGGCAAATTACCGGTTGTCAAGAGGTAAATGTGAATTTATGCAGAAGTCAGTTCGTTTTTTGGGATACATCGTTGGACAAGATGGCATTCGGACTGACCCTTTGAAAGTGGAAGCAATAGCGGGAATGAAGGAACCTGAAAATGCTGGGGAAGTGAGCTCATTTTTGCAAAGGAGGACACTTCTTGTCTGTTTGGAAGGGATCTGTTGTTCAAGTTGCAATTGGATTGGAAAACCATTAGGAAGAAATGTCATCAGATCGACAGTATAAGTGTTGCAGAAAGCCTTGAGTCACTTTTGGATGAATTTGAGGATGCACCAGAGGAAACTGCCCGTCATGTTCCATTCGCGTTGAGTGAGAAAGTGGATGGTGAACTGATGAGGATGGAAGAAGCATGTGCCATCATAAGGATTGAGCATTTGGAGTGGGATTCACCGTTGTACCCGCTTGCTCGTGAGGATGATCAAATGGAGACCATTTCCGGAGGAAATTCGTTTTCCTGTGCTGGTGCAGGAGTCGAAGGCTGAAACTGGACAATTTCTCCATCCAAAAGATGATCCAAGTGACGCTTGTACGTGCGCCCTTCAACCTCAACAATGTAAGTAACTGGTCCTTTGATGTCCACAATTTTTCCCAATGACCACGGTGGCATGTTTCTGGAAAACGTCCGGATCCAAACAGCTCTACCAATGTCAAACTGCCTCAACTTGGAGTTTCCTTGTCTTTCCACAGCTAGCTCTTGACTTACACGAACTTTCTTATCTGCCTCAGGCCGGATCAGATCCAAAAGAGTTCGTGGCTTCTTTTTCAACAACAACTCGGATGGAGAAGCTCCAGTCGTGGCGTGTGGGGTAATGCGATATGTCAACAAAAAATCACACAATGCCAAGTTGACATCATCCCCTGTCTTGCAATGACCCAATCCATTTTTAAACGTCCTTACAAAACGTTCAGCTTCCCCATTGCTCCTAGGATGGTATACGCTGCTCTTGCTGTGTCGGATTCCGTTATTGACACAAAACGACTCAAATTCCTCCGACACGAACTGCGGGCCATTATCACTAACAATGGTGTCCACCATTCCAAACCTTGCAAAAATCTCCCTCAAACAATGAATGACCTTCTTTGAAGTAGTATCTTTCCCAAGGGCAATCACTTCCGGCCACTTAGAAAATGCGTCCACCACAATTAACCACATTTTATCCAAAAACGGTCCAGCCAAGTCAATGTGTATCCGCTGCCAAGGTTTCTCCGGATACGCCCACGGGTGAAGAGGAGCTGTGGCTGGATTATCCCGATTTTCACAACACGACTGACATGTCTTTACAACTGCTTCAATGTCACCATCGATTCCAGGCCACCAAACAAACTGCCGAGAAAGGCTTTTCATCCTCACAATACCCGGGTGGGTATCATGCAACTGTTCCAAAATTGACTTTTGCAGGGATGTTGGCACAACAACACGTATTCCCCACATGAGGATTCCTTGCTCCACAGTAAACTCGTAACGATGAGTAAAAAATGGCTGCACTTCCTCAGGAACCTGCGACAACTTTTGCGGCCATCCTTCTTGAACAAATCTGATGACTTGAGATAGTACAGGATCCCGTGACGTTTGATACCGCACTTTCTTACTGGTAATGGGGTTCTCCTCACGAATCCTTTTCACTCCAATGCTCGTCTCGTTGTCATCTTCAAAATTGTCCTCAACAGGCAACCTACTCAAAGCATCAGCGTTACCATGGGCACGGGTATTCCGGTATTCAATGTCAAAGGAATATCCACTCAAAAACAAAGCCCAACGATGAAGACGTGTTGCCACGAGTGCTGGAACATCACGTTTATCCCCGAAAATTGCTAACAACGGTGCGTGATCAGTAACCAAGATGAATCGGTGACCAAACAGGTACTTTATAAATTTCTTGACTCCGAAGATGCTCAAGCCCTCCTTTTCAATCTGAGAATAGTTCCTCTCAGCTGACGTAAGTGTCTTTGAAGCATAGGCAATCGGCTTCTCGGTGCCATCTGGGTAACGATGAAACAGCACCACCCCGCACCCTACAGAGCTTGCATCACAAGAAATGCCAACTGGAGTCTTCTGGTCAAAGTGCACCAAAACATCACTACTGGAAACACAACCTTTCACTTTGTTGATGGCGATCTTGCATTTTCTACTCCACTGGAACTCGACATCCTTTTTAGTCAGCTCGTACAAAGGCTCACAAACAGTAGACACATGCGGAATGAATTTCGAGTAAAAATTCACTAACCCCAAAAATGAGCTCACTTGGCTATTATTATTTTCATATCCTGGAAGCTTTCACAAATGACATGATCGATTGTTTACTTTGTGATTGAAGATTATGACTGGAAAGTCCCAAATCTTATTACTCACGCACTCAAACTTCTGAAGTTCAGTGCATTCCTAGTAAATTACAGGTTACTGTGTAATTGTAACTACTGATAATACTTATATTGTTGTTCTACAATGCTTTACGTGTTGCTCGATTACCGATTCGTCATTGAAATTTTGTTTTATACCCAATAAATTATGCTGGAATTCTTGACCTTTGTTTTCTTGGGAATATTGGTTTTTTGGTAATTAGAAATGTGTGTAGTGAGCCTAAGTGTTATATTGAAATTGATGTGTTGTGTCAATTTTGGTAGAGTTAACACACTTGTCAAGGTAAATTAAGTCATGCATATTATGCACGTGCCGGCATCAACAAGCAATTCAGTTAGAGAACAAATCACATCAGAAAACAAGCGGTATCTAATGACAGAGTTGTTTTGCGTTAGAAAAAATGATAAGGTACAAGCACTGATTGCAAAATCCAGCCAATTAATTTCAGAGTGTGTAAATGATTGACTTATCGTTGTTAAACTAACAAAATGAGTGACTGAACTTTCCAGTACAAAGGTAGTGCATTACTTTTTTAACAGAAGTACGATCCAGTCAGACGATAATATGTGAAATTTATAATAGTGTAATACCTAAAACTCTAAAATCTGCTACTTTGTTTATTTTGCAACAGAATTTTTTTACATATTAAGAAAAAGTTATGATAAAAACCTAAAGAACAAGGGAAATTAATGGCAATGTCCTAAACTGTGCATAAATATTTTTATATTTGGTGTGCTTTGTTTTGTAACGGTGTAAAAAAATTCTTATGCGTTATATTTGAAACATAGTAACATAGCAATAAAATCGTATATTTCTGATAACTTACTTCTTTAGCATGTAATACAATAGCTTCAAAATATTTTAATACCAATATATGTTGAACTTGTATATTTCTATGTACTGCAAAGTACACCAGTTCTTGTACTGCATGTAAAGAAATACAAGCCGGAATCATTGTCTGGTCGGCTCCAGAAGAATACGCAGGTTTGATATTGTAAACCCGCATATCTTCGTAATTCAAGGTTTCCGTTAGAAACCGCATCATCAGTTGCATTCCAGGTAAACTGTCGGGGCAGCTGCGCATCTCAGCCAGAAGACCAGTATCCTTTGTATAAATTAGTTGGTATAGCTATATATTTAAATGTAATGCAACAGTCACAAAGCGAATATTACCATAGTCCTCAAAATCTGCTCCGTATGCAGCTTTCAAAGCGTTTTCTTGATTCTTAGAAGTGACCGAGGCAAACATTAGTCCAAGACTTTCACAATACGCTCCAGCTTCAGTCCAGTTCTGGAACCAATAGTACGATTTGAAATTAATACAATAAGCTAAATAAGCTTTGTTCAGTGAGGTATATCAAAATAACCCTTTTAACTGAGAGATCCGCAAAAAAGGACTTTCCGTCGGCAGTGGCAATCATCTTTAGTTTGGTGGAGATAGGAGCGTCTGATAATGTAAGAAACAAATTTATTATGAAATTTTAAAACAGTACAATTGCCGTCATTGTATTCTTACCGGCATTTATTGGTAGCGCTACGGCATAGCTTCCAAACACGCCAGCACCGAGAAGTAATGAAATTGCCAAAATCATTTTGCCCATTACAGCGAACAACAATGATTCTATCTCACGACAACTTGCACGATACTGCTTGGTTAAATGAATGATTCTAATTTATATACGCCAGTGACTGTATCCAATACATTATCTTATAAGTACTTGATTTTTTGAATATAGGTTGATGGACAATCTATTATCTGTGGAAATCCACTGCCAAATAAATATTTACGGAAAGGGTATACTGTCAACAAAGTACTAGAGAGCTTTGCGTACTTTATTAAACAACGAAAGCTACTTACTTATTACGATTCCATTTGATTCCCGCCGTTCGTCTGTCTGTCGGTCCGTGGAATATCTTCGTAACCGTTCAAGCAATGTCGCATCATAAGCAACTAGACAATTGATTGACTTTCACAAGATGCGATGACTGATTACAAAATTTAATCAATTATCTTACTTTCATGATTAAGCATACCTGAACTGAAATAAAATACATTTGAATAAATTTGTAGTCCTCAACTAGGTGTATGTTTGACTTTATTGAAGCTACAAATTCGAAAATCCTTTTGTAGAACTGTATAATTTTTTTTAAACGTGTGAATGTTTACGACCCCGATAAACAATCAAATTCTTTAACCTTCTTGCATGGCAATTAAAAACTAATATTTTATAGTTAAAGTGGCGTTAGAGCTATTTTGTTCTGAAAGCCCACATGGCAATTAAAATGGGGAAGCTAAGTGGTCAAAGTGGGAATTCCTGTGGCGCAAGTATCAGCTGGAATGGGGATTTCAAAAATATGTTTTGATCCTTGACGTGGGACTTGTTTATAGTACATAGGAAACGGACGGAATAATACGTTTTCCCACGGGTACGTAACGTCATGCGAGAACGGAAAAATCCGTTTCACCGCTCCGCTGATCGAATAGGAGCTACGGATAAACACGTTTTTCCGCTCGCAAAAAGTTTTTGACCACACGTGATAATACGTTTTACCACTCAGCCAATCAGATTACGAGAACGGAATTTTCCGTTTTCCCGCGTTAGAAAACATACTCTATGAACGTAATATTACGTCTTCCCAAACCTAAACATTAAGGAATAAAAATTTTGCATCGAAGAGGAATACTTCAACTACATGTTTCACGTTGGATTGAAGATTTTTTACGACTTTGGGTAATGCACGTTGAATTAGGATTATGGCTAACTTTTAGCACCGCATTGAACAATAACAAATATTATTCGGAAAACGCCTTTAGCTTGATCCAGTGAAGTCATTCATGACACCTGTTTCCAAGAAATTTTTATTCCTAAACCGCAACCTACCCAGACAAACTTCCATGACATACATCATAATCGTCTATTACGGTTTTGTAGGCCACAATAACAAATCTCAGAGAGGATACTACTTATAAATTATAAAGCTCTATAGGAGTAATAATCAGATAGAAAGTTATGAGAGGGCTACTTGATTGGGTGAAAATAAATCCAATCTAAAAATATATTGGCATTTTGGTAATGAAATAAGGTTTGTGTGTTAATTGGTATTGCTTTAATTTTGCATAAATAAAAACAGGTAACTATTGCTGGTAGGAACTTCATTTATATTCCAATCGTTAAAAATTCCGCTCATCAACAAACTTCCCTAAACACGAAAAGTGTAGTTTATTCAACATCTTGAAATATTCGAGGTAAAAAATTTCAAAGTGTAACATTTAAAGAAACCATTTTCTATGGGTTACATGATATCAACATATGTCCAGCAAAGTTATGTATTGCATAATGTTCCAACATTATAGGATCCACTGCAAGGATAATGTTTCAATGCAGACGTATAATTGTACCGGCTCTGGTAGGTAAGACAAGTCTGATATGGAGTACCAGAAAAGTTGTCAAACCTGGAATAGTCGTCTCTAATGGCTATACCGGTTGAGTTCCAGGTAAATTGCCTTATTTCTTGTGCATCTCTACCGGACGTCCAGTACGCTTTATAATATATTCAATTAATTTTTATCTTTTTAAACTCACAGTTTACCTACAGAACTTAACCTATACCTCCAGCAAAGTCAGGGTCGGAATATGCCTCGTCCAAAGCCTCAGCTTGAGATTTTGTTGAAATATCAGCCAACCTCATACCAAGGTCATCACAAAGCTTCCCAGCTTCTGTCCAATTCTGTAAAAACGTGACAAAGTTGTGATAGCAGTTTTACCAGATTGCATACGTTTTTAAAATGTAACAAAGTATACATACCCGAAATGTGTTGTCAGCAAAATACGATTTTCCATCCACATTTGCCACAAATTTTAAGTGAGTCGATACTGGCCCATCTAGTCCAATTAAACCTACGTTAGATCAAATTGTAAATCCAGAAGTAAACAATTTGACTTACCCAGATTTATTGGACTTGATAAAACAAATATTCCGCAGATGCCAACAATGAGATAAACTGGTAATAATGTTTGCATTTTGGACATTGAATATAGCAAAAAGTATGATTGTTCGACCGGACTCTAGACTAAATATATTTGGAAAAGGAAACTGTGTCTCTTTTGTAGTATTTACCTTGTCAATATGTATACTGCTCTTATGAAAAAACTTGTTTTATTTATGCTTTCTTTTATAAGATTTTTACGTTGACGTAAACCCATGCTCGGACTTTTCCTGTCTTGTTTTAATTTTTATTGATTGATTAAGAACTATCAGTTAAATTTTTCACCAGACAAGCAAATGTTCACAAATAACATGATCGATTGATTACTGAGCAATAGAAAATGACAACTTAACGATCCCAAAACACTTTACTGAAGTACTCGAACTATTTTGTACTGACGTATTGTTTTTCATTGATTTTTTTTGCGGTCGTGGAAACCAATCTGTCATATAAGTGCAATTGGCACTAAATAATATATCTGCATGTCAAGTAATGTTTTTAATTAGGTTATGTGATCTGTTTTTGTGGACATATTATACCACACGGTATCAAACACTGCAGTCATATACTAGGAGTTACGTGTAGTGATCGAGTGACACATCGTCGACACACTTGTCAAAGTTAATTGTGGAAACAATATGTTCTCTCCACGTGCCGGCATTAATAAACAATCCACTTAAAGAACAAGATAAACAAAACAATATTATCAAACTTTGCCCAATTCAAAGTACAAATTCCATTCCCTTAATTAATTTCTATGTAGTATGCAATAAAAAATACGTGTAAAATCAAGTGCGATTTATTGCCGGAGTGTCCAATAGGTAAATAAAAAAAACAAGCCAAAGGGCCAAAGTTTTGATCACCGATTACAAAACTCTACCAATTCAGTTCAAAAGTGTGCGAATGATTGAATTGTTGTTTTTGTATGTGTTTTATAAATTCTGCAATTTAATCACATTTTGTACATAGACATGCTAACATAAACTTGAATTCATGATCGTACTCCAACACGTATTCAAAACTTTATTACTTGCCTCAGCAACAATATTCAATTGTTTCTTTTAATTTTTTCCATATTTATTTATTTTGAAATTTATAACCAGTAGGCATGCTAGTTAAAATTTCAATAATACTAGAAATGCAATTCATAGGAACATTTCTATTCTGTGTGAGGGTTTTTTGATAATAGTTTACTTCATTGTTTATTATAATTTTTGGCACCTCATTACGTGCTGCACAACACGAAGATATCGGTTCTATCGCATGGATAGAACCTTACCGAAGTACGATTATCAGGCAAGCTCTCGTAAAAGAGGCATGTTTGATATTGTGTATTTGCATGATTAACAAGGTTAAAATTTTCGTTTGAAATTGCATCACCAGTTGAGTTCCAAGAAAACTGCCGATGCAGTTGCGCATCTCGACCACCAATCCAATGACCTATACAAAATTTACTACACGTTTGTGAACAGAATAACACGCTAATGTAGAACTGGTCAACGTTTGCTTACCATTATGAAAATCTGTTCCAGAATAAGCCGCAGCTAAAGCATCATATTGAGCTTTGGAGGTAATCTCCGCCAACCTCATTCCAAGACTTGCGCAATGTTCTCCAGCAGCAGTCCAGTTCTTAAATACAACTTATTAATCAAATCGGTATATTATTTAAAGCAGTAAATACAAAATGATGTAAAATACCATTCTAGACATTTCCGAGAAAAACGACTTTCCGTCCACGGTTGCTACTAACTTCAAATTTGGAGATATTGGACCATCTAGTGATCAGTGACCAAAATATTGAAATAACTGCTCGATTATTTCAAGTATTTGCATACCTATAGTTACAAATTATATGCTTACCGCGCTTTGTAGGAATAACACTTCCGTAGGCTCCCGCAAGCAGCAGAAATGCAATGACACTTGTTATTTCGAACATCGTAGCAAATAATACTTTACTAGATAACCACTTTTAACATAAAGTTCTAAATACTGAGAAATTGGTTTTGCTGTGCTTCCTTATATATGAGATTTCTCTTGACGTAAGCCCGTGTTCAGGTCCATTGTAATCATGATTGATTGGCAATTATTGTTTTTCATTTGATGATGACTTTCACAAATGCCATGATTGAATGTTTACTAAGTGATGTAACATAATGACTGGAAAGCCCCAATTCAATTTACTCTCGTACTTCAGAAGATCAGTGCAATTCTAATCAAATATAAGTGACTTGGATTTGGACTCAGATTTAGGTAGTGTAAAAATAGAAGATGTGGTAGTGTACTGTAAAATCCCTAATTACTAGTAGTTAGTTCGGATTGAACATAGTATTTATTATATAGAACATAGTTTCTCGGTCTGCAATTTGCAAACAAGGTAGTACAAAAAATGTTCAAACATTTTTGTTCGATGCACGACTATTCCAAAATTGGCGACTTCCTAGTTAAAGTGGAGGTGAAGCTATTCGTCCCAGGTTCTGGTGGATATACTCAACTTTTGGAAGTTTGGAATTACCAGAGTTGCAACCACCTTACTTTGCTAATGATTATTGGATTCTGTATTGAAAAAACATTCCTGAGATTTTATATAAAAACCTCTCGACGTAACCTGTTGACGTTTTGATGATTGACGTTATCGGTTTGTTTGATTGGTCACTTAATAATGAATTTTCATTGCATTTTCTGCGTAGTAAGCCATAACGCGAACAAAAATACTCCGCTGTTAAGCTGATTATAAAAAAATATTTTGCTTTTTATTTTGACAGCGGAAACTTGTCGTACTACACATAATAAGCAAATTTACATGCCATAGTTTTAAATTTTGCAAATACATTTTTGTGTTAGTTGTTGTTTGTTTTTTATAATTGTGCTGATAACAATCTTTGCATTTGTTCTACATAAACTATATTAATTTTATATTGTAATAAAATAATTGAAATATTACGTTATTGAATAGTTAAAACACATATTGGCATGTAATGCAATGGCTTCTTTCATTTTGTTATCCAAATGTATTGAATTTGTATATATTTATGTACTGCACAAGACACCAGTTTTCATACTGCATGTATAGTAATACAAACCGGAATCATTGTCTGGTCGGCTCCAGTACGCCACGCAGGTTTGATATCGTAAATTATTATGTCTTCGCAAATCAAGGTTGGAAACTGCATCACCTGCATTCCACGTAAACTGTCGAGGAAGATGTGCATCCCGGCCGGAAGTCGAGTATCCTAAGTATAAATTTGTTGCTTCAAATGCACATAATTGCATTGCAGAGCTGATAAAGCGTTAATTACCGTGGTCATCAAAGTCAGGTCCATATGCAGCTTTCAAAGCGTTTTCTTGATTCTCAGATATACTGATGCAAACTGCAAGCCAAAACTTTCACAATATGCTCCAGCTTCAGTCCAATTCTGCATGGTTTGAGGTTATTACAACAGGTTAAGTGAAATTTTTACATTGCAGTAAAATCAAATACCCTTGAAACAGAACGATCCACAAAAAAGGACTTTCCGTCGGCAGTTGCAACCATTTTTAGGTTGGTGGAGATAGGACCATCTATGAGTGTAACAAATAACGCTTTTAATAAGTTTAAAAAGAGTGCTATTGTCAATGCACAATTTGTATGCTTACCGGCATTTATTGGTAGGGCTGCGGCCTAGCTTCCATAGACACCAACAGAAAAAAGTAACGATGTGATTAAAGTCATTTTATCCATCACTGTAACCTATATTTACTTTATGTCAAGGTAACTTACACGGTACTGCTTGGTTAATGTAACAAATTTTCATTTATATACCTTCCTCAAGCTTTAAAGTGAATGCTGAAGGTCATGGATATATGAAAACCAGTAATATCTTGTTTACTTGAATAATTGTTGATCGACCAACCATTATCTATTGAAAGTTACAGCTTACTAATATGCAGACAACATGCTTACGTGTAGCAAAGTAGCGAAAGTAAGCTTATTTTCTTAAATTTTGCTTAATACATGGCATGCGGAATGAAATGTTTTGATACTTGATGAGAAATTATCAGATCCAAGAAATTATGGGGACAACAAAACAGTTAACCCTTTGACCTTAATTTTTGCAGGAAGCTGGCTCATGCTATTAGACACCGATGTACCAAATTTTGTATGACGATGAAAGCGTTAAAAGGATGTAGTGCGGGCGACGCTGGCAACAAGACGGGCAGGAAGGAGGATGGACGGACAGACATGGAGTCACATTAATACGCAGCTTTCTAAAATTTAATTTCCAACAGAATATAAAGTCAACAAAGTACTGGAAACATTTGCGTATTTTATTACAATATCATGTATATTATGCGTTCCGAGATAATTAAAACAAGCAGGTTATTTTTCCGCTGCCCATCAACTTGACAGCTACATTTAAAACAACACTATCCGTTTTAGAAAATGTTTCTGTAATACGCAGCCGCTCGGTTGCGTAATGCGAATCACAACTATAAGCATTTAGCCAAAAGATGTCAATGATGAGAGCTTGACTTATTGCGAAGTAAATACCGACCATTTACACATGTTTGCATTTACAGAGTGACATGTAATAGTTTGCAAATCTAATCGGGTTGGTGACTTAATTCCCGCGGACAACTCATCCCCGGACTATTTTTCCTGGACAAATTTTCCCTGGACAGTTTTTACCTGATTTTATTTGCCAATTCAGCGAAATTTCCTAGGACAGATTTTCCCTACTCAAAAATTTCCTTAGACACATTTTTTCCTGAAAATTTTTTCCTTTTTTAAAAAATATACCGTTTTTGGTTTTTGAAAATAAATAAATTTAGAAAGTCAGCAATCAAATAAAAACACAATCATGTTTGTACTTAGAGTTATAGAAAATGTTATATGAGCATTCAATTTAAATATATTAAGACTGCATTGCCAATATTCTGTGGTGTTCGCTTACTCTTACATAGACCATGTCGTAGATTTTTTATATCTGGTCTTTTCCCTAATATTAATAGGCTGTTCCGGAATGTGTTAAAAGGGGGAAAAATTGCCGGGGAATAATAGGACGAGGAAAAAATGACCGGTTTGGGGGAAAGTTTGTCGGGGTAAATGTGTCCGTCTTTGAGGTTTATTATAATTTTGTAGCACTCTTATGAGCTACACAACCCGTAGAGACCGGACAAATGGCATGGATAGAATCTTACTACAGAAGCATTCTCAGGTACGCTGAAATAAAAGAGACACGTCTGATGTTCCGTACACTCCCACAAGCGCAATCATTGCTGCTAGGAGCTTCATTTTCAACAGAATTACAAATTATGAAAACACCATCCTGCTAATGCTTACTGAATCCAGTATAGACAAACTGTGACAAACATTGTTGATTATCGAGTTTTTATATAAGGCTTTCGGCGTTAACTGCTGACGTTTTGTCGATTCACGTTGACAGTTTGACTGACTCGCTACCCATTACTGTGTTTTCAGAGTAAAATCAGCATATTGAGATATCATGAGCATAATATTCTGAACTTTACACTGATTGCAAAAACATGTTTAAAGATAGAAATACCTAAAAACCAACTTGTTCTTTCAGCAAGGCAGCATTCATCTTCTGTGTAGGATAGTTGGAGAAGCATTTTGTATATTTTACTAGACTAACGCATAACTGCTGGAACTTTTATCTAGAATGGAAATTTATTGTCCAAAACTTTACATCACGTACCTGTAAATTGGCATTTGGAAGGTTGATGTGAATCGTCATTTTGGACATTTTAGATTTAAAGTCCCTGGTGAAGTTTAGGACCTTTGACGAAATTATCACTAGAATGGCAACCGGATTGTACGTATAACATTTCGCCTAAAATTTGGTTTGTTTTGACATGTACTTAAAAAATATCATACATGAAATTGTTACACATTACTTTGCAAATTCAAAGTCTCCATACTCAATTAACTTTTATTCCGATGCACCATAATACTGTCAAGCCACATAATGCTTGTGTTACCTACCAAAAACAGGTTTTTCTATATATTAAACTGCTCCCTAACTATTATAAGTTTCTGACAGTATATGACTTGAAATACTATTATTAACAACGCAGTACTTAAAGCATAAGTGTAACTAAACGAATAAACAAACCTATAAACTTCAGCACTTACTTTATAAAAACATTGTATGAAGAAAACAGATTTAATTGACACATAAACTTGGTGTCGGGGTTCGTTAAGCCTAAGCCTACAGGCTAGAATTTGCACTGTTGCTTAAAATACAGATAATAAGAACATGTTAATCTGCTCGCTTGTTCTTAAGAATACTTGATTGACAGTATTTATTTTGAATTCCTAGAATCTTAAGTACTGCACAACACGTAGTTATCGAGTAGTTTGCATGGATAGCAGTATACTTTAGAACCATTGTTTGGTAGGAGAAAGTAAAAAAGGCACGTTTGATATGTCACAAATCCCCAATTTAAAACATCAATATAATCACTTGAAACTTCATCACCAGTTGAGTTCCAAGAAAACTGCCGAGTCAGATACGCATCCCGACCAGCAATCCAATGACCTAAAAACAACTTGTTGTAAGCTTTTAAACGTAATAGCATTCTAGTTCTAGATAGGTCATACTTGAGGAAAAGTCGTCAGATGAATACGCCGCATTTAAAGCATCGAATTGAGATTTTGAGGTAATCTCCGCCAACTTCAATCCAAGGCTTGTGCTAGAGCTTGGACTTGGGGCCCCAAACCATGGGGCAGCGGGGGCGATTTTTGCTCGAACCTAGAGCAGGGCAGGGCAGGGGTACGGCAAGCCGAAAATTAGCAGGGCCCTGCTTTTCCCCAAAGTAAAAATTCGGATTTAACTTTTGCTGATAGCATAGATTTTAAGGCACAGATTAACGATTCCCTCCTCAGCAAGCAAAAAGATTGCCGTGTCAGACTTAGTATACCATTTAGTAAATATAATCATTGAAAATGATGGCACTAAATTTGCTGTTCCCAAAGTAGATTTTAAATAGCTGCAAAAATTATATTTAGCAAAAATGTCCTAGTATTGTATAACTATAACTAATAATCTTCTATCGAATAATCACAGTATAACTGAAACACTAAAAATACTGAAATATATATCTTCTTCATGAATTAGTTGTCCATGTAAGACAATATAAGCTGCTTTATGGCAAATAATTCATATTTCTACAAACATTTCATCCAAAGGACTCTGTTTTAGTTAGCGAGCTACGTAAATTTTGTATTCACCTAAATTATGCTAGAATTTTAGTTATTAAGATAGGAAAATTGTTTTTGTACTATCGAAGTTTGAAATTGCAGGGCCTTGCAGGGCCCTGCAGGGGTGGGGTTCAAAAAATTGGGTCTGAAGGGCAGGGGAACTCAAAATTTTCCCATGGGTTTGGGTCGGGGTTTAAAAAAATTTCCCCGAAGTCCAAGCTCTAATTCACATCATCACACACCGCTAAAACTAGCCAAGAATTTCCACTGTTGCAATAATCATAGAGCCAGAAAACAACAATTTGTTAAGTTTATTGTCGAATAGATTTCATATGCCGTACCAAGATCTGCACTTTGCCAAACATATTCATGTGTAAAGCAGAATACGTTCTTAATTTAGTTTTTATTATGTTTAAGTAGTTTTTTATCAGAGCTTTTAATTTTTTCCTCAGATTCCAGGGGGGGTCAAAAGCACCCCCTGGACCCCCCCTCGGTACGCGCATGCTACGTAGTCACGTATTCTTTTTACAAAGTAGGTGCTTTTAAGCTTTCAATACAGCGGACTAGTGTTATAGGTTCCAAGATTAGGTGGGAAAAGACGTCTAAGAAAACAAGTACCTACAAAACCGCCGACACGTAAGCAATGCGAGTCTGTATGCTGTTAATTTTTTTTAGCCCTACAGAATTTGTCTTCTCAACAGTCTTGTCGTTGTGCTTCTTGCGATCACTACTTATCGTAACGAGCTCCAAAGGTTCTTACCGAATTGAGTTTTATATGCTGGGTTTTCTATCTTCTTACCGAGAAAATACCACGTTGTCAGAAATAAAATCCAGAAACTAAGTGTCTCGAAACCATTTGCAGGTTTTGAAACGAAAGTCCATCTTGTGTTCTATACTTGAAGTCATACTGAAGAAAAACCCGACAATAGCAATATGAGTGAGAGCAATTTCAAAGCAATAGTAGCTCTCAAATCTCATATGAGTGTCCACTCTGGAGCAAAACCATTCAAGTGCGAAACGTGCCAAAAATGCTTCCTAACTTTAAGAACATTAAACTCACACAGTATAGTGCATACTCAAGAGAAGCCATTTGTTTGTGCTACTTGCAACAAAAAATTTGCCAGACGGCAAGATCTCAAAGTACACCAAGTTACTCATACTGGCGAGAAGCCGTTTGAGTGTAATATATGTGGTAAACAATTTGGCCTAAAAGCAAGCCTAAACATTCATCAGAGAGTACACACAAAAGAAAAACCATTCAAATGCGAAATTTGTGGCCGCAGTTTTGCCCACGGATCTAACTTGAGGATGCACAGATATACGCATGTAGAGACTAAGCCACACGAGTGCTTATTTTGTAACTTTAGCGGCATCGACAAGGCACACTTTGAATCTCATACAAGAGGACACACAGAAGAAAGACCTTTCCAATGTAATCAGTGTTTAAAAAACTTCACAAGCATGTCGGCTTTACGTTTACATGAAATAGTGCACACGAACAATAAACGGCATCAGTGTGATTTATGTGACAAAACATTCTTCAAGAATACAGATGTGCTAAGCCATCTAAAAAGCCATCTCGAGGAAAAACCGTACAAATGTCGAGAATGTAGCAAGCAGTATAAAAATGGAGCTGGGTTAAGGTGGCATATGCGACTTCACCATAGTAGAAAAGATCAAGAGACATTTAAGTGTGGGGATTGCGACAAGGAATTTAACTGTCCTTACACATTCAAGAGACTGTTAAGCCCAGAGGGCAATGGATGCCATCTATCCAACACCAGGTAGATGCACCTGAGGAAGCAGGCACTCGATAAGAGAGGCGGAGCATCAGAAGAGCGAAATTAATACACGTTAAGGTATTATCTTCCTGAAAAAAAAAGTATATTATGTTTTGTGCGGGGAAGCTTTTTTCTTTTGCGTTGCAGTTTGGAGTCAGGAAAAAGGGAGAGAACTCAGTACTAAGTTGGCTTGGGACAGAGACGGATAACAGAGCCAAACAGAGGAGCAAGTCAAGTAGATTGATTAAAAGTAGCCATATTTATTTTGTAGTTGTTAGCTAGTTGAATGGTCATTGTGTCAAGTTGTTTGTTAAAAGTCAAAGGTTAAAATAACACGAACTCTGCGGCAAAGCTTATACTGAGTAAAATAAACGCTCAGTAATATTCTTGTGGACTATATTGATCCACATAAAAGTAAATTGTCCTGTGTTGTGTGCGGCTTATTTTAGCATCAGTAGAGTGAAGTAATCGAGCACAAATTTCTAATCGCATCAGTTATTCTTAAAGGTGATAACGACAGCGTCATCACCTCGGTGTTACCACCACTGCCGGAGGAAAACAAATCGGGAATTGTGTCAAACCAACTTGGCCTGTGTGCAACCTGCTACTTCTGAGGAATGTAAGTAATTATGTTCAGTTATGCATGCATGCATCCATTGCAAAGCAGTGCTGGGTTAATTTTGTGGGGTAAGGAGTTGACATAGGAGCTTACATAGTTGGCAACACCCCCATTTGACCTGATATGGCGATCCTATTTTAAGGTCAGGCCGTTTAAAAGTTAGCAGGCACAAATCCTCGTTTAGAAATAGTGTGATGATGATGATGATGTGGGTTGTATGAAAAAGTGGATAGTAGTGGAAAAGAAAGGGAATGGTTTCGTGCTTCAAAAAAAAAAAAATCGTGCATAACCACCATAGTCATCTCTGATTCACATAGCATATTATGGCTTGGAGTCGATAGCGAACCCAAGCAAGGCACACATACCACACTCTTAAGTTGGTAGCAACAGTGCAACCAACTAAAGGCAAAAACTTGATTACACTGTGTAATCAAGTTCGGCTATCAGCATCGTTACTGAAAATCCGCAGTGACACGCAAGCAACAAAAAGCACAAAATAGGCTACATAAGACAGCATTTGGAGAAAAAGGAAAATTACCAAAAGTGAAAAATAGGGACAAAGCGGCACACATATTCCATAGAAATGGTAGTAGCAGTGAGCCGGTAGGTGGTGCGCAGGTACTTTTTCCTGTTCTCATACCACTCCAAGAGAAGAATAAGTCGGCATACTGTATCACTATAAGCATTAGTGTAAAGGTCTAGAAGTGAGTTAAAAGAGCTCAGTGGACCATTGAATAGTATATACCGAAAAGAACAGGACAAAGAAGAAGACGAGTAGTGGAAGCGATAGCGCTACTACTACTCCATCACCAAGAGAACTGCAACAAAGGAAACAAAGAGGATTCGAGGGAATCTAAAAAAGGCAAAAGAGGACGACGACTATAACGAAGTATTCAAGGGAATACTACAGAAAAGCAACCAAAGAGAGGGCGCTCACCCAAGAAAGGCGAAAACAAAGAAGACCACCAAAGTAGGTCGTGAAAATGGACGCTACCTTAAAAGCAGAAGTTAACCAATTCATAGAGGACGAGATGAAATATTTAGAAGAGCAAATTACGTTGCTCCAACAAGAACAAAAAACACAAAAGGACAAATTGAGTGACCAGAAGAAGGCACTAACGAGAATCCAAAATGGTTTGCAAAAGTTGCAAACCGACAACCAAGTGGACGAACTCATCAAGGCAATCAAAGGAGTTGCCGTTACGCCAGCAGCAGCTTCTTACCTTAAGCCACCCACCTACGATCCTAATAAAGTCAACGCAGAAAATTACCTCAAAGACCTTGAGTTGTACCTCAAAGCTTCCGGATTTAAAGAAACCGACTATTTGGAAGTAGTCAAGCCATTTCTGCCGGAGGACAGCAAATCATGGTTTTCGGCCAACAGTACAACATTTACCGCCTGGGACAGGTTTAGAGAGGGATTTAAGAAACGGTACGACAATAGTGTCCACCACTCCCTACGGATGCGGAAACTACTGACGCACCGCCAATCCCTTGATGAGCCTACGGAGGAATTCATTTACGAGAGGCTGGAATTAGCCAGAAATTGCTATCCTACCGATCCAGAAGACAGGCTTTTGGAATTTGTGCAACAAATGTTACACATCCGACTACAGTCAGCACTTGGACCCGCGTTTTACCATACAGTCCAAGAACTCGTAGAAGCTTGCGAGAGAGCTACTATTACAGAAGTAGCTCAGGATCGTGCGAATAAAATTGAGATCACAGTTCCTTACATGAGGGCGGCTGATATGAAGCGAGAAGATTTATACAGACATAACAACTCTATGAATTATAGAGACAGTAGACAAGAAAGCTACGGCGGTAACTCTACAATAACACCAGAAATGGGAGGAAATTCGATTCGATTTCAAGGTTCCGAAAGCCAAAGAGGAGGCAACAGTGCAACCTCTTATGGTTACAACGAGTCTGGACAAGGATCCAGCAGGCAGCAAAGTTCATCCAGGTCAGATAAGGATAAATTGGAAAATCCTTCAGCTAAACAAATCATCTGCGACAAGTGTGGTGGCGCCGGTCATAAGAAAGCAGTTTGCCCGAGCGCAGTTGGTCAAGCTGAAGATGAAGAATCTTTAAACTTTTAGGGGAAGGCAAGGGAACAAGCCCACCTTGTCTAAACCCATCCTACAGCCTCAAAGAAAGAGGGCTACAAAGAGTCATCGTCAATGCCGAAAATATAAAGAAAAGTAAAGCTCTACTCAAGGGAGGAGATAGAGCAAAATTATTTGACCAAAGATTAGTGAAGCAAGAGAGGGACGAAGGCTGTGAGGTGCATGGAACATGCACCAATGTACTAATAACTTTGGCACTAAGCAATGTGCAATTTACAACTAAAAAAGGCCAAGGGTCTTTCGAAAGAAATAAAAAACAACTAAAACACCTTTACCCAATGGAGCTCACCACGGATAAGGAGAAAGAAACCAGAATTTATATAAATCACAAAAAATGTGAATTAATCAGAAGCCAAGTTGAGTACCTTGGGAATCTCAATGGCAGTGTGGGGATCGGAGAGAAACTAGAAACAGTCAAAGTTATCTACAAAGAGAAGATACCTACGAGCACCGACTACGATTTCGTATTCATCATTAAAACTGAGGGCCCATCAGTTAGAAGGATGACGGTGTTCTGTAATCGAACTAACGTACACGATCGGCCAATCGCGTGCGCCAGTTGGTTACTGAAGAGATCGATCACCATCAAACAACCCAACTTATGGCAAATGAAGGGGAAGAAACCCATAACCAGCAAAGAAAAAATCCAATCAGCATCATGGAATACAGACAGAGAGCTCAAGTCTGGAAAGGAGAAAGTGTTATCAGGACACCGGGCAAAATGCCCAAAATCAATTATAGGACTAAAAAGTCCGAACAAGGAAACACAGCAGTCCAAAGGCTTAGCGCTAATTGAAAGTGTCCCAAGGAAGAGGACAATGGTCATGGATAAAGAACCCACATTGGAGTTCACAGGATTGGTCAATATGATTGGGAGCGCCAAAGACCCCAAAGGGAAGTCGAAAAGTCAGTTTAAGGAGACTATAGAGAACTCCACTGACAGTGAGGGCGTTAGAGAACCCGCACAGGGAAATTCCACCCAATCAATGGTGTCAAAGGGGCGTACGACCCAAAACAGAGTTCCAAAGGAAACTCACCCAATTGCCGGCAAAGCATTGTCAAGTCGAAGACTTGAAAGACAGACACCATCAAACCAAAGAAACCAAAGGAAGTCCTAGAAAAAGTAGAAGAAGCAGTTCAACCCAAAACATCCCTAAGAAGCGGAAGAAACCGCACTATAAGAGCTACAAGAAGAAAAAGAGATATGCTACGATCCCGCCGTTCCAAGACCACTTCAGTGCGAAGCGCTGAAAGTATATTATGATACATATCGATAGATATAGAGAGAAATAAAAAAAAAAAAAAAAAACGATAAAGAAGAAATTTTAAAAGTATTTGATTAAAAAATTAGAAAAAGAATTATGAAATTCAGCGACTTAAAATATAGAGAGGGTGAAAGAATTCACCAAAAACATAATATAAGAAAAAAAAAACAAGAAAGGACAGAGTAAGAATTAAGAAGCAAAAAGAAATTTTTATAAAAACTTCATTAAAACTTCGCGTTCATTAGACCAAGGAAAAGAGACAGGTATTTATTTTACAACCTTGGGACATAAGCGACAATTCCCAGAAATTTGTTATGACAGAGTGATAACGATAGCGTCATCACTTTTGCGTAGAGTAGAAGGAAGATACGCTTTATTCCAAACCTACCACATTTCGGGTTATGAGAAGGAAGCAGAGCTATAATATAGTGGACCAGCACATTTTAATGACACAGAAGTTAGAGGAGATACGCAAATACAAATCAAATCCCATAGTAAATTTAGTGGGATCATATAAAACAGCGATACGTAAAGCCAACAACAAGCAAACAAGGTGACAATAGTGTACCCTTGAATTGCGACGAGATTCCAGTGGTGGAACTGGAAGAGATTGAGTACACAGTTTTCCAGAAAATACCTCAACAGCAGAATGATGAACATGAAACGAAACGAGAAGCAGAAGCGGCTAAACCATCGCCAACGACCGTTTCCGGTGAGGGAGCTACCAACGCCCAGGGGAAATCTTGGGGGTGCAGTGTTAAGCCCAGAGGGCAATGGATGCCATCTATCCAACACCAGGTAGATGCACCTGAGGAAGCAGGCACTCGATAAGAGAGGCGGAGCATCAGAAGAGCGAAATTAATACACGTTAAGGTATTATCTTCCTGAAAAAAAAGTATATTATGTTTTGTGCGGGGAAGCTTTTTTCTTTTGCGTTGCAGTTTGGAGTCAGGAAAAAGGGAGAGAACTCAGTACTAAGTTGGCTTGGGACAGAGACGGATAACAGAGCCAAACAGAGGAGCAAGTCAAGTAGATTGATTAAAAGTAGCCATATTTATTTTGTAGTTGTTAGCTAGTTGAATGGTCATTGTGTCAAGTTGTTTGTTAAAAGTCAAAGGTTAAAATAACACGAACTCTGCGGCAAAGCTTATACTGAGTAAAATAAACGCTCAGTAATATTCTTGTGGACTATATTGATCCACATAAAAGTAAATTGTCCTGTGTTGTGTGCGGCTTATTTTAGCATCAGTAGAGTGAAGTAATCGAGCACAAATTTCTAATCGCATCAGTTATTCTTAAAGGTGATAACGACAGCGTCATCACCTCGGTGTTACCACCACTGCCGGAGGAAAACAAATCGGGAATTGTGTCAAACCAACTTGGCCTGTGTGCAACCTGCTACTTCTGAGGAATGTAAGTAATTATGTTCAGTTATGCATGCATGCATCCATTGCAAAGCAGTGCTGGGTTAATTTTGTGGGGTAAGGAGTTGACATAGGAGCTTACATAGTTGGCAACACCCCCATTTGACCTGATAAGACACGGCTTTCTTCATTCAAAGAAAGAAATGTTTCCATGTGAAACATGCAGCAAGCAATTTGCTCAGAAACAATACATGATACGACATATGAAACAAAAGCATAAAAAAGCTGAATTTGCAGTAAAACCTTACGCTTGCAACGTTTGCAATAAAACTTGGTGTACAAAAACCAGCTTAATAAAGCATCAGAGAATACACACTGGCGAAACGCCATTTGAGTGCAAAACTTGTAACAAGGCATTTAACGATAAGGGTAATCTAAGACGACATGGAAAAATCCATAGTCAAGAGAAACCTTGCTACAAGTGTCAAGAATGTGGCAAGACTTTTACGGCGCATGCAAATCTCAATCGACATCTGGCTACTGTACATTTAAATGTCAAAGCATTCGAGTGCATTTTTTGCCATGGCAAATTTACTTCCATGGAAGGGCTGCGTCTCCATATCCGCATGCATACAGAGGAAAAGCCATACAGCTGCAATCAATGCTCTATGGCTTTCACAATCCGTGGAAATCTAGTACAGCACCAAAATACTCACAACCAGCAAAAACTGCATACATGTCACCTATGCAACAAACGTTTTCCGACAAAGAGACACGTTACGTGCCATTTGAAGACCCATCTGGCGGAAAAGCCGTACAAGTATAAGGACTGTTAAAAACGATACAAACTTCTGTCTGGTTTGGAGTATCATAAAACTTCGCACACGGGAAAGCCAGTAAAAGAATTTAAGTGTGAGCTATGTGATGAAGTCTACTTTAATTCCTCTGCCATTAAAAGGCACCTGTTGATACACTATGGAGTTAAGCCACACCAATGCGAACACTGCGAGATGGAGTTTTACACAAACTCAGAACTTACAACGCATAAAGCTGTTCATTTGGACGAGCGTCCAATTACTTGCGAAATGTGCAGCAAATGTTTCTATCGGAAGGGAGATATGATAAAGCATCTCAAGACTCATCTAGAAGATAAGCCTGAGAAATGCATATTCTGTGCGGAAAGATTCAAGTTTCCTGCTAGGCTGAGGGCGCACATTCGTCGACACATACAGGTAAGATTTCAATATTATAAAATAATTTGTTAGATTCTATTCATTTGTCTATTTATTTGTAATTTTTCCTAGGAGTAACAGCTAGTCTATCTTTGTTCGTCTAAAGCATTGAACAAAAAGCCCATTAACCTTATTGTTGGCCGTATTCACTCATAAGCGTTTCGACAAATTGCACGGATTCAACACTAAGGACATAGACGTAAATGAAATGATTGAGTGATTTATGTTGGCAAATGTGTTTGGACAACGTTGTTAAATTTTCTCGGGCTTCAACATATAATTAGGAATTGGTATCAGCCACTGAAAATCTTGTTTTGAAATTTAGTATATAAATATTAGTTAAGTATTAATCTGTTAAGTACTGTCATATTTGGATTTCCGATGAAATTGTTTCCTTTAAAGTTTGCATACCTGTTGGTTTCAATATTTCTAATAAATTAAAAACACTGTTTTATGTTTTACTAAACATGTTTGTCTGTGTATAAGTAAATGTCTCGCTTATAGCAATCGTGCACTTTGTGACTTAATATGAAAGCGGTTAGATAGAACAGTTTACAGTACTGCTACTATGTTTCACAATCCAAGTTTGAAAAGCAAAATGCTGGTATTAATTGCGTCTGGTTTTCTGAATAGAAACACAAATATTACTAAAATTACGCAGAAAAATGTAGGGTTTTACAAATGTTCCTTGCAAGTGATCAAATGACACCAAATTTTGTTTAAGCTTATCAAAAGTTAGCTAAAAACATCCCGTGCTAATTGCTTGTTGAAGAAAGTAAGAAAATTGCATGAGGACAAAGCCAGGAGGGTTTTAAATTGTCCTATTTGCTTGCATTTGATTTTTAATGCAAAGCAAAATTTGTATTGCTAAGTTTTTTATGGAACAAACATATTCCTGGAATAAAAATAAAGGTAGCCAGAAACGTCAGCATACTTTGTAGTATTGCATTTACTTTAAATATTCTGAGGCAATATGACTAAGTAATCAATCATGTACTATCGAACTAAAAGGAGAATCCTCAGAAAAAGTTAAAAATTTATATGTATATAAGTGATTGGTTTACTTCTGGTGCATTAAAAATACAATATACCAAACACCATTATAGTGCTACCATCATCAATCTTTACTTTATTCAGAAACTTCAATAAAAATGAAATTTATATCTTGCAATAATCATGTAATACAAGAATTTGTATTTACACATGCACATTTGGTGCCAAAAGGTTCTATTTTATTCACTATGCGTGCGTCAATGTTGTATCCCGTACATGCACTGTATTAGGTCATGCTAGGATACAAGATAACGTTTTACGTTTATGGGATTCTGGGGTTGCCTATCAACTAGATATGGCCTAAGGCATCTTCTTGGTCACTTTGATAGGTTTTATGCACAGCTAGTCAAATATATTTATATCAAAATGGCTGTTTCTAATGCAGCATGTAGAATAGGCATATCTACTACTAGAATACAGGTAAGCAAACCATTCTAAATTCAGGACGTGCCGTTATACCAGCAGCTTTTAATCGGTTCACGAAGGGAATACAAAAATGTATTCAAACAAAAAAAATCGGCAATACCAATAACAGTGTGCAAACAGTAGTGATCAAGATTATACCACAAAAGTCGACATATTGCTTCATATAACAAAATTTCAGAAGTATAAATGCGTTACAAATCGCGTTTTATTTATGTATTGGATTTAACCATGTTGTCATATCTTATTACATTATCCAAAATAACCCTTCAAATTGCAGAGTTAGTTTAGTCAGGCTACTAAAAACCAAGAGGGAGCATATATAACAAACTAATTATTAAATTCATGTTTATAATATTCACAATCTAGCTAAATCGGCCTATCCTAGCTAAATAAACAATACTTGTATGCCATATTTCTAAAGAACAAAAGTTACGTTGCACAAAAATCATTATATTATCTCTTGATATTTGCAAACCTAGATATAGCACGTTTCCAGAAAACTGCTGCTACCTTTAAATAAAGTTGATGATATTCTTGAATATAGTGGAAAACGACAAGGCTAAAGTGCGCTACAAGAATATGTATCAACCGCTGCGATTCGATTGTTCCTGTAAAAGTTAGAGCAAAACGAAAAAAAATTTCCCTTAGTCTATAAATGCACCTTACGCTTATGAGTGAAATGTACAATACAAAGCTGTTACGGTGAACTGCGCCAACAACTGCAGAGTGGCAAAGTCAAAAATGAAGAAGAAACGTAAAAAACGAATAAAACAGGAAGTTTTGTAATCTACGTACCAAATATAAACCAAATTGATATATCTCGTCTTTGGCATCCGCAATGCTTCATTTGTAAGCTCTGACTTTTGAGAACAGTTATGTAGTTGAAACTTATGTTACGCTGCAAATTTAACAAGAATAAATTTAAATGATTTTTTTTCTAATCGATAATGCAACAACAGTATGGATAACCGTGTTTTTCATAACATAACAATACTTCACTCAAAATAATTAGTCATTGCAAGATTATGTTTGGCGTACAACGAGCATTACTGCTTATAAAGCATTGTGTATGATAAAACCTATTATGAATCAATAATTTTTTATTGGTTAAATTATTGAGTTTGTCACTTTTATTTTCATTTAGTATCATATATGAAAGCAAACTGAATATTGGAAAGATTCATTTTGTTTTAAACAAAAGCAAACATGAAACGCATAAAGGTTTCTTTTTTACAGTATTGCATGGTTATTATACAATTTGGTATTACCATTACCATTAACAGGGGGCTATGTAATTAAATATTTTATACACATTGTACACTAATATAATATATTCTTCCTTGGATTTTGTTTAGCTAAAAACAGTACCAAGTATTAAACATTGATTAAAATAAACAACACCTAACTGCTTTATTCATAAATTGCATGGAGTGTACCATTTTTAGAACAAATCAAAACGTTTTCATGCTTATATGGTAAGCGTTCGACCAACATGTCAAAATGTTTCCTGTGATTAGCTTTTTGCTTCAGCATGTCATGTGCAGATATCGGTATTCAGGTGTTCGGCTGCCTGTAAACTTGTTAAGCTCTTACCCAGGCTACGGTGCTCTAACCCAGCCACGATAGGCTCGAAACCAAACTAAATAGACTCCAACTATGTGAAACAATTTGTTTTCATATCGTTTTTAGCAGCATACGTTTTTTAATCGTTTTATTTTTTGAATCTTTTTATTTAATATACGGTGGATGTTTTTATTAACGCATAATTAAAACCACATATTTACATGAAAGCCAGTAGAAGTTGATATAGACTCCAAAGTGGATAAGATATGTGTAATATAATTCTATCAGTATACCTATTGCTTGGAACTTGGAAATATGCGCTTAAAAAATTTCAAAAACATATTTTTGATAATTTTTTCGAAAAACTGAACCTCATCTCGTTTGCAACCTCAATTTTCTATAATTCGAATAGTAAAACGTCTGTATTAGTTAATTTTAAGTAACAAAATCGATATGCAAGGTGGAATTTATGAACAACTTTGGTTCCAGCTCCTCTCTCTAGATATTTTGAAACGCACGCGCAGGGAATTTTAAAAATATATACGAGATCAAAGTGACACAAATTCGGAAAATATGTCAATATTATGTGTTTTATGCAAGGTAAACGCAATAAATCACTGTTTTGGCTAACTTTTCGCTGAAAAATACAGAAAAACGGCACAAATTTTACTGAATTTTGGCAAATTGCAAAATATGTTGCTACATATGCGCTTATGCGCTAAAAACCCAAAATATGTCAAATATGCAGTTATAAGTTTCTCTTAAAAGACTCCTGTAGTTGTGATTCGGATAGATACTAAGTCTCAGACCAATCCAAGCAATCCGGCAGAATATGTAAAAACATATTTTCACAAGCTCTACTTATGAACCACCTGGATTCGAACCCCTGCCCAAGGTGGCCGAGCCAAACACTTAGCCATTGGGCTGTGAAGCCCGATCATCAGACTAAGTGGAAATAACTTATCCTTAAGCTTAATTTATTGCTGGTCCAAAAGGTGCCGCCTGAAGAGTAAGTTCCAAGCACTATACATGTGTTTGCAAATATTGCACCAAATACATCTTACAAAAACCTGAACAGTTTGTTTTCTTTATATTGTATTAGAATAGTCTGAGTTTGCTAATACAGCAATATTCGCTTCAGAATTTGTTATTCTATTATTCGACGCATAATGTTTTTTTTAATTCGTATACTTCTATAAAACCCACGCACATAATTATAGTATTCACAATACAAAGCTTTCAGTTCCACTGAAGGACATCAACTGACAACTTAGAACCGCAGAACTCAAATGTGCTCTATTATTGAATTTCTCTTAATGCTACCCTAAACCACTTTATTTGAAACTATGCTTTAATAAATGTCTAGAATGAATTTAAATGCATTGGTATGTATAGTAAACCAAACGTGCTACACAAAAAATCTACGATCAAAAAGTTGACACTCAATAAGTGTATATGATTAAATAGAAACTGAATAAAACGAAGCGATGTTAATGCTAATAATTAAATCACGGTTTTCGCTGATATACGCATTCCAGCTTCGTAGTTTGTGAGCGAATTTTACGATCTGCTCCATAACCGATTTCCGAAACAATTCCGACATAAATTATTTGCAACCTGGGAACTTGTGCCCAAATATTCGAGTTGTAGATTTTGGACGTTGCATTGGTTCTTGTGCAATAAAATGTATCCAATGTATCAAGACACTGCAAAACGTCAATTGTTTGGTCATCCGGCATGCATTTTTGCATAGACGATTGGGAGTGTATACACCATACGAGGTTCACATTGCTGGGGGAGTATTTATTTTCAGTTAATGTAGAGTAATCTCCGTCAGAAAAATGCAGTTGCAATATTTTTAACTTTTTCATACATTTCATGAATGAAAATGACCAAGCATTTAAATTCTTTGCCCCAGCAATTGTAAAGATTAGCCTCTCAAGCCAACCTAATTCAAGAGTAGGTGGAAAATCAAACTGCCAAGTTTCCCAAGCCACAGAGAGTACTTCCAGTTTGGTATTATATTTCTCGATTCCTTTTAGTATAGAGGTTGGACACAGATTGTAGCATTGCGATAAATGTCTAAATATGTTCAAATCAATGCATAGCTTTTTCAAGTTTTTAAACTTTGCAAGAACTTGTATTTCCAATGAACCTGTTGAATATAAAGATTGCTCACTCACTTTCCAGCAAAATTGTTGTAGGTTATCCATAGTGCCAATTAGATTTAGTCCGTGACAATCAAGTTTGGTGTAGTATTTTAGCTGGGAAAATACACTACTTTCAAGCACTTCTTGAATTAGCTGCAAATAAGGGTCCATCTTAACTTCCAGATTTACCAAGTTGGGTACATTTGGGAAAGTATTATCTTCTAGGAATTTTTTCAAATGTGCGTCGTCTTCTGGCCGGCGGGAATTGAAATTTCCCATATCTTGATAAATCCGTAACTTTAAAGTTTTAAGGTTTGGTAAATATTCCAGCACGTTCCATAAGAACTTGGTTATGTCTACAGGAGTTTTTGGTAGTTTACTACCAAAACGTTCTATTGAAAGTGTAAAATACCAAACGTGCGTTCCAAAAACTTTTAAAAATTCTAAAAATCCGTTACTCAAGCAATCCAAAGTTATGTTGAGGGAACGCGACACAATTGGATTTTCTTGAGTTTTTTGAAAGTTTTCTTTAAAACACTTTAATACACCCACTGGACCTTTTCTTAGCCGTTTCTGGGCTTTTGAAATGTTCATTTCAAACAAGTGCCTAAATCCAGCGTCATGGCTATCAAGAGAAGAATAGTCAATGTTGAAACGTTCACTTTCCAAGAATTTGTCAACGATGTTTTTCCAAAGCTTGCAAACTTGTCGTGTGTCGAGTACGTTCTGTTTTGAAGGATATTTTACAAACTGATGACTTAAAAGCATGAAGGGGAAAATATTGTTGGATTTTGGTTTTTTGGAGGTTGAAGCTTGTTGTGGAAAAGATGAATCCTTCCCAGTAATAAAATATTCCAAAAGCATCTTCCACACCTAAAATTGCACATAAAATTCGACAAAAGTTTTACATTGATATTAGTATGCTTTTGGTTTTGTTTTGAAGTACTTGCCTCCTCAGGAAATATTGCAATGGCGTCCTGATACTCCATTTTATAGGTTAAGAGTTCCCGGCTTCAAAAAGCTCAGATGCTTTTAAGGAATAAGTGAATCAAACGGGCACCGACTTGATGTGTACTTGACGAAGTAGTTTTAGCACTAAAAATTTGGATGATCTAAAACCCGTTGTGTGGTGCTTGTAAATCTCTTATGAACAATGTGCATAGTGCATACCTTTCAACATTATGAGGTATCAGCAAGCCAATTCATCAAGCATCTATTTATAACCAGAAAAGTTTTACGTGTGAAAGCATGCCTACCTAAAGTTCCGAAGAAGCTTACTACCCTATCTGCTGTTTGAACTGTTCAACCCACATTATGCACTATGTATTTCTTTTACACATACACACAAAACCAGACAAGGTTGATAGCTAGATGTTAATTTAGTCTGTTATAAAGCCTGTTGTTGGTCTTTTTCCATATTGTAAGCGGATAATAAATATGGGTAAAGTCCAACCTCCACAACATAGGGTGGATTGGGATGAAGTGAAAGGGTTGAAAAAAGGTCTTACTGAAATAACTGGCTGTGGTAGCCAAATTATTATAATGCTTTCTGTGTACACTATTGCTACCCCGCAGTAAGACTGTATGTTTTTAATCCGGCTTTGCTTGGACAAATGCACTTTGTACACCAGCACATATTACCATAAAATTGTATGAAACTTATCTCTATATAAAAAATATATTGTTGAATACCAAAACCCCTGAAGTAAAATATTTTTTGGGTTTGGGTATTTTCGAAGATCGTATGAATAAATCAATGCAATACCCAAAAACATGACAAAAGAAAAATATTTTACAATAATAATGAGAAAATGAAATGCGTTTCTTATCCTTCACTTTCCGTTAGCATAAATGACTACTGTCTAATGCATTAAAACATTTGTGTGCATGCAATTCTTTCCGTCCGTGATATCTATTTGTAAGTAGATTTTGTGTACACAATACTGGAAAGAGAATTTATTTCCTGAAAGAATTGTGCGAGTATTTATTAAAGTGTTTGTTTTGTAGCAACAAAAAAAATTTACAAAATAAAACTTCAATTCGTTCTCTGATGGTTGCAAATTTAGAGAACACATATTGAAAAACGTAAATAATAATATATGATTTTCTTTACGTTTATAATACTTTAATGCGTTTAATTTCGCTGTTTCACATATATATATAATCTATCGTCATTTTATTGCATGTTGTTTGTCATTAGCGAATAATAGTTTTAACGGTAAACAACTTTTAGTGTTGTACACATGTACACAATAGACAGACACTAATCAGAAATAATACTTTAACAAATAAATTTAGTAATCTCATAGTGCAAAATTATGGAAAATATTTAACACCACACAAACGAGTTAAAATTTGCACTACTGCTGTTACACCCATTTTTGCCCATTCTCGTAAAACTAAATACCCGCAATAATATTACAATCTACGTGCTTCCGCATCCACTCGCCAATATATGCTTCCTGAAATACTGGGTAAAACCAAGCTGCGACGGCTGTCAAGATAAGCAAATATACTATACCGAGAATATGGTCCCATAAAAATTTTGAAAAAGAAGGTGCAGGGTGAGTCCATTCACACGTTGGGTTCAGTTTCAAATCAATATAGTATTTTCTGACAGTTACAAAGCACAAAATGCGATACATTGTAGTAATGACTGCACAGGCAAATGCAATAGAATGTAAGATAATTCCAGCAATTATCCAATCAATGACGGCGGATACTATTGTTGTTTTCATCCAGAAAGCAAATAGACCCATTCTTGAATTCCTAGGTAATTGCTGCCAATTAGTTGACCAGTATGCTTATACGTTTTTTAGAAAACTTGTAATTAAAATGGTTTGAAAATCGGTTTTGAAGGTTTTAAAAAATTACCATGCAGCTGGCATTCACCAAACAATTGGAAGCCCAGAGTTGTGTAATCTGTAGTGTAATCTGACTCCAAACCTGATATCCGAAGCAGTAGCACAGGTCGTCCATTCAATAAAAGTGACAGGCAAGCAGGATGCAGTGTTTTTAAAAAGACACGCCAAGCTAGCATCAAGCGACGGGTTGATTGTGAGAAATAGGTAAACGCCAATAATTTGATGGGTTATTATGGACAAGCTGCATACGAACTGCGAAAACGCGGAAGTTTAAACGTAAAAACATTGATATTTAGACAAGTTTAAAAATGCAAATATTTTGCAAACATTATTTATGGCTTACTAAGTGGGAACGGCCCAAAAACAAGGCTCAGATATTTGGTGTAGGTTTGAACAAGCAGCACCACCATTGCCGAAGATTGTAATATAAACTCATGCTTTGTCGATTTTTAGGTAAAATAAAATTTGTTCAATGTATATACCCAAAATGGCTAGAAGTTGATTCAGATTTAAGCTACAGTTCACGATTAAAGTGAAAAAAGAAAATTTCCTTGAGTCTTTGAGGATAAATGTACACTTGCTTATTTTAAATCTGCATCATTCACATGAATAGGTACTATTTACATTTGCATATACTTATGCAGTATGTACGCATTAGTCTTCGGAAAAATATGAAATTGAATGTTTTTACTGACTTGCCGTATCGCACCAAGCTTTCGGATGTGCACGAATCACATCGAAAGGAAGATTTTAAGACCAACTTGTAGTTGCATATTTTGCTGATATTTGCATTTTGCATATGCCGTGCATACTTTCAGACATTTTTGAAAAATGTTGGTATTTTCCCCAATTTTTAGGCATATTTTTGAATTTGTTGTCATATTTTTATGGTTTATGCGGGTTCTGAGAAGGCGTATTGAGTTTAAGGGTAGTGCTAAATATACGTGTGCTCGGAAAAGTTTGATAAAAGTGGAAAATAAGCATTCTTTATTGTTTGCCCCGATATAATGTGTGGTTTATAAACTTAAAAAACAAGCATGTAATCACCGTAAAATACAGACAAAATAATTGTTTAATTGTCTACATACCCGAGATTGTTCTTGTATACAGCCAATGTTTTCGAAATACGGTAGCAACGTTTGTATTAAAATTGCTTGTTAAAAACTACCCTTTGCTTTTTGTTTATTGTTGTACTGCCGTATTCATAGAAATGGATTAAATAGAGGTTTTCTTTTCAACAAAAAAGTACCTCTTATACTTCCTTATAATACATAAAAACGACTTTAAGGAGCATTGGGGAAAAGCTAGTTGTTATTTTATAAAATATATTTCTCACAATTTTTCTACACGTATTTGCTTCAACCTAATGCGTTAGTTATGCTTTTCCTAATTTCACACATTGCAAGCTAAATTAACCTTCGACAAACAGACTCGTATATTATGTGTCATTCCTTATCCTTAAACAGTATTAAGATACGGAAATGTTATACGAACTTTTTCAGGTAAACTCAGTTGCAACAGGGAAGTGGTTCATAAGTAATCTATTTCTATTTTGACAGCTGGTCAACAATTTAAAAAAGAATGCATATCGGGGATACGATAATGGTGTATTAAAATATGTGTATCCACATTGGCATCCTTATGCTAAACACATTCATATGCTATTACAATCGAATAACATAAACAGTGTATAACAGCATCAGTATCTTAAGAGTTAAAATTAACTTTGTAAGAGCCCAAATTCTCCCTATGAGAGGTTGCCATACATTCGTGCCACCACCTAGTTTCGGGATATTTAATTCCATTGTATTCTCAAGCCGTAGTGTGCAACTATCCTTATCCAATTTTTAATCCTTTCCAAGAATTATGTGCGTACGTGATAGCTTACGTGATTTGGTTAACATTCGGCAAACTACATTTATATCCACCTCATTTCAATGTGAGTGAATGCGAAAGACACTGGTAGGTACTAATAAAGTTAAAACTAACCAGAGGAGCTAAAGGAAGATTCATACGTAAATTTATCTAAAAAATCAACAAATTTCACGATTGCAATTGAGTACAGTCGACAGTTGAATACTTCATTGACGTGCAAGATTAAAACCCAAACAGGCAGTAGCCATAGAAAAACCTTCTGTGACATGGCATTAAGGTATCTACATTCCCAGCAAACAGTATCAATCTTTCTCTAGCTTGAACACCCGTCACTGCAAATCTGCTCAGTTCTATTGAAAAGCCACCCTGCAATGCTTATCCAATAATTGTAAAAATATAAGCGTATGCGTTTATTAAATTGGCTTCACAGGTGCATCACTCTGACAATGGAATCCAAAAAAACCTCTTGTAATATTTGCAGTAAAATGATTGCAAAACCAGGTCTTGTTAGACATATGCGTGTGCATACTGGTGAAAAACCATTCAAGTGTGGAACTTGTGCAAAGTGTTTTTCATATTCAAACGCACTAAAAGCTCATGAAATTATTCACACTGGACAAAAACCATATTCCTGCAAAACGTGCAGTAAGTCATTTGCTAATAAAGGCAATTTGAGCTTCCATTCTAAAACACATAATAGTGAAAAGCCGTACCAATGCACAAAGTGTGACAAGAAATTTAGCTTAAAAAGATATCTTCAGTTACATGACAGAACTCATGCAAACAAGGAACCCTACAACTGCAAACTGTGCAGCAAAAAATTCTCCCAACATGGAAAACTGCAGCAGCATTTTAAAATAATCCATTTGCACATTCAGTCGTTTGAGTGTGTTATTTGCAATGGTCGCTTCGGTTACAAACGTACGCTAGATGAGCACATTCTGAAACACACTGGAGAAAAACCATACAATTGTGAAATATGCTGTAGGAGTTTTAGATCGCCGGGAAACTTAAGAAACCATAAAATAACTCACAATACTAAAAAACTACATTCTTGTAACTTATGCGGCAAAATGTTTTCTCATAAACAGGATGTTCAATCACATCTAAAATCTCATCTGGAAGAAAAACCGTATAGCTGTAAAGTTTGTGGCAAGCGGTTAAAAACTGCCAGGGGCTTAAAATTTCACGAAAGTGCGCACCAAGAAGCACTACTTTGGAAGTGCGAGATATGCGACAAGAAATACAAGAGCCCTTTTGGTTTTAAAAGACATCGTTTAGTTCACGCTGGACTTAAGCCTGTCAAATGCAGGCAATGTGATAAATCGTTTATAACAAACATGGAACTTCAGCGACATTCTGTTGTTCACTCAGGAGAACGTCCATTTGAATGTGAGATGTGCAATAAACGTTTTTCTCTGAAATCATATATGATGAGTCATCTAAAAACGCACACAAAGGAACTACCAGAACAGTGTCCAATTTGCAAGGACAGGTTTTCAACTGTTAATAATTTAAAAAGACATCTTTACAAACACACTGGTATGTTTTTAACAATATTAGCTTAAAAATATTCCATATTAACTATATTCCACCTTTCGTGGCTAAAAGTTTGATTTTGTATTTCAGGAGTTGCAAATGGACTACATGTCTGTGTGTTCTGTGATTACTGCACACCAGATACTTTCAAGCTGGATGCTCATTTACGTTCACATACAAATGAAAAACCGTATTGCTGCAAGTTTTGTGCCCGAGAGTTTCGTCGATTTACACAAAGTACTCTACAGAAACATAAATGCATTGGTCTGTTCCGGTAATTTGCAATTTGGATTTATGGATCCGGAAACCGACATTAAGTTTTAGTTAATGTGAAGGGGCAAGCAAAGACTTCAAAATTCAAATTGATTGATTTGTTGATGAAAAAATAATTATTGTACAAAGTATGTAAATATTATTATAAAAAAGGTTTTTGTTTCAACGGAGTATAAAAACACATAATATATTATGTAACAAAATTTGTATAAATGTTCACTAAAATTATTTATGCTAGTAAAATTTTTATGCCGCCAAATTTCTTTGATATTTGTAAGATCACAGATCCTGAAGTGTTAAAAAACCTTTTGCAGTTGAACATCAGGTCAGTTTGGTATTATGAATTCGTTTCAATGCGTGTGAAATTATAAAATTCCTCGCTAGTAACCAATTGCAAACGAGATGCCCAGGCATAAGATATGACTTCTATCATAACACATAACTAACTTGAGAACAGCATATTCGTTTAGTTAATTGCTGTGTTAGCAGAGTACTCTTTTTTGGATGATGAAACATATAAATTTGAAAACAAAATGTAAAAGGCCATTCAAGGTAACGGCCATGGCAATTAGTAGAATGACGAACTTACAGATGCAGTTAGGTAAAATAAAATCTGGCTGTTGTAGGTTGGAGGGAAGAAGTTCAAAAAAACGTTAACTTAATAAAATTAAACTGCTCTTCTAAGTATTTAAATATTCCTAAGTGTATGAAACATTGCAAACAATGCTATAATGTAACAATTATGTTTGGTCTGTGGTAAAAAAAATAAATTTTAAATAAGATACTTGCTACATGTAGATATGCTTACAATTAAAGTGGTTAAAAGCACAAATTAAACCATTTGCTATTGTTTGGCTGCGCAATAAATAAATATTCATATCTTCACGGAAGAACTTACAAACATTGTATTCTCTAATAAAAATTCAAACTTTTATTTACCATATGCATAACAACGAACCGCTACTCTAGAGTAGCTTCAAAAAGGCAACTGTGGGACTACTTTTATAATCGATACACCTTATGTGGTGTATTTTAAAAATCGCCCGAGATATTTTTTTTCAGAAAGAGCATCAGGAGTAGGCATGGAAACCCTTTTTCAAAAATTTTTACAATGATCCATATGGCTACAAGGGGGCGCTGAAGTTTTCATTGGTTTTTAGTGGCTAGCTCCTACAGATTTAGTCCAATTTTGACGAAACTTTCGCCAAAACGTATCTAAACAGAATCCCCAGACATGCTTTTTTTTCGATTTTCAAATTTCAAATTACCCCTAGAGATACGCATATTGAAACTCTGAGAATTACAGTTTAAAAAATCCCTGATTAGTGCAGTTGATAGAGCAAAAAATTAAAACTAAAACAACATAAACAAAGTTTCAATATGCAACATCCTCCCCCCGGAAAAAAAATTGAAAATTATAATTTTAATTAAAACTCGACAAATCAAGAAAACAAGAAACACTGGAGGCATAATAAATGCAACAAAATTTAAAACGCAACAAACAACCATGTAAAAACTAGATAAAACCAACAAAATATGCCAAAATCAAGTTTTTCGGGATTTGTGGGTCAGTGGCTAGTCTGAGCCAGGGAATACTAACACCATCGTGTTCCTCTCGTCAAAATACAGACATGCTTTTCTGAAATGAAAATGCATGCATGAATGAAATTAAAAAAAGCATGTCTGGGGATTCTGTTTAAAAACGTTTTGGCGAAAGTTTCATCAAAATTGGACTAAATCTGTAGGAGCTAGCCACTAAAAACCAATGAAAACTTCAGCGCCCCCTTGTAGATATATGGGTCATTGTAAAAAATTTTGAAAAGTGGTTTCTATGCCTACTCCTGATGGTCTTTCTGAAAAAAATATCTCGGGCGATTTTAAAAATACACCACATAAGGTGTATCGATTATAAAAGTAGTCCCACAACTGCCAAATGGTCTTATAAGAAATTATCTGATATTTTCAAAATCTCTCCATCGTTTATAAGACGCAGCTTCTGAAGGCTACTATTTAATATTATTTTATTACAACTTGTTTTGCATGATTATTTCATTGAATCTCAGTGCTATTTGTAATTACCAATTTTACTTATATTTGTAATGCATTCAGTATTTACTGAAAAACAAAGCAACATCAACCACATGATTTTTTCGCTTGTTTTCTAATCACTCACTGGATAACGTCAAACACAATTTTTAAAAGGTTAACTTAACTTAACTACATTTAAACTGACATAAGTTTACATGTGAATACACTATTCTGTAAAATAGACGTGTGGCTTTCCAGTACGCATTTTATTTTCGAAATCGGATCTGTATTGCAGAAATTACTTTGGATTCAAGTGTCCCAAATTTCAAGAAGAAATCTTGTTTATGTATATTCTGTCATAATTATTGCAAGTGGTCTTTGGTGATAGATAGAGCAAAAAATCTTAGGATGCACAATAGTTAGAGTATGCCATACGACAAAACAGTAGGCCAAAAAATATTTCAAAATATTTTGAAAAACATACACAAATTTTGCCAAAATGCAGAAAATTGTTATGTCCTTTGGTTGCATTATAATAAAAGGTTCTGTGATACCCAACTATTGCAAAAATGTTATTGGTCTGTTTCATTTCTAATCCGATATACTAACGAATTTTAGTTTTTTGAACCCTAAGCCCTTCCTTGCCTAGCCATTTCAGAGGGACATATGGAATTGAAAACTTGGTTAACCGTATTGTGGGCTCTTGCATATTATAACACCATAAACGTTTTGGAAATTTAAGCAAAAAATGTTTTACGCGTCAAAGTGGCCGTGGTGATGCTCATTTCCAAAATACTTACGGAATGTTAGCACAAAAATCATAATACTTGTGCATAATTATTGGACACAATCAATACATTCGACATTGTAAATCTGACGTTCAATTAAAACCATGAACCTATATTTTTGTAACGTCGCAGCTATAATAAATAATTATTCGGGGGACACTACTTGGTTTCATTAAATGGTGTACTGTTGCAGAACAATGCTAAGTACAGTTGAGTAAACGAAAACTTTTCATAGAAATTTATTATTTACTAATACGGTACGTAGAGATTTTGAAAAATAAAACACTTTAATAATTCCTAATATTACAGTAAATATATTAAAATTAATTTACCAATAAAAACTATAACGACTGAAAGTACACTTACAGTACTTACAAAAAAGTGCTTAACCAAAAAGCAATAAAAATCTTCTTGACAGGGCAAACCTACTAGCATATTCCGGTGCTGAATCTTTTCCATTCAATTTTTTGCTGATTTTCAAGATTTGTCGATCCGCATATTTCTCAGCACCTTTTCAGCATTCTCCTCTTTCGTGTGATACCTCATATGTCTTTCCATACGGGCAATAGAAAACGGTTTGGGCTGGGTATAACCACATATAATACAGTCGATCATTTTTGGGTTGAATTCTAAAAATTCAAAACAATAAAATTTGTAACTATTAACCCACTAAAAGATCGTGTTTTTGGCAAAAGAGAGTACGTTAATACCTAAATGCTTTTGGGAATGATCTTTCAGCTCCCACTTTGATATGAAACGTTTTTGACACACTCGACACTCCTCCGGTGTCTCTCCAGTGTGTGTCATCTGATGTCGGGTAAGACTATTCTGGCTACTAAACTTCCGGCCGCATTCAACACATTCAAATTTTCCAACACGATTTGATCTAATTACTAAATGAGTAAAAATTTCAAGGTGAGTTACAATTGTTTTAGTTTAAAAGGATTTAAATAAATTAAATTAGTTACCTGAATGAACTCGAATATTATGTTTCTTCAAATCAGACTTTAATCTAAACCGCTTCTGACACACGCTGCATTCCTCCGGTTTCTGTCCACTATGAATTAGCGCATGTCTTTTCAGATAGCTTCTGCTCGTAAAACTTTTTTCGCAAACTGGACATTGAAAGTTACAAACAGGCTGTTCCTGATGATTCTGATGGACAAATGTCATGTGACTTTTTAAGTTATTAGAGCTGCAAAATCGCATTCCACACTTTTCACACTGAAACGGTTTTTCTCCTGTATGCTTTCGGATATGAGAATCAATTTCTGCCTTTGTTACAAATTGCTTGCCGCACAGCTCACATGAATGTTGTTTCTCTCGACGATGAATTCTTTTCTCGTGCAGTGCTAGTTCTGACCCCCCAGCGTAAGAGTGGTCGCACTACGAAAAGTTGAACGGTTTTTCTCTGATATGGACACTTCGGATGTGTAGTTCTAAATGAAAATTAATGGTAAATCTTTTGGTGCAAAATATGCAGGTATTCTGCTCAGTATCTAAATGAACTGACATGTGCATGTTAAGTTCACGTTTTCTTCGAAAACGTTTTTCGCATTTAACACACTTAAAAGGTTTGTCACTGTGTACGACTATATGCAGTCGAAGGTATTTCTGGGTCTTGAAACTTTTATTGCACAAGTCGCACCTAAAATGCTTTTCAAGTACATGAATCTTTTTGTGCTTATTGAGTCAACCCATACTGAAAAAAGCTTTGTCACACTGAAGACATTTGTGTGGCTTTAAGTTAAAATGAGTAGTTTTGTGAACTCGAAGTCCAGACTGGCAAGCAAAGTGTTTTTGACAAATGCCACATTGGAACGGCGGTTATGTCACAAAAGACCTAAAGACAAAACAACGAGTCCTCAAAAGACCGCGAATAAAAGACCTTATCCTCAAAATGTCGACGCCGCAAAAGACCGAAAATAGAAAATACCGTTGACACAAAAGACATAATATACAAAATGCATTCGTCAAATATATTTTTATTTCGTTTTCATAATTATGTCAGAAGTATACTACATGTCATTAGCAAAGCGCAAACATATAAAATATTATAAAAAATTTCGAAAAAAACTGACAAACACAACAAAAACAGTTACGTAAATCTTAATTCGAATACATGGCATGTCGATAAAAATTACAAAAGTGTCTACAAATATGGACTAGGTTGGTAGTGGCTATTCTTTATCCTTATGCTTCCGTTGTTTAATTTTTCTGGCGTTGTTTGTATAAATAGCTACACCCTTCACAAAGTCCTGCCTATCAGAAAATGGTCCGTAGTTGGAAACTAAGAAATTTACATTTTCATGAACTTTCTTGTATGAAGGAACTTTACTGGGACAACTAAGCCTACGAGTAAGATCTCTACACACTCTATCCTGCTCCTTCAATTGCACGTGTATGAATTTCCAAAATGCAGGATGTTTGCAAGAAGCCATATTCCTAAATCGATTGTTCCAACCTTCCACAATATTGTTTGTTCGAGGTAGATTTTCTAAAACACGAGTGTGTACGTTCCAATATTTTACTGGAAAAATTGGTGGCGAAAATTCGTGTCCTATATATGTGCTATGAAAGTATTCAGCAAATGCTTTAAAATCACCACTTAATTCAATAGGGCCATCATAAGCATGTACTAATTCGTTAAAACCTATCTCTACTTCATTTTCGGGTAAAAATGCCAGACCCGTAAAGACCCTAATTCCACATTGCTTCATACAAGCATATTTCACAGTTTGCATTACAAATTGGACTCTAGCAGCACATAAAGCTTAACTCCTCACAGTTTGTGTGTATGTATCATTATGGTTGAATATTAACGCAAGTATACTGAAGTTTTGTATCCTACTTAAATAGAGTAGTTGGATTACAGTTTTTAAAACTACGTGTCCCCCTAAAGCTCTGACCTTTCATTTTAAAAAAACGTCTGTGAGTTTTGTGATTGTTTCGTTCACAAAAAGCGTACATAAAACCCACCCAGTCACGTAGACAAAGCAAACATATATGAAAACCCCAACGCCATACAAAGGAGTGCATCGTAAAGAATTTTCTGATTCAAATGTTCAAATGGTTAGAAAGCTATTTATAAGAGAGATAGACATTATGGATTAGGTACTACAGCGGACTTAAGCAGCTACTGAATACAGTTTGCGTCTTGCATTTAGATGTTAAGCAGCTTGCATTGCTAAATACGTTAAGGCTTTAAATACTTCGATTGAGCAAATAAACTTTTTTCTTAGAAACGTAGCTGAGAGGTTGCGTGTCTGTATGTTTAAATCGACAAGTTCCCTGCATTCAAACTTATTAAGTGCACACTAGATTTAGAAAGCAATACAGCAATTGTGTAAGAATTGTAGTCCTCGATTGCTCTATTTTGAGTTCATTTTGCTTCGGCTGGTTTTTAGTGTTTCCAAAATAAAAACTGAAACGCTCTCCTTAGTAATTTTCCAAATATAACATTGCAAATTTAGGTTTCTCTGTTAGAGTTTTTCAATTCCCAAGGGTTACTGATTTTTAGCAGTAGTATTGAACAAATCAATGATGGAAAAACCAATCACATTTCAGTGCATTATCTGCGAGTTGGTTCTTAGGACAAGAAAAGGCTTTCAAGATCACATTCGCTATCACACAGGGGAGAAACCATACAAATGCAATGTTTGTGGAACATGCTTTTCCCAGAAAAGCAGTTTACACAGTCATGCAAGTGTTCACACAAGTTTAAAGCCGTATGACTGTAACACCGGTGGCAAGCGCTTCAAGCGTAAAGGGGATTTGAAACAACATCAAAAACTGCACTCCCAGGAGTGCAGATACAAATGTAACATCTGTCAGCTAAAATTTTTCAAACAATCAATGCTACGAAACCACCGTATCAAACATTTGGGACATAAGCCATTCGCCTGTATAATGTGTGAATACAGTTGCAATGACAGCCAAAGTCTTGAATGGCATGTACGAAGACACATTGGTGAAAAACCATATAGTTGCATGCACTGCCACAAAAGTTTTGTAACTTGCCCGCTGTTAAGACACATGAAAAAATACACAGTACACGGGAAAAAAGTATTCCTTGTCATTTGTGTAGTAAATTGTTTCTTACCAAGCCTTTGTGCAATATTCTCTAGCGGCAGTCCAGTTCTTAAATATAAATTATTAGTATTAAAATATGCGGTCTGAGATTCTTGAAAATGTATTAGTGTAAAATACCATTAGTGTTCTATCCGCATAAAACGACTTCCCGTCTGCGGTTGCTACAAGTTTCAGATTTGGAGATATTGGAGCATCTGCATATGCAAAAATGACTTACAATAGCGTATTATTTGACAATGTATTATTTAACTTTGCAATCTCACCGCTGCTAAGCGACTTCGCCATTGCAAGTGTTCCGTAAAGTCCCACAAATGTAGCAACTAATGTTGTGAGTTTCATTTTGAAAGCGTTCACAAAGTTATAACAGTCGACTCGGGTAATGATTACTGTTTTCAGAACTGACGAATTGTGACACACGTTGCTGAGAATTTATATAAAACCTGTTTACGCAAATTGTTGACGTTTGTGGTTGATAATTACAATTTGACAAACTGGCTGTTTCATGTTGTTATATTTTTCCGTTTTGGGTGTATACTGGAGAACATTCAAGCATTAGTAAAATAATTTTATGAATTGATTGATTGATTGATAAGCTTTACCAAATTCTATTCATATGTGTCAGTGACGCGCTGGGGATTACAGTATTAAAATTATGAAGATTCTACGAAATTTGACATGGTCGTTTTAATTAGATGGGATTAGTCAATTTTAGTTGTCAGACGCAATGAATATTTTTAAACATCCTGGGATTAGTGCAAGAAACGGGAGATTAGCAATTGCAAATTTAAATAAGTCACCAATGCACAGTTTAACAAATATTTTCAAGTGCCTTTCTTGCCACGACAGCTTAGTTAGATATGAGGATTTGGAATCTCTACTGTTAGGATAAGGTAATTGTTGTTTTGTTATGGGGACTGTGTCATGTCTGATTCCAGATAAATGATTAATGAAGTTATTTTGAGGAATGACAAAAATATCACAAACGACAACTTAAAAACATTTTTAAATGTTTAAACCCTCCTGTCAACTTAGTTCCGGAAATAAATTCTGAAATGAATAGAGTTTATAGATAAGAAATTCAATGAAAAAGCATAGTGATAAAGTATTAATTTGTCCCCCGTGTGCCAAACACATTGGGTCCCGGGTTGCACTTTGGTTCATGGATTAACCTAGAACGTAGTGCAAAAGCCACGATCATGATCACGATCATTGCAATCGCAAGGAATTAAATTATGGTTTGGCCAAAGAGCAGCAGGTGTTAGCATTGGGGTGCTTTTCTACTGGAGTAACAACCTTAATAAATATTCTAACGACGGTTATGGCTAAAAATGTGAAAGAACCGCCAAAAATGGTGACAAATAATTTTATGCAGAAGCAGAAGTAAGCAGGATTCCTGAGACTAATGAAATATTTTGCATTATCTAAAGGTAAAAAACAAAAGGATTAGCTTGCATAAAATGGGATTATAATTTAGTGCACGATTTAACAAAAATTCAAAACACGGAACAACAACTCGTTCACAAATCAGACATTTGACAAGATAGATTTTATAATACTCAATCTAGATTAAAAATTTAACTTCACATATATAGCAATCAAACTACATCTGAAAGTACTACTATCAGGATATTATGTTGTAGAGTAGATTTAAATATAATCAATCTAGATTATGGAATTAGTTCAGCAAAATCATGTAGGAATTGTAATCAGTACGTCTGTATATATGTTTTGATGGATCATTGAGGATTTAATTGAAATATATCCAAAAACCAAGCACTGGAATACAAGGAATTAAGGATACGTATACATACATGCGTAGATATTCATTACATTTCTCAATTGTCATATTGATTAAGTAGTATGTGTGTATTGGACTGGCGTGATCCAGATTATAGATAACTTTTTAAATATATTTCCAATATTGTGTAAAGCATATCTACTAAGTTGTAAACGTCTCTGGTTGGTTAAATGTTGTTTTGATAATGAATATAAAAAGTTAACAATGTAGAGGATGATTTATGAAACCCCACAGCCAAAACTATAACTTAGGTATGAGATACATAAGAACAGCTTTCGTATGAAGATATTATATGATACAAAATGCAAAAGCAGCTGTGGCGGCTCGTTAAGGTAGTTAGTTTGAGTTTTAATAAGTTTTGTTTTTTACATAAGTACGAACAAATATAAAATCCAGGTAAGAAATTTATATTAGATTTTATCAACAAAATAGCTTCCATTTCACAAAAAAATATATGCTGAGTTTACTAAATCTACTGCTTTTAATCAACATTGTTTTATGTTAAAAATTTAAAACTTGAAAATTTAAGAAAACTTGAATACTTGGTAGAATACAAGCTACTAATTTCCAGACACATTACGTATTGCATAGTGTTCCAATAATTTGAGTCTGAGTGCAAGGATAATACTTCAAAGCAGATGCGTTATTGGGCCGGCTTTGGTAGACTAGGCAGGTCTGATAGGGAATGCCCGAATTGTGATCAAGTCTTGGATTGTCGTCTCCAATCGCAATACCTGTTGAGTTCCAGGTGAATTGTCTTACTTCTTGTGCATCACGGCCAGACGTCCAGTACGCTTTGAAGTTTTTAATCAACTTAAAAATTTAGAAAATACAAACGATGTAAAAATTTTTAACTAGTTCACACCTCCATCAAAATCAGGAACTGAATGTGCTTGGATCAAAGCATCAGACTGAGACTTTGTCGAAATGTCAGCCAACGTCATTCCAAGGTCAGTACAAAATTTCCCTGCTTCCAACCAACTCTGTCAAAGACGAGATCTACTTCTTTAAAATATTGCCTTTATGAACAAGCTAAATATTGTTGTAATGTTTTCGTACCCGTAAGGTATTGTCGGCAAAATATGATTTTCCATCCACACTTACCAACAGCTTTAAGTTAGGGGATATTGGATCATCTGTTTCGATAAAATTTACGTTGGATCAAACTTCAACCAGAATACACTACATTTTCTAGAAATAGATTCACTTACCATCATTTAAAGGCTTTGCTATAGCAAAACTTCCGCAGATGCCAACAATATACAACATTGGCAACAACAATATCGATCTCATTTTGGACACATAAAAACACAGATAAACTTGTACGTTCAGCTCAGATGTCTGGACTAATGGTAGCATTCTTAGGAGAATAATTTTTAATATATATTGCCTAAATCAGGCAGTCTAACATGTTGATGTTGTTCTTGCACATTGCAGAACGTGTAAATAAGATTTGTTTGTAGTTGATTGATTTATTAACTTTTAAGCTTTTATCTCACTGACGCATTTGGGATTTTAGTATTTAGATTATAAAATTTGTGGATATGTATTTGGGTCAATTTACCTCAACAAACGTGCTTGTTTGACTTGTCATTCCTAAGATTCTGAAATGAAATGTTGTGCATCAAACTGTAAAGTCGGAAAACAAAAAGAATTATTTACAGAGAAATGGAATTATAATATTTCACAGATTAGAAGAATGACAGACACTGGTGCATGAACCGGCGTTTCTTCAAAACTTACATGTGGCAAGGTAGGTTTTTAGATAATCAATCTAGATTAAAAAATCTATTTGGCAAAATCATAGAACAAAGTCAGTTTGACGGCTTTTCTGTATATTTTTATGTTAAAAATTAGATTTAAACATAATCAATCTAGATTACACAATGAATTCAGTAAACTATAAACTGGCAACCACTACGACGTAAAAGTGTTTCAATAATGACTATATTTGCCTTTTTATTCTGGCTCTGTTGTAAGGTATTATAGTGTATTTACGGTTTTGAGTGATTTGTATCTGAAGTGGTAATTGTTATCAGTAGTTTAGCTTAGTAGTAATGCAGAATGCCTCATAAATTTTATCGTATTGAATTAAGTTGATGGATAACGCATCACTGAGAATTTTAATGAAATAATTTATGGCATTAGGATTTAAAGCCAAAGAGTATTTTAATGTTGATGGGCATGAATGACACGTTCATCGCAAACGCATAAGCACATAAATAAATGAACAGACCACGCAGAGACTTGGCAAAATGCAGGAAATATATTATAATCCCTGCTTAATTTATTATCATACATTACATAAAAAAGTACGGTCAAAACTAATTAAAAGTTGCCGTTTTAATGATTTTGTAGATGGTTGGTGATTTATCGTGATATGTATGTTATACAAGGTACAAAAATGTGCATTCAAGAATGAAGCAGAAACGGATTTTGAAACTTGTGATGTTGAAATAAGGATACATAAAATTTAGTTACCAATAAACCTAATAAATATTCTAAACATTGACGTGGTTTCTGCTACTGACCTGGCTGACTGCATTAAGCCAAAATGACTTTATGCTGGATGCCTAATTATCCATATTCCGCAGTAGCACAACCGTGGCCTTATTGATGCCAAAGGTAATGATGCGATTTTACACTAATTCCCATACCCATGCTTTTCCCTTTTATTCCAACGGTCGGGCAAGTAACAAGGCTGACCTCTACGGAAATGGTTCCGTTAGCAAAGACAATCTGTAAAACGTTATCATGTAAGTTTCCAACTGGCTGTATAAGTATACCTAGTTTCTTGCTATCCGGCCCATTCCCCTCGGTGCACTTTCCCCCCTGGGGTTCCGGTCCCCTCAGACCCATTTCCCCTTTGCGTTCCTTCCCCTCTTAACATTTTCCCTTCTGAGCTTCTTCCCCTCTCACCAGTTTCCCCTTTGCGTTCCTTCCCCTCTTAACATTTTCCCCTCTGGGTTCCTTCCCCTCAAATTTGTTCCCCTTTGCACCCGTTTCCCCTCCGAACATCTTCCCCATCACTCAGAAATTATTTTAAATGTGAAAAAATATGTTACCTATGATAGTTAATGTGTATACTAGAAACATGAGCGTAGAATGTTTCGTAATTCTTGAGTGGCAATTTGCAGTCATATGTAGATAAATTTTTCATATAAAACTAATATGTACCTGACTGTGTAACTTTGACTGGTTTACAAAATAGTGTTTGCTTATCGGAATTAGAGATGTGACTGCTTTACTAAAACGTTTTCTAACATGCCATATATCTGGATTCAAATTTTGGTGTCAGGTAAAAGGGGTTTGGATAATCCAATTAAGATACAAATTGGAAAACACAAAACTCAGAACACCTTTTCCGGGAAAATGTAGCATGTCTTAACGAAATCAGTTTGACGAGATTAACAAAATAATAATAAAGCTCAATAAAGTAATGTGTATGCTGCATGCAGTATCAATAATAAAATGGGATACACGGTTAAGCTGGGACTGTTGTTTCTCAATATGACAAGACCATTAGTATTAATCTTTTTCAATGATCAATAAATAACTGTACTAAAATTCCTTTATGAAGGTAACTGAAATATTAAAATGTATTTCTTAAGCTTCAATGCTCATCTAGCAAATAATGTTTTACTTGCCCATGAACTAGCATTTTATCTTTTTTTAACATTCAGTACATTGACTTAAAGCTGTGTTGTCGCTGCTTATTGACTTTTACTTACCGGTGCTAAAAAACTGGAAATAATAACTTCCATTTCCAAGCATATTTTGAAATAATCAATATTGCAAAATGCCACTTGAATTTGTTGCAAGCAAAAGGGGTAAAAACCATCTTGTCTTTAGAGGTTATCGGTACATTTTTGATAAGTCGGGGAAGACCGAAAATATTTGGTGTTGCGTAGAAAAACGGAATGCAAAGTGCCCGGGTCGTGCGTATACCGCCAACAACGAAGTGGCCAAGGTAAATGACAATCACAACCACACCCCAGACTCCGTCAAAATCGAAATCAAAAGAATGCGTGAGAACATCAAGAAAGCAGCAGAGACAAAGTCGGATCCGCCAACTGTCATTATTGCTTCTTGTACCCAGGAAATCATCGCAACATCATCAGTGCTTCAGCGCAACTTCCAGCACTGAGATCTATGAAAAGAACAGTTCGGAAACAATGCTCTTCGGATAGTGCACACCGGTAGCGTCGTGGGATGGATAGCCATCGACTTGGCACGGATAGCCCAAATCTACCATCTACACAACATTGCGCACAAAACATAGCACGTAGCCGTCGCCGATGCATTCACATGCATGCATCAGGTGCGGTCCCATTGCCCAGAAAAGTGCGGCAAGTTTGACTGGTGGGAAAACAAAGGCTAGCACAAGCACAACTCAGTGCATAATATTTTGGACGCTTGCTACTTTTTGGCTATAAGCAGCTGATGTTGTGCGATGGTGATGATGATGATGATGGCTAACTCCATCCCACGACGCTACGGGTGTGCACTAACCGAAAAGCGTTGTTCGGAAAGATCGTGCCAAATCCAACAACTCCCTTGCCATCCCAACTAGTTTAACTACTTTACATATTCCGGATAAATTTAGACAAAGTCTAAAAGACGAGCAATTTTTGCTTCATGATTTTGGTGCTGGAGATAAACGAATTCTAATTTTTGGCAGAACTAAAAATCTTCAGTTCATGCAAACTTCCACAGAATGGTTTTCAGATGGTACCTTTAAAGTAACTCCACTATTATTTGATCAGGTATTAAACCAAATTTAATCCATGAGCATCATTTGTACAAAACTGCATACTTTGTATAAATGTTTTATAATATATTTACTGAAATTGCAGCTTTATACTATACACGCTGTAGGTTTCAACAAAGTTTTCCCCGGGGTGTTTGCACTACTTCCTGATCGAACTCAAACTACGTATACCAAAATGCTCAACGCATTAAAAAAATTGAATCCGGACCTGAGACCCCGTTCCATTATGACGGATTTTGAAATGGCCGCTAAGAATGCATTTAAAGAGGTTTTCCCCGACGCAGAACAAACTGGATGTAATTTTCACCTTGGCCAGTGCTTTTGGAGACGGATTCAGAAGCTGCCAGAAGTTCATGAAAAATATGTTGATGATTCGGATTACGCTCTAAAAGTGAAATGTCTAACTGCGCTTGCCTTTGTTCCACCAGAAGCTGTTCAAGAAACATTTCGCATACTTATCTCAGATGAATTTTATTCTAGTTCTCGAGATATGGAAGCCCTTGTTGATTAAATGGAAGACAACTGGATAGGTGGAAAGCGGCGGGGTAATAAAAGACCCCCACGATTTGCTATTGCCGACTGGAATGTTTTTTTCAGAGTAGCTGATGACGTCGCCCGCACTAATAATGCAGTGGAGGGTTGGCACCGTGGCTTTCAAAGCCAGCTTGGAGCTTCTCATCCAACTATTTGGAAATTCATCGAGACTATAAAGTCGGAGCAATCGTTAACTGAGTTGCAATATGAACAACTTTTAGCTGGGTCTAATCCACAACCTTAAACGAAAAAAGTTTAGAGATATTAATAGTCGACTTCGTAAAATAGTTGAAGATTACGATAACAGTCCAGTAGTTGAGTATTTGACCGGAATAGCACACAACATTAATTTAAATGTGTAACTACATTTTTTGTATTTTATATGTGTATTTGACCAAAGAATTATATTTTTACATATTATACTTTTGACAGATGTACCAAAGAGTTGATAGATTAAAAAAACGTTTCAAAATATCGATAGTTTAAAAGTTGCTTTAAATGTACAACATTGTTACAGTATTTCATCTTTGTATTAGTTTATGCGTTACTGAAAATATAGAAAAATGTATGTAAGCAGTTTGTACAATACGAAGCAAAAGAGTAAAAATGTAAATACCTATATTTTAGTTGCTTACACGTAACCAATTTATTTAAAACAATCGCTGAGTTTAAGGGATCAATGCTATTTTAATTTAATTAGCCAATTAATGTATTTGTTATATTTCCAGTCAGGAACTATGCAACATTCTACGCTCATGTTTGGTACCGTCCATAAAATACGTAACGCCAAAAACTCCATTTTTTCGACCCCCTCCCCCCGTCCGTAACGCTGCCGTAACGGAGATCCTTTACCTCTCTCCCCCTCATGCATAACGTAACGGCCGACAGTAAACACAAGATTTGATGGTATTTTTTACACCACATAAAATTTTATCCGAAGAATTTCAAAATGCATCAAATACAAGTTAAATTTTAATAACTTGAATGTTCCCATGGGTTTTGTAAGTAGTAATTATCAAAATAATCCGATTAATGAATCATTTCAAATACGTAGCTGAGCCATATGCATATTTGTCTGTCTGATTCTCTGACTCCTTTCACCATATTACCCCAGGGAGTTAACAAATCAAGCTCAAAGTCAATGAATCACTGTAGCAAATTTCGTGTGATTCTTATAATGCATCTGACCTTATCGTGTTCACACACACACACGGAAAGCATTCAATAGATCACTGTGCAATTTACTTTTGTCAGCCATTTTTATCAGTTTAAATGTTAACTGAAGTTAAAACTTTCTAGCAAAGTCAAACAAGAAAGGTGACACTCAAGCAATGACTAGCAGTAACAGTTGAGTTGCAAAGTTAAGAATATAGATCTGTAAAATGAAGGATCTTTGCCAGTATTTTACTTTGTTTTCCCGTTACGTAACGCTGCCGTAGGACCCCCCTCCCCTCCCCCCTCCGTACGAAACCGTAACGAATCCCACTACCTCCCCCCTCCCCCTAACACCGTTACGTATTTTATGGACGCTACCTTTCTAGTATACACATTACCTATCATAGGTAACATATTTTTTCACATTTAAAAGAATTTCTGAGTTCAAGGGATTGTTAAGAGGGGAAGATGTACGGAGGGGAAACGGGTGCAAAGGGGAACAAGTTTGAGGGGAATGAACTCAGAGGGGAAAATGTTAAGAGGGGAAGGAACGCAAAGGGGAAACTGGTGAGAGGGGAAGAAGCTCAGAGGGGAAAATGTTAAGAGGGGAAGGAACGCAAAGGGGATATGGGTCTGAGGGGAACGGAACCCCAGGGGGGAAAGTGCACCGAGGGGAATGGGCCTAGACCCATTCCCTCCATTTCCATTTATTCCCTCCATTTCCATTTATTCCCTCCATTTCCATTTATTCCCTCCATTTCCATTTATTCCCTCCATTTCCATTTATTCCCTCCATTTCCATTTATTCCCTCCATTTCCATTTATTCCCTCCATTTCCATTTATTCCCTCCATTTCCATTTATTCCCTCCATTTCCATTTATTCCCTCCATTTCCATTTATTCCCTCCATTTCCATTTATTCCCTCCATTTCCATTTATTCCCTCCATTTCCATTTATTCCCTCCATTTCCATTTATTCCCTCCATTTCCATTTCCTTCTGTTTCCAATCATTTAAAAAAATATTTACCACCTTCGAATCTGTGATCGGGGAACAAGCTTCATTTTGTGGTAAAAATGCAATCTCAACGGATGGGTATCGCGTCGTTCATTAATGACGTCACTTTAAAGGGTCAGTGGGTCACTATGGTTAAAAAGTGACAGCCTTTGTTATGTGCCCTATCCTCTAGCGTTAAAAAATAGTGGCTAGGGTCAGTGGGTCACTCGAAAAATTGGCTTTTTAAAGGTACGTCATTAGTGGATGGCACCTATGGGTGTGGGTGAAATTGCCTACCTAGACAGCAAACTGTTCTTATAGCTTACCAAAACAAACAGCTTGAAGTTTTGCAGTTGTTAAGGTAGGTGTTATGGTTTGAGTCATATAAATAGACAATGTTTTATTTATGGTACAAGTCTACTTTGTGATACTTATTGTGTGTGGCCCGAGTAAACACAAAAAAAACAAATATTCAAAAAGCAGCATACCAACAGCATATTGAAATACCAAGACACCTTTTACTATTTACATAACAATCTACACTAATTTTGTAGGTGCTTAAACGCCGATGCTACAAATGCATGAGCAATAACGAATTGCAGAATATTTACCTTGTCTAGTTTTGAAACTTTTTGCGAAAATTGTAAAACTGACAAAAAAAATCGTATTAGACTAACAATCTGCTTTTTCATTCAGCTTTGTACAACTCACATTTGATTGCATATTTCTTGTTCTTGTACCTAGATGGATTTTGAAAATACAAGAGAGTATGCAACTCTTTAAATTGACATTTAGCAGCAGAATATTTGCTTTTATATTGGTTTTTTCTTTTTGTAATCCTACATTCGGGAATGGATCATAATTGAAATCATACAATGCAAAGCAAAGTACTAAATAAATTAAATTACTTATTATTATTTGTATTTACTCTACACTACGCCACAAACCAGTTGTTGTTTGTAATTATTTTTCACGTTTACAAAGTCTTGATGTTAGCGCATTTCCTAGATACTAACAAAATGTTAATGAAACTGATTTGTATTTATTTAAACGTGTATTTCGTCAGTGCATTAAAAACGTTTCCAATCCCTTCGAAATTTGCAGCCGCTTCCCTCAATCCAATCGCACTAATCCAGGTTCGCCAAACTGGTTTTTGTCTTAGATAACAAGGCGGTGGAGATTTTGGAGTCCTAGTTGGATGGGAAGGCAAACTGCGCCTAGGACTTCTGGATCCAATGCGACGTCTTCAAGAGGCGAAAGCAGCAAGAAGGTCTTTAGACAAGGGGTGCGCACGCCTCCAATGGGAAGAAAGAAACGTGCGCTGACGACACTTTCCATCGCGGACAGTCGGCTCTGCTCAATTGGTGGTGTCAACCAAAGTTGCTCCGCCGTGATGGTCACGTCTGCTCGTACATGATGGTACATACGGGCACTTTGATTCCAAGTAGGAACTGTGGGTTGACTCAAAATGAACCGGGTATTGTCCCAGAATTTACTGGACCCAGCAAGAATCCCGTCCAAATCCGTACATGTAGCGGCCAGGTTGCGTACCTCATGGTGACGAAGGTAAGTGTGAATAATGTAGTACCGCATCTAAAACACAATGAAGGTTAATGAAAGTTAAAGAATAAACTTATCACTTATTTTACTATATTAACCCTTTCGCATGGCAATTAAATACTAATATTTTGTAGTTAAAATGGCGTTAATGTATCTTGTTGTGAAAGCCTACATGGTAATTAAAATAGGGAAGCCGAGCAGTCAAATTGGGAATTTCTGTGGAACAGTTATTAGGTGGAATGGGAATTTCAAAAATATGGTTCAGCCGTTGACGTGGGAATTGCTTTTAGTACAAGGGAAACGAACGTAATAATACGTTTTTCCACGGCAACGTAATGGTAAAGAACAGCTGATAAGTACGCATTTCCACACCGCGGGAAGAACTCAAGTAACACAATAATACGTTTTACCATTTTTGAAAAGTATTCGAATCTACGTATTATTACGTTTTACCGCAGCAACTTTGCTATTTGAAAAACGTAATATTACGTTTTTCCGCGTTTGAGGATGTTCCCGCAAAACGTTTTAATGCGTTTTTCGAAAGCAAAGTGTTAAAAGAATTAACTTACCGCATGTGACCAGAGTGTCATCTCATCGTGTGTCAAAACCAATTTTCTGTTGACAAGACAAGCAGTTGCCTGTAGGATGCTAACCAAACGGTGGTACAAAAATCTCAAAAAGGAGATATTGGGGCACGAAAACGGTTAAAAAAAGTATAAAGTTTTCAAAAACAGATAACTCTGTGATGGGAGAGTTTTTGTGCACATCTGACCAGATCTGTCGGGTGCTATAAAGCGAATGGAGACGGAAGGCCTGCTATGCTACTTTTATATGATGAACCATGGCTTTGTTTTTAGGTTCGAGTTTGAAGAGCAGTGGAAAAAGCCCCTACGGGAAGTGCAGTTTATGAAATGCGAAAATGAATTTCGAAATTAACGTCCACATCAACCTGTACCGGAAATACAAATCAATGATTCATATTCAATAACAATAAACATTGCAGATGGAAAATTTTTGCCATGAATAAAGGTAGTGTAGTCACCGCAACAAACCCGAAAATTGATTGAATCAAACGATTGAATTCATAGTGTATGAAGCATCGACTTTCATGCTAACCAACCAACCAACCTCAGGGTCAAAACAGTTAAAGATTCATTTCCTTTCTATTCCAATGTGACAATCCAAATCATCCTGGATTGCCAAAGATTATTAATTATTTCATCAATCAGCAATGCAAGTGCAAAAAATGATACATTTCCACTAGTAAACGTTTTGTATACAAAAAGTCAGGCTGTGCTAAAGTATGATGACTAGAATTTGTTTATAATTTTCTATTTTAGTTTATTTACAGGTTAAATGAATGTCGAAGTTACACTGACAAGCGATTATTTCTGTAGCATATTGTACACACAGTTGATACTAATAAGGTAGTTACATGGGATGCGAAAAAACTAAAAAGTGACTGATGGCGGTTTAAAAACACTATTAATAGTAACTTAGATTTAAGTAAATTGTAACTTATCGAAAGGAATAGTTTTAACTTTACAATAGTAACGTAGGCGCTAATTCATTATGGTTATAATAATGATAGTAAACATGTATGACGAAACTTTTCTAGTTCATGATTTCTTGGTTTCATTGACGAAGTCTTCTTGTAGAAAAAATTCAAGCATGGCGGTGCTTCTTGCGTCATCTACCTAGTGGTGTCATAAAAAGTGTCCTCTACACAAAGTCAAATTTCTAGCTTTGTATTTATTATTGCGCCATACAATTTTACAAGGACTTGCACAGGTACCATACGTTTTAGAAAATATCATTATACCTCAAAGGTGCCCCCCTCTATTTTTCACACACGCATTAAGTCTCTCACGCCACTCCATTATTGCGGCACGCACCGTTTCCTGGAGAAAAAGTGACCAATCTCTTAGCTGGGATTTTTTTAGGGATTTCAAACCTGTGTGGGGAGTAGCGCAGACTTTATTCTCCAACTTCGCTCAGATAGAATAGTTAATTGGGTTAAGGTCTGGGGAGCACGCAGGCCATTCCCCAGTACAAACAAAATCCGGAATTTCGCCTCTGAGCCACTTCTGAACAATTTAGCCTTAGGAGCTGGAGTTGAGTCTTCCTGGAAAGTCCACTGGCCACCATTGAAGAGCGTAGTAGTCAGGGATTTCACTGAGGAATCAGCGTGTCGCTCAGAAAATTCTTTGCACTGACTTTCACCCCTTTCTCAAAAACACACAGGCCAGTCTCGCCGTTCCCCGTTACCCCGGCCAAAACCATCATATTTCCGAGATGAAGTGACCTGTACATTCGCCGCTTTGCCCGGGGGATCCTAGAAGATGATGGAGCATATACCCGGTCGATTTGTTAGTTAAAGAAAGCTTCAAATGTCAAAATTTCATCATCAGTGAAGAGGATACTTTTTGCACTTTCACCCCCGTGACTTTTGCTTCCTTCTAGTCTTATTTTCTTCTAGTCGACGGTCAGTAAATGATAGTATGGGACATTAAACGATAGCTCAGACTTTCCGCTTTAAAATGAGCTATCAATTATCTTGTTTGCTCTTTCTGGTTAACACAGCATCTACTTAAATATAGAGGACACTTTTTATGACACCACTAGGTATAAGCATAATAGAAAGAACACGAATAAGAACATTAATTTGCGATTATATTCAAATTTGAAAACACATGTAATTCTCTGATGATTGCTCACCGGGAATTTTCGAGTCTAGCTTCAGTATGGCTCTACTTCCTACGGGGACACCGTCAGCCATAACTTGGACCAAATAGGTAAAGGACCTGCTTACACCTAGTATGTTACAGTCAAACGTTACAGTCAATTTTAAAGCTATCTGGAAAGAGTAAATTTGCCGATTTGTGTTTTACCTTTTTCACAGCCATTCTCTTCTACTTTGAGAGTGCCAACGGCATCATTGGATACTATAAGCAAAGAAGAAATCCCATGAGTTATTACACGGTTGACACAACTACAAGCAATAGAGTAGACAAAGTTGACAATAAATGGTTATCCGTAATGTTCCCTACTTAGCATTTTCGACGAAAGTTGCGTCACCTCCACTTCCAACTACCTTCGGGGTTACCTGTTGTGGAACCAAGTCGGTCTTATCACTAGAAGAGGTCGCTTCTTTAAGTGGTGGAGTCTCAATATCAGTTCTTTCAGTAAAGTCGCCACCTCCTCCAGCATCAGTCTTAGACTCATCAACAAGTAATGTCTCTGGAACTTTTGGTTCCTGGCTTGACAGGGTCGTCCTCAGCGGCTACAGAGAATATATAAAATTTTCAAAACCCACCGCAACAAGTTATACTACCTTCGCAAGGTTTCATCATTGAACCAACGGAGTTTCGACTACAAAAAATGGAGCTGGTAATAGAGCTAGCAGTGTTTTTTATATGGATTTCGAAAGTTACTTTAAATTTTACAAACAAAAAATATTACGGTATTGGGAAGCTGTAATGTACGACGTGCACCTACGATTTAAAACGTTGCCAAGTTTTAACGTTTCTTTTTGCGTTACGTCGCTTAAAACATTTCAGGTTGCTACTAGTTGTGCCACTGTAAACATTTTCCAGACAACCAGATTCAAAATTTAATTGCCAAATTGCTTTCTTTTAGAAACCAGAAGAGCAAGCTATATTTGAAGTTGAACAAAGCAAAATTGGTTCATATTCTATCGACGAAGTCGCTGGAATTTTTGAAATGTGGGTACATCGTCATAAACAGCACATTCCAAATTTTGATATTGCAGTATTTGTTCTTTGAAAGGATAAACTAGACAACGATGAAAACATCGATTCCATAAATGAAAACACAATCTGCTTTGCTCGGTTCCATCAGAAACAACGATGGCTAGCCAGCATGGTGTTGACTATGCCAAACCTGGTAGAAGCATTGTCTCAGAATATTGCTCATATGTAAGGTGATTTCGTAAACTCAGAATTCACAGTTAGCTCTGAAAGCTTAGCTACCCTCTTATATCCATTAATTAGATTGGGTGCTCCAACAGATGATGACCCAACACAGTGGAGTATTAGAGCTCATCGTGACATACGACTCCATTTCTTTTCTCGTTGTACAGACAAAATATTGGCAAAAAATCTTCCAGATCAAATGTTATGTTTGGATAGAGCGACTGCAGTGCAAAATCCAGTAACAGACACGGAGAAATTATTTAGGGATCCTATTTCAGTGTATGCGTTCATGTACATTTTCGTTGTGTCCAAGTAACCAAGTACTGCCAAAGTCGCGTCGTGTTTTGCTCAACAGGATGTGCACATGACACAGTTTCCATCTGTGTACACGCATGCACGATTACAGCTCTATGTGCAACTTTGAATAAAACAAACGCGTGTAGACACCAAACCTCAACAAGTCTTTGTACGTAAACGTTCGCGACAAAACCTTCACCATTATACTTGCAATTTTTTTTAAGTTGATTGATTTAAATCAATGAGTGTTATATGAAAAACATTTTATTTTACAATGTCCATATTTTCACAATTTATACAATTCTTGCGTGAATTGCACCAAAAGGAAAAGGTTTTTTAATGAGCGTGTGTGTAGACAAGTAGTCTCAAAGGGATACCGACATAAGAAAATGGATTGAAGTGGGAATCTGTTTTGTAAGCAAACGCGCAAGTAGAGCGATGGTGGATACTTGGATGCTCATTAAACTGTAACTGAATTCCAGAACGTTTTCGACAACTCTGTGCGACAGGTTTTAAAGGATATTTTATTCGGCAATACAATATTATTTAAACGTTTGATCGTACTATGTACTGCACAACACATAGCTTGATCCAATGCATGGATGATAATATAATTGTGAAGTATTATTAGGTCTAACATACAAGAACAAGCATGTTTGATATTGTAGATAATTCCAGCCTAAAATATCAAAATCGTTTGAAACTGGGTCTCCAGTTGAATTCCAGGAAAACTGCCGAGGGAGATGGGCATCTCGACCAGCAATCCAATGATCTACACATAAATTGCAGAAAATTTTTGAACGAGATATCTGCATGCTAATTCCAGACATATCCTACTTACCTCCGTGAAAATTTTCGCTGTCAAACGCCGCATTTAAAGCGTCGAATTGAGATTTCGATGTAATCTCCGCCAACTTCATTCCTAGGCTTGCGCAATATTCTCCAGCGACAGTCCATTGCTTCATTGCAAACTTTTATTAATAAATCATTTGAGCTATGGAAAGTTAAATGGATAAACATACCATAATCTTAAAATCCGCAAAAAACGACTTTCCGTCTGCTGTAGCTACCAGCCTTAAATTTGGAGATATTGGAGCTTCTAGGTATGAAAAAATAAATTACAACAATCTAGTATTGACAGTGTTATAAGAATTTTGTTTGTCTTACCAGTGTTGGACGGTTTGGCCAAATCAAGGCTTCCGTAAACTGCCACAAAACCAATAACTGCTGCAATGGACTTCATTTTTAGCGCATGTACCAACTATAAACTGTCAACTCCGCCAAAGATTACTGATTTCATACCTGACGAATTGAAACAGACATTGCTGAGAATTTATATAAAATCCCTTTCCCCAAAATGTTGGTTTTTGAGATTGACATTGACTACTTGACTATAATTTTATTTCACGGTTTGGTAAGTTTCACAATTCTAATCTTATTTATCCGTGACGCACTGGGGATTACTGTATTGGAGTTAGACATAAAGATTGTGTGAAACTTGGTTTGGTTTGGTCATTTTTATAAGTGAGATTCAGGCGTGGTGTTACCAGTGGGGTTTTTATTAAAACCCACTACCCAGCGTTAAAATGGTTTTTAATAATCTTTATATTCATTTAAATGGGGCTACAGAAAATTGTTGCCATATACTTAACATAGGCAACTGATCAAATCCTATTTTATCCAAACGTCCACCCAAAAGCATGCTAATTAGGAATGGGTAATATTGAGTAAAATGTGTTGCCCAGTCCACAAATAAAATTCACCTACATGCCTTGGTAGGATTATTCTAATTTAAGTTGTCAGATTTGTAATATCTTTTGTGAGGATTAGTTACTTGTTGTTTTATTATGGGCCTATGTGTCTTGCCTGACTATAAATGTCTGATGACGTTTTTTGACGACGAGCAAAAATATCACAAATGACAACTCAAACCCCCATTTTTTAATGCTAAGCCCCCTTGTCAACTAAATCCTTGTTATAAAGTCTGAAATGAGTTTTGTTTTTAGTTAACAAACTGAATGAAAGATTGATTTGCGTCAACAGGTGCCTGGTTTTAAAAGATAATATATTGTTGTACTACAATGCTTTACGTGTTGCTCGATTACCGATACCGCATTGAAATTACATTTTATATCCACTAAATTATCTCCAGTTCAAAAATTGGTTTCTGGGTAAAATGAATTTTTGACCTTTGTTTTCTTGGGAATATTGTTTTTGTTAATTCGAAATGTGTGTAGTTAGCGTAAGCGTATGTGGAAATAGTTGTGCTGTGTCAATCATGGTAGAGTTAACACATTTGTCAAGAGTAATTGAGTCATGCATATTCTGCACGTGCCGGCATCAACAAACAATTCAGTTACAAAACAAACCACATCAGAAAACAAGCGGTAATTAATCACAGAGTTGTTTCGCATTATAAAAATGATATGGTGTAAGCACTGATTGCAAGGTCCAGCTCATTGTTTCAGAGTGTCAACATGATTGACTTATTGTTTATTATCTACCAAATTGAGTGACTGATCTATCCTTTACTGAGTACTAAGTTAATGCATTCCTTTTTTAACAGATGAACGACCACATCACAAGAAAATATGTGAAATTTATAATAGTGTTAAACTTAAAACTGTAAAACATTATGTGAGTGGTACTTTGTTTATTTTGACAGTAAAAATTCTTCTACACATGAATGAAGAAATTAACGTAATAACCTAAAGAACCAGTGAAATTCATCGCAATGTCCCAGTTTTTGCGCAAATATTTTTATGCATGGGTCATCTTCTTATGCGTTATATTTGATACACAGCAACATAGCAATAAGATCGAAGAAGATTTATGATAATTTACTACTTTAGCATGTAATGCAATAGCTTCTGTTACGTGGGGTAATATGAAATATAAAATGGCAAAATAAAATGACCAACAAAAAGGCAGCGGCAGTGTTAGAGGTAAAAACGCTTCTAGTGTTTATTCCAAAAAGACAACCTTTATATAGCCATTGCCATTTATATAACTTAGGTACAGCCAAAGTCGTGTCGTGTTTTGCTCAACACGATATGCACATGACACGGGTTTCATCTGTGTACACGCATGCACGTTTACAGCTCTATGTGCAATTTTGAATAAAACAAACGCGTGTAAGCACCAAACCTCAACAAGTCTTTGTACGTAAACGTTCGCGACAAAACTTTCACAATTATACTTGCAAATTTTTTGAAGTTGATTGATTTTAATCAATGACTGTTACATGAAAAACATTTTATTTTACAGTGTCCATATTTTTCACCATTTATACAATTTATGCGTGAATGTGATTGCACCAAAAGGAAAAGGTTTTTTTAATGAGCGTGTGTGTAGACAAGTAGTCTCAAAGCAGTGGCGCACCCAGGTCTGACGCTTGCTAGAGGCACAACTATTTGGATTGGAATATTTATGTTTTACCAAATTGCCATCTATATATGAAGAAGATAAGAAGTTGCAATTTTCAACGTAACATTTTTTATATCCGAAAGTTGATTGACTTAATAGTTTAATTCTGAATAATTATTTATTTCTATCACTAAAATTAATAACTTGATCGGGTCCAAACTTCTAGATCGTTGGCGTTGATCTGCGTGAATTTTATGCAAGCTCATAATAAAAAAGTTTATATTTTTTATTTAAATCTTCTATTAGGATTTAAAAATTCATCAGACTTAGAATTTGAGCATTTTTTATTTATTTTGTTGAAAGTGTTGATATGTGTTTTTGATGGGTTAATGAACAAAAATTTGATTTTATTTGCAAGCTATTTGTAAATATCTAGCTAAGCTAAGATATCAATTAATGCTTGAACTTAGATTTTAGTGCTTTACCAAATTCGGGCAAAGTGATGTAAAACATTTGATTTGGTAAAACTGTTGCATTAATGGTAATGGAAAATCTTTGGATTGCGTCATATGGAGTTTGCAAGTATCGAAAGGGAATTGGCTTTAATCACCAATAATACGACGTTTACCTCTATTTTTTGTCCAAAAATTAGAAACGCTAACGTAGTTTCAAAATGAATTAACGGTTTATAAATAAGGCTTTTTCAAAATGAATTTGTCTTTCTGGTATACAAAAGTTTGGTCCTACATCTTATCTAGTCAAAAGGTTGCCTGCAAAGTAATTTACTTTTGTTGATTTTGCTTACAGTGTTTTAAATAAATTTAGTCAGTTTAAGGTTCGAACTCTATTCATGACCTTGTACTTGATTTTGCAAAATAAGTTTGTGGCAAGCAATTATCGCCATTCTCCTATTTTTAAAGGTTTTGAGAAATAATCGAATTGGAACCGCAAACGTTTTGTAAAATTCAATCGCTTTTTACAACTATTCAAACGCTACTGCCACAAATCGAATCGAAAATCGTCTTGGAATTGCGGTTAATAAAGTACCATTACTGGTGTTAAAGGTGTTTTTTCTCAGAGAGTAACTCATACAAAAACATCGTGAAAATGGGTTGATTTCGGTTTAGTTTGAGATTTCTGAATCAATTATTATTCTCTTCACATATTCATTGCAAATATGGGAATCAGAGTCATAGATTTATCGAGGTTTAGCAAACGACTGACCCATACTGTATACAAAAGAATTTAAGGTGGCTTCGAATTCAGAATAATATATATTGTTTGAGTTAGTCATAATTTGACATCTTTTCAATTTCTTGTAAACTAAACCTTTTTTTATAAAAGCAATTTCACTCACATTTTAAAACTATTTCCCCATAAGTGTGTACGAAATACTGTGGTCAATTGTCTTTTGTTGCAATGGCTCTTTTATCAGGCATCTTCGAAAACCATTCTTTGCGGTAAATTTTTGGTTCTTTTACTTTTTACAAAATTTCAATACTTGTAAATTTTAGCTAGTGTACGTAGCTTTCGTTGAAGGCAGTTGATTCTTTTTCTACGAGCTGCCAACCTATTCGTCTGCTTTGTGTTTTTCCACAGCTTGTCAATTTTGTTGACTTGGAACGTTTTCAAATTAATCAAGTTTAATTTGACCACAGCCTGTCCCTATAATGTAAAGTTTTTGCATATCGACAATAGAACAGACTTCACAACGCTGGAAACATATTTCTGTTACGCCGATGGCACGTTCAAAACAACATTGTAAGATGATTTGCTCTTATGATATTTTGTCTATACTAATGTTCAGCTATCGTTTGAAGCAGGCCTTGCTCCCTAGCTGAAACCAGACTAAAATTGTATGAAGCCGTTAAACAGCTATTATTTCCAATGCTGACTAGATACATACAGTTTTGGCATCCGCTTTTTCTTGCGCCAAACAAAACAGAATTTATTTAAAGCTGGATTTAGTGGTTTAAAATGTTTAAGTTGACGGATCCTACGAGAATTATTACTCTAAACAAGAACTATAAAAACCTTCGCAACAACAGATTGTAGAGACCAAAGGCTTATTTATGGAATTTCCATTCAATACACTGAAGTTTCGATAGAAAAGTTTTAAATCATCATTTTGTACCCGTAAATATTTTAAACTAAACCATGCCGAATCTCTAATGAAGCTTAATTGTTTATTAGAACTCATTAAAATAAACTTTATGAAGTGATATAAATCATGTAACTTTAAACAGGGTTCTGTCAACAACAACAACAACACAATCTAATGTTAACAAATGGACAACTAAATTTGTGGGCAAATTAATTGAGGAAGCATGAGCATCTTTGTTTGTGCGATTTCATATTATGTGCTCAATTAACTTAGTAAATGCTTCAAAAATTTACAAAATGGTTTTCACAAAATCCTTATTTTTTCTAATCTTCAAATTCCAGCTAGAGGCACGTGCCTGCTGTGCCTAGCGCTGGGTGCGCGCCTGTCTCAAAGGGATACCGACATAAAAAATGGATTGAAGTGGGAATCTGTTTAGTAAATAAACGCACAACTTGTGCGGCACAAGTAGAGCGATGGTGGAAACGTTTGGTGGATAGTTGGATGCTCATTAAACTCTAACTGAATTCCAGAAAGTTTTCGAGAACTCTGTGCGACAGGTTTTAAAGGATATTTTATTCGACAGTACAATATTAATTGAACGTGTGATCGTACTATGTACTGCATAACACAAAGGTTTTTCCGTTGCATGGATGATAGTATAATTTTGAAGTATTATTAGGTTGAACATAGAGGAACAAGCATGTTTGATATTGTAGATTATTCCAGCCTAAAATATCAAAATCGTTTGAAACTGGGTCTCCAGTTGAATTCCAGGAAAACTGCCGAGGCAGCTGCGCATCTCGACCAGCAATCCAATGACCTACATATATATTGCTGTAAATTTTTGAACGTGATATCAGTATGCTAATTCTATGCATATCCTACTTACCTGTTTGAAAATCGTCGGCGTCATACGCCGCATTTAACGCGTCGAATTGAGATTTCGATGTAATCTCCGCCAACTTCATTCCTAGGCTTCTGCAATATTCTCCAGCGACAGTCCATTGCTTGAAAGCAAACTTTTATTAATCAATTACATCATTTGATGCATGGAAAATTAAATGGATAAAAATACCCTCGTATATTTATCTGCGTAAAACGACTTCCCGTCTACTGTAGCTACCAGTCCAGGATATGGAGCGTCTAGGTAAGCAGAAAATAATTTACAAGAATGCAATATTTACAGTGTTATAATATTTGTGTTGGTCTTACCAGTGTTGAACGGTTTGGCCAAATCAAGGCTTCCGTAAACTGTCACAATAGCAATAACTGCTGCAATCGGCTTCATTTTTAACTCTTGTACCAAATATGAAAAGTCGACTTCGCAAAAGATTACTGATTTCAGAACTGACGAATTGAAGCAGACATTTCTGATAATTTATATAAAATCCCTTTTGCCCAAAATGTTGATTTTTTAGATTAGCATTGACTGTTTGATAGGTTGACTGCTTTGCTTTGATTCTTTTCCATTTTGGACGTATATTGCAAAACATTTTAACGGGAGTACGATAATTTTATTATTTGATTGATTGGTAAATTTTACAATTTTAATCTTATTTATCGGTGACGCGCTGGGGATTATAGTATGGGAGTCAGATATAAAGAGTCCGTGATACATACTTGGTTTGGTCATTTTTCTAGGTAGAATTCAGGCATGGTGCTTCCCGCGCGGTGCTTGTTTATTAAAACCCGCCACCCAGGGTAAAAACAGGTTTTAATGGGCACCGGGTTAAAATATGTGTTTGTAAATATTAAATATTTAAATTTAAATACGGGTTTTTTCACTTTTTATATGCATTTAAATTGGGACATAAAAATCGCTGCCATATACATAACATAGGCAACTGATAAAACCCATTTAACAGAAAACCCCACACAAAACAAAACCATGCTGTGTAAGGGTAAAATTGAGCAACACGGGTTGGCCACCTCACTAATAAAGTCCACCTAAATGCCTCGGTAGGATTAGTCTAATTTCAGTTTTCAGAGGAAGGATTTGTAATATTTGTTTTGTGAGGATTAGGTAATTGTTTTTTAATGCTTAAGCCACATTGTCAACTTAATTCCTATTATAAACTACGAGATAACATAGTGCTTTTAGATAAAAAATTCAATGAACGATTCATTTACGTCAGCAGGTGTCCGGTTTTAAAGGATTAATTTGTCCCATGTGTGCCAAAAGTTCTGGTCTAGTGTTGCGCTTTGGTGCATTAGATAATCCCAGCTGGAAAGCACTGCGAAAGTATCGCAAAATTATTCAATTTACATGTTAGCAATGATCACGATCTTTGCACTCACAGGGAATGAAATTTTGGTTTGGCCAAAGAGCAGCAAGTGATAGCGTTGGAGTGCTTTGCTACTGGAGTCAAAATCCTAATACACATTCTAATGAAAGTTGTGGCTAAAAATTAAACCAAAAATATGTGAAATAATTTATCACAAGAATGGTGTAAGCAGGTGCGTCAAATTTCTTTGTTCAACTTCAAAGTCTGGATTAAATGTAGCGTTTCAAGGTGACTTATGTTTGGATGTGCAGAACAGTTAGTAAAGTTATTACAGATTACTACTTATTTGATTTATTACCTTTACAACTTGTATCCAGGTGACGCACTTGGGATTACAATATATAGATTACAAAATCGGTGGCAGTGTTTTGTTGGACATTTCGGCACTGAGATTGATAAAGGATTTTGCATAACTTACAGATTGGAATCAAAAGGATCAGCCTACATAACTTCAGATCATTATATATCAAAAACAACAAAGCACTGTCGCATTCACCGGCGTTTCTTCAAAATTTACATGTGGCAAGGAAGATTAGGTTTGTATATAATCAATCTAGATTATAAAATCAATTTGGCTTAATCACAAAACAAAGTTAGTTTGACAGCTTCTCTGTATATTTTATATGCTAAAATGTAATTATACGTGAAATCAATCTAGATTATGCAACTTGTTCAGTGAACTTTTATAACACATATAATCTGGGAGACACTAGGAATTTACAAATGTTTTTATAATGTGCATATTTCTCTGGAGTTTGCTTTGGCTCCGTTGTAAGGCTGTATAGTTATTTTGGCAGTGCTGAGTGTAAAGTATCTGAAATGGTTATTATCAGTGTTATAGCTTAGTAGTAACGCTGTATATCTGCAATACTAATTCTATAGTATTGAATTGAGTAGATGGATTACGGGTCAGTGAGGATCTTAATGAAGTAATTTATAATTTAAGGAGTTAAAACCAAAAGATTATTTTAATGTTGATTGGCATGAATGAAACGTTTACCGCTAATGCATTAACGCAAATAAGTCAACAGACCAGGTACAGACTTGGCAAAGTGAAGTAAATATTTTATAATCATAGCTTAATTTATTAAAATTCCATTAAAAACCTACTGTCAATAAATTTTCGAAACTTGAAATTGTATTGAATGTGTATTTAGATGGTGTCTAATGTTGAACTCAATTTACAATAACGTACGTTATACAATGCACAAAAATGTACATTAAAGAAATACACAGAAAAGGATTTTGAAACTTGTGTCATTGAAAGAAAGACAAATAAAATTTAGCTACAAATATGTCTAACAAAAATCTAAAACATACGTGGACAAGGAGCCTTAAGCCAAAATGACTTTCCCTTGGATGCGGTACTTATCAATATCATACGTTACCCATATACTGCACTTGCAGAACGGTCGCCTTATTGATGCCAAAGGTAATGATGCGACTTTACACTAATTCCCATACCCATGGTTTTCCCATTTATTCCTACGGTCGGACAAGTAACGTGGTTGACCTCTACGGAAATGGTTCCGTTAGCAAAGAAAATCTGTAGAAATGTTAAAGTTTTCAATTGATTTTATATGTATATCTAATATGTATTTTCAATAGAATATAAATGGCCAAGACAAAGTATGTACCACTTTAGAATCAGTGATCGGGAGACAAGCTTCATTTGGTGGTAAAAATGCAATCTGAACGGATGAAGCTTGTTCGTGTCCATTTATATTGCATCCGCTACTGGTGAACTGAAATATATTTGGATCAACGCACGCAGACTGACCTCCAAGTGACTTTAAACAACCACAGCTTCCTGAAGTCAAGCAGCAACTTCCGTTAGGACAGAAAGCAATTTGGTTGTTGCATTTAGCAGTGCTACTGTTGTAGTTGCAAGTTCCTTACCATGTTCTCCAACGGCATTAATGGCAGTAGTTATAAATTCAGGGCTCTGCAAGCAAATTCCAGAAATTATGTTACACTGACAAATAAAAAATGCAAAAATTTGAACAATGTTCTGAAAAAAGATTGAAACTATTTACCATTAATATTTTGGAACTGGCTACTGTAGTGCAAGAATTTCCGGTCTCGACTCCGCTGGAATGATGCCACAGAATAAATAGGATCATGATATATTTAATTGCAACTGCTGAAATCATTTTGCTCCATAATATTTCACTTTCAAAATAACAAAAACGGCACTTTCAGTTCAACACATGTTGATAGGTTACTGCTGATGTAGACAAAACTAGTTTTGCTTGATAATGGATGTATTTACTTTGTTAGTGGATAATACTGAGCTCCTAAAATGAAGCATGTTATAAAACTTTAGCAAAGTATGAATTTTTAAACAAAAAAAACGCTACTCTGAAACACGAGCATCAGCCATTTTCAAAGGAAAGCGTTGCAATATAACCATAAGTATATTTATAAAGTGCTCAATACCTAAATAGCATAAACGGTTTTTCTGATGACTCATACTCATTGCACGTCATGCACGTACGCATTTAACGACTACACCAACGTGCACGTGCAACCTTAAATTTGCAATTTAGCATGTACTCATTCTTGTCTTTTACCCTTGCATGAATTGTAAAAATAAAATTTTATTCGATTTTCTGGTTAAGAGGTACCTAAAATTTTCAGAACACGGAAATAAGCATGTAGTATTGCCTACTAAGTTATTAGAGGGTCTCATGTTCCAATCGCTTCACATGACGAAACCACTGAAATATACTAGGACTTGAAGTTTTCAATGGACTGTTTAGTTTGAATCATGCATATAAGCAATGTACTATTTTGTTGCAAACCCAGTTTTGATGCAGTTTATGTTTGTTTTGAGCTATTAAAAGCAGTTACTAAAATAAAATATAGACACTGCTATCATGTGCATTCATAATTTCTAAGTACGAATTTATAGCTGAATATTGCATCATCAGTTACAATCTAGGTAAATTGTTGAGGTAAATGCACCGCGTCTGGGTCTGATATCCAATGTCCTGAGAGAGATTGACAAGTTACAAAATCTTTTGCAACACGGACAATTGAAATTGCTTTCTGCGGATATTTGGCATCTTTCCCCGATTTTGTATGGAGTTGATATTGCCTTAGTCTGCTTTCATATTTCCTGATAAAGTTACATTCAATATAGAAAGCCAACATAATAAACATTTAAAACTATTCATATGTCACTCCACAAGAATAATTTATTTTATTTTGCTTTCGTAATCTATTTGTGGTTAATGGGTCATAAAGAGGAATCGAACAATGCAGAGTTACGTACTGAATAAGTTAAATTATTTATTACTATTTGCGTTTTATGATACACAAAGTAAGCCAGTTTAGCGTAAATATTTTTTACGTACACGAAATTCTGCGATTTCAACAAAATGTCAATGAAACTATTTTGCCTTTATTTGAAAATGTGCTTTGTCAGTGCATTTTGGAACGTAGTTCCTGGTGTTCAGAAAGGCTTTGTCATTGAACCGACAGAGTTTCGAATACAAAAAGTAGAACTAGTAGTAGAGCTGGCAGTGTTTTGTGACATGGATTTGGGAAGCCATTTTGAATTTGACAAACAAAAAATATTACGGTATTGGGAAGCCGTAATGTACGACGTGCACCTACGATTTAAAACGTTGCCAAGTTTTAATGTTTCATTTCGCGTTACATCGCTTCAAACATTTCAGGTTGCTACATGCCACTATAAACATTTTCCAGGCAATCAAATTCACATTTATTATTACTAAATTGCTTACTTATAGAAACCAGAAGAGCAAGCTATATTTGAAATAAAACAAAGTAAAATTGGTTCATATTCGATAGACGAAGTTGCTGGAATTTTTGAAGTTTGGGTAAATCATCAAAGAAAGCACATTCACATTCCAAATTTTGATATTGCAATATTTGTCCTTGGAACGGATAAATTAGACATTGACGGATATAGTGACACTACAAATGAGAACACAATCTGTGTTGCTCCAACTCACCAAGAAAAACGATGGCTTGCCAGTATTGTGCTGACCATGCCAAATCTAGTGGAAAACTTGTCCCGAGGTATAGCTCACATGTAAACCTTTATTCGTTTTATAATTTAACGACTTTTAAAGTTTAAAACCATGGCTAATTTTCAGATTGGGTGCCCCTTCGGACGACGACCCAACTCACTGGAATATATGCGACATAAATCCAAAAAATGCTACTGATTGCTGCATAATGAGCAATAGTAGGCCGCACCGTGACATACGTCCCCATTTCTTTTCACGCTGTACTGACCAAATACTTGCAAAAAATCTACCAGATCAAATGTCTTGTTTGGATAGGGTAACTGCTGTGCTAAACCCGGTAATCGACATAGAGAATTTGTTTAAGGATCCTAGTTCTCTGTATGCGTACTCAATGGAGGAGCAGTGTCAACTTATGCTAAACGAGACTGCCATAGAAATGGTAAATAAATTTAAGTTTCCCTTTCGAAATGAAATTTAGTTAATCTTTATTTAGAAATTTAATTAACAGGAGTTCGCAACCTGTTTGGTAGCAACTTGTGGCTCTGCAGCAAGTCCAGATCGTTTTGCGTTTCAACCTTTGGACGGATCAAAATGTGAAAAGAATGGAGAAGGGGTACGCCATTTATATGCATTGTAAAAATTTTGAAATTCAACTTAAATTGTGTAGACTTTGATTGCAAATTTATAGAGATGTCTACGAGCAACATGTGTGGTTCCTCAAGTCCAGCTTGTAAACGTTGGTACAGGAAAGTGTCTAGTTCCCGAAGATGGCCAATTTTCTATTCATGACAAACCTGTTCTTCGAGACTGTGACAAGATTCCAATGGATGTGCTGGTTGGTATACCAATGGGACCAGAAGGACTTTACGTGCCCACATTTATGTACTCAACTGAAAATGGTCCGGCATTCAAACATCTAAAACTGACAACTGACTCAAATTTTAAGCATGTGGGAAGATTTGATACAGGTAAAGGAGATTTAAGATCTACTTGGATTATCAGACGTTTGGCTGATTCAAAAAAGGAAGAGTTTTTGTTAATGCATGGAGTTAGTGAGGTATGTGCCACGGCTACGGAAAACTCGGAATACGTGGAATTCACCACGGAATGTAATGTATTAGATAGCATGGCTAGATGGAAATTTGTGAAAATTAATGAAGCGGAATTTAATTCTGATCCATTGACAATGGAGTTTAGTTCGGGTTATTTTGTGACTGAAGACACGCTATGGATTTTAATTATAGTTTGCATTTCATTTGTATTGTTAGCAATTTATATGGTAATATGGATAATACGAAGACTTGCAAAGCCTAAATTTGGCAATAAGATGAAAGTCAAAAAGGAAAAAATATTTTACCTCGTTGTAAGAGAAAATACGGTAAAAACGACTAAAACCAAGGTGAAGTAATATGAACGGTAATAAACGTAAGATTTTAAAAATTTCCTTCTTTTGTTTTAATATGGTCTGGTTCATGTTAGGACAGCTAGATTTGTTTACCTCCCACCCGTTTATGTACTGCACAACACACCAGTCTTTCCACTGCATGACCGATAATACAACGCAGAATCCTTATCTGGTCGGCTCCAATAAAACAGGCACGTTTGATATTCGGTGGCATCATAGCTTCTCAGTTCAGGATACTCGTAAGATATTGCCTCGCCGGTGGCATTCCAGCTAAACTGTCGAGGTAATTGTGCATCACGGCCAGATGTCCAGTGTCCTATAAACGACATTACCACCAAATTTTCAAAATCCTTCTCAGCGCAAAACACTATAAAGTCACTTACCCACCCCATTCAAAGTCAGGTCCATATGCTGCTTTTAAAGCATTGTCTTGTGCCTTAGATGTAATTGCGGCCAACTTTAATCCAAGGCTTGTGCAAAATTCTCCGGCTTCAGTCCAATTCTATAGCAAAGGCGTAGCATTCATAAATAAATTTTCAAATCTGAAATTACTGACATATTTATTTGTTTACCCTTCCAATAGTGTAGTCTGCAAAAAATGTTTTTCCTTCAACGGCTGTTACAAATTTTAAATGCACTGGTGTTGAACTATCTAGTTAAACACAACGAAATATAATGACACGATCAAAGCTTGCATATTATTACCACTCACTACTGAAACTGGTTTGCTGAAACTTGTATCCTTACCGAATAATGGTTTATCGAAAACGGAGCTTTGAGCCTTAACAAAGACAAGCAAAAACACTACTGCCGATGTTAACCTGAGCATTGCGAGAAATTTACAATACAAACCTACTTGATATAAGAATTTTCATATAAAACAATACAGTAATGAAACTGGAGCAACGAATAAATAGGATGGTTAAGAAAATCACCCTGGAAATATTAGCGGATAATGACCGCCTAATCATGTGCAATGGAGTTTATGGAGTCGTAAAATACAGTGTCCGTAAAAATCCAAGCACAAACTCATTTGTACATACATACAAAAATGACAGCTGCAATGTTATGCTATGCATTTTGATCATTTGATTATGTATGCAATAATGCATCGAAACACCTGTTGTCTTACCTGTTTTTCGTTTTATACGGGACTTATAACAAATGACTAATTTATTCGATGGTGTTCTGTAATAAATCCAGCTGCAGCTGCAAAAAAATCCAACATGTGTTTCTACCACTTGTGTGTTTCATTCATAACTTACCCACTATCTTTTATTAGACCAGTAACTCATGCAAATTTTGTAGTGAGATTTAAACTGCAAATGAAATACCTAATTAAAATATTTTGACACCCGTGTTTGTGCCCATAATCCAATGCATGCATGAAACGCTCCAAAGCCTCTGGTGATGTGCAAAGATAGAACAGTTAGCAGCACGACAATTAATTTTTATACAATATTTAATGATTTTATTCCAGTACTTACAACTTTCTCTCTTTATTCACAACTGAAAATTATAAAATGTGTTTCAATAGTATTCATAATTGAATGTATAGTTAAACTGTTGTAAATCCACGTATTGTAGTCAGTATCTCCATATCAAGATCATCATTTTATTTTCTATACATAATGTGTAATCGTAATAAGATAGAACTAGTATTCAAAACGAAGAGCTTAATAATACATTACATTTTAAGTACGAAGCAAAATACTTGTTTGAAAATCCAAAATTAAAAAATAATTGCTATTTCAACCTATTACTTTTTGTGTCTGTTATTACATAACATTAAGCACATTAAGGCGACGCCAAACATTAGAGCTTCACCACTACACTCATCTTAACAATTTCTTAAACCAATGACCGTCTTGCGTCAAGCTAAAAAAAAATATGATATGATTACTTGGTGGTTTCAAATGCGAAAACTAATAATTTGAAATTTTATGGGATCCCACAAATAATTTCTCGATTGTGCACTCAGTACGTTTTTCCATTCATAAATCACAAGCCTATATACAAGTACATCGCAAGGGGTTATAACCCTTTTGCATGGCAATTAAATATTGCTATTTTGTAGTTAAAGTGGCGTTAAAATTATCTTGTTGTGAAAGCCCACATGGCAATTAAAATGGGGAAGCCAAGCAGTCGAAGTGGCAATTCCTTTAGAACAAGTATCACTTGGAATGGGAATTTCAGAAATATGTTTCAGCCCTTGTCGTGGTAATTGTTTGTAATACAACGGAAACGGACGTAATAATACGTTTTTCCACGGGCACGGAAGTGAAAAGAACAGCTGATTAGTACGTTTTACCATTGCGCGGGAAAAGCTAAGGCAACGCAATATTACGTTTTACCATTTTCAAAAAGTGTTCGAATCTGCGTAATAGTACGTTTTACCACAGCAACTCGCTGATGACAGAAACGTAATTTTATGTTTTTCCGCATTTGGGGATAGTCCCGCATAACGTATTATTGCGTTTTTCGAAATCAAAGTGATAAAACTTATAAAACCCTAAAAGCATTTTTGTGGCTAAATACGTTAAAAATGTATTGCGGTTTGTCATTAGATAGCTCAGGTTTTGGAAAAATTTAACACTTTTTAAACTTAATCAAGCAAGCATCACTAGTATCAGTTTGCATTGCTTTGCTGCTTACCTACGTCTAACAAATTTAAAATACAGCTATTTAAAAAACTGAATTGCATGCCGCTTTTGTTTGCATTTTAAAGTCTTAAAGTTTTGCCGCTAAGCACCTTATAGCAGTAACACATGTATTGAGACTTTCAAAATCTAGAACTTCCTCAAGTCGAGTTCAATGTTGAAATCCAGCTAACAACCGTTCTTAACGGAGACAGACTGCTAAGTGCACATTGACACAAGAATAAACGAAAATTTTAAATGCTTTGTAACCCTTGTAAGTCTTTTTAGAACTTTCAGTTATTTTGAAAGCGACGTAATACAATACATGGAAACTTTAAATAATTTTCATTCAGAGCTTTGGCATTACTACCATCATTTAATTTCAGCATGAATAAATCACACCACCGGAGTTCCGTTTGTTTTACAATTTTTTGTGTGGTAGAATAACGGAACCTAAAGTGCCTATTGCCTGGAACGTAACTAGAAATATGGTGCACAGTGAATATCGCAAAAATCCTCAATTTGAAACTACAGTAATTAAAAATAACCGGTGTTTAGTGAAAGTAAAAGAACCCAAATCGCTACATCGTGAAGTGGATTACAAGCCACAACTTGCTAATTATAAAAATTTGGATCATCAGTTCGGCTTTTTGTATGACAATTATCAAGTGGTATAGCGTTGCTCATGCTGGTTTACAACAAAAATTATTTAAACAGATGGCGTTGCATGCCACGTTTGAATGAGTTCGTTTTATGGATGTAGAATGGTTAATTTTCATCAAAGTCCTTTCTGATTTGTATATTGCAATTTGGACTAAATTTTTTTACTGTTGGGTAGCGCGATTATGTTGCAACTATTTATTACGTTTTGCAAACCAATAATAAAATTGGAGTCATTTCATGTAACTTACATGGTTACATATAGACTGCGTATTCGATGCTGAGTACGTTATGCTCGGTAAATACTTTGATTTCGAAAAACGCAATAATACGTTTTGCGGGAACATCCTCAAACGCGGAAAAACGTAATATTACGTTTTGGCCATCGGAGAGTTGCTGTGGTAAAACGCACTATTACGTAGATTCGAATAGCTTTTGAAAATGGTAAAACGTAATATTGTGTTGCTTGAGCTCTTCCCGCGGTGTGGAAATACGTACTAATCAGTTTTTCTTTGCCATTATGTTCCTGTGGAAAAACGTACTATTACGTTCGTTTCCCTTGTATTACAAACAATTACCACGTCAAGGGCTGAAGCATATTTTTGAAATTCCCATTCCAGCTGATATTTGTTCCACAGGAATTCCCACTTTGACTGCTTGGCTTCCCAATTTTAATTGCCACGGGGGCTTTCACAACAAGATCATTTTAATGTCATTTTAACTACAAAATATTAGTATTTAATTGCCATGCAAAAGGGTTAATTGATCTACAACGCAGGCTTTTCTTTTTAACAATATTGATTACAACTGACAAGACATAAACAAGTACATCACACTTGCAACTGACAATAACGAATTATTCACTGGATCTTGGAGCACCTCCTTTTATACCTTTTCGGCTTCCCCGTGACCCCCCAAACAACCCAAATTTAATTAACTAAATAACAAATATACGTAGCAATTAAGCAATAAATTGCAACGAACACGCAGTCGACGGACCTTAGCCCAAAACAAACTATCTACTAGATGTACCCACCCAACAGCCACTCATATCCTAGGTGAATACAGCATTACAGAAATAGGCACTGGGCAATACTCCGGTGCCTACACTGCGAATACTCTAGCACTCTCGCTCCCCAAAATAAACTTTTGAATTTACCAAAAATATAAAAATCATCATAAATCATGTCTACCACCAAAGCCACTTTAAATTAGGTTTCCAGTTGGACATGAGAATAAATTTTGTTTGTGGTTAACATTTTAATCTTTACCTTCACCCAACACACGTTTTGCACAATGACTATTATAATACACCTCTTCACCAGCAAACCGTCAAGACGTCACATTTTAATTTGTGGAGGTGAATGATGCGGTTGAATAAAGTTGTCTTTAAAATATTTTGTTTATTTACCAGCAATAGGTACAATTTATCACCGGTGTCATTTGATGTATCCAACTTGTGAATGCGTCTAAAATCGTTTTAAAGCATAAATGTATCATACAGTTACATCGACACATGCTTCGAGTAAAAAATTCAGCATTATATCGTACAAAACAAGTATAATTTTTGAATGTATAAATTTTGGAAAAATGTTTTTCTTCCGCATTCTTCCCTTGCTTTCTACATTGACAAAATTCCAATTAAAAAATATAAGTTGTGATCAGTAACCATGAATGCTAAAGTAGCAACATATGCATTAATAACAAAACAGCAACTTATATTAAAGTTGAAAGATTCAATAATATAGTATGCTCATTATAGTAAAACGTAAAAAAACCAATTGTAAAATTGTTCCTTTGATAGAAAAAGTAATTTTTTGAAAACACACCACAAAAATGAACCTTTTCTCCTTTACTTTTTGATTAGCATTTCCATCCGCTATAATCAGATGGGCAAATAATTCGACTAACTCTTAGCAATGAAAAACGATATATACCTTTGATCCATTCATTACTGATACGGGGATTCGACATAATACACACAAAAACGATTTTTAAAGCCATAAAATCCTAATAAATCAAAGTATCCAAAATCGAGAAGTGGATAAAATCTTTTTTCAAGATAAGCGCAGACACACAAAATCGCCATTATCCACAACGACTTAAATATGTAAGTTTGACTGAAACCTGTAATTGTTACGTAGCGTGGTTATATAAGGAGGAGTTAATTAAATCTTGCTGAAGACATATTGCTTGAAAAGTTTCTAGTAACAGACATTGTTAAAAGAAATTCATACTATCATATACTATAAGTAAACAACGCACGCTGAGTTTTAGCATTCTCTTACTCCAACGTGTACGAATACGCATGCTAGGTCAAACATTTGATGATAACCGTCTGAAGTAACTACTGGTTAAATTAAATCCCATAATATTTATATAAACAATTTTGGTAATTCAAAACTAGGATTGATGTAGTGGGACTGTTATCAAATAAATTTACTTTCACTGTAAAAATTCTAACTGGGTTTCAATATGTAGACTTACAAACAGAAAACGATTTTTCGATATGTGAATTATTTCTCAACTTGTCTAGATAAGTGAAAGGGCTTATTAAATAATTTCTAAAACAAGCAAGAATTGCATTTTATAAGTGGTGCCGTTTGCTCAAGTCATTTAAATACCTTTTAAGGTACATAAGCATGAAACTGTTAAGTAAACACGTGCTTTAAATAATATCTTTAAAGCAAGATTTAATAATTAATAATTCTGTGGAAATAAATTGAATGTATTCAGCATTCACATTTATCAAGAAAACCTAAAACAGTTTTAAAAATTCAATTTACTTCCACTCTATGCATATTCATGCTGTAGGATTTCTAAATCAAATAAAACGTTTGTGTAAATTTAAGGATTGCAAACTGCCACGTAAACAAAATCGATAGAAATGCTTTTGATCATTGCCAGCTCTTAATTCTACAAACTCCAAGCGTAAAAATACCCATGCAATATCAACTTGCGGCTCATAATTTTGTTGTACATTTAATCTTTACACGTTTTGTGTCAAAGGTCCAACTGATTTTACCTGTTGGCAAAATATTTTTTCTATATTTAGCAAAAACGTCTAAACTTAATTTAGCTACTTGTCCATTAGGAAATTGAAATACTTGTGTCGCTAACTACATTATAACGACAACAGTTATTTTGCGGATTTTAAAATTAAAAACTCAGTTTAGTAATTATGAATTTTTACTTGCATTCTATCAGCTCAATTTGTATAACACCTCAATGTGTAAACAACTTGTGCAATATTTTTCTCTAGATCCATCCAACATACCTAGTTGGACAATTGGTCAGTGGAGACAAAATATCAGTTGATACAACTGTTGTTGGGTAAAAGAAAAACAATTCACAGCATCGCATCTTAATAAATCAATTTTGTTTATGATAATACACCAACTTGGATCTAAGTATACGAGTATCGCTGATTTCTTTGCGCTACTTAGCAGTTACTACAACTGAGTTTATGGTGTTTTACTACAAACGTATTTTAAATATATTACGCTCTCTGCCTTGGAATCAACAGCAAGTTCTTTGTCAATATAACGATCATCTAAATCCATGTTGACTGATTAAATGATAGTTGATCTCATAAGTTTAAACTTATAATTGCTCCGTAGCTTGAAAATGACAATGTAGGAGACCTTTAAAAGTTCCTGCTAGTAAAATATTTTTGTGACAGCTTCATATAACACACATTGTTACGTGAAACAGGTAGTAATAGCATAAAAATAAAATCTAATAATTTGATTTTAAAATTCCGCCTTTTGTAAACGTCTTATGTATTGTCATTTCACACATTAATGTATGTTTAAAAATGCGAATGTATGTATAAATTAAAAGCTTAGTATTTCTTGTGTATAACTTATATATATCGCTCCAAATCTTTTTGATATATATCATTCCAAAGATTGGTATATTTAAAACGTTAGCCGAAATATACGGGCACTGAACATAACTCCTACTATTAGGTTTCTTATCATCATGTTAAAAACAGATAGCACCATGAGAAACACTTTGAATTCCGTAACCAAACCGCTAAATGGCGTATTGTCTTCTGAAGACTGAGCACCAGTTAAATGTTAAGGTGGTGGTAACACAGCTTTCTTCCATATTATGTCTTAAAATTATAGAATCTTTTGATAAGATTTCATGTAACACACAAATCACCAAATTGTAAAATGGTTTCTTATTTTTATGGAACAACTTTTTATTAAGATTATACCAAAATATATCTCTTTATCTGTTTATACGTATATCGCTTCCTGCACGCTAATTAGCAGATAACGCAACGGTGTTTGCAATGTTTTACATCAAAATCATTTGAAATAAATTAACTTACTTGGTGAAGTTTCAGGGGCAATTTATTAACGTAGTGCATCGAAGAATCATCAAAATCCCTGTTGGCTTATAAAGTGCAAGATGAATCTCATATGCTGTAACCTACAACTGCTACTTAACGTGAGTAACTATATTCCCTTTTTTGTAAGAGTCTACTTTTACGTATGTCAATTCAGACATCTGTAAATTAATATTAAAGCAAAACACCATACCAGTTATATCTAAACATATTGCCACAAACAATTTGTTGATATATCATCCCGGGGATTGATATGGTTAATAGGTTAGCCAAGAACGTATTGCCGCTGAAACCCAACCCCAACTTCAGATATCCTATCATTATGCCATAGGGTGACAGGAAAATGAGAAACACGCTTGAAATCGTGCTAACGGCAAACTCCTGTTTGAACACTGGCGTTGCCGAAGGTCACCTAATACCCATGTTCCAATAAGCGTAATACGACAAATCTATGAAACTAAATCACTAAATGGTCATTTAGTACAGTTAAAAGTTACATTTACAAGTCACGAGGATGCATAAATACAAGCAAAGTATTTTTGAATCGGTAGATGTTTCGTTTGTAACACACATTGTTACAAGAGACAATAATGATTTAAAAAATTAAAGTTAGGTCTCAGTATTCCGACCTTTCTAGGATCCTAAATTTGCGTATGTAAATTCACACATTTCTTAATTAAAAATAAAATGTAAATACTGGTTCAATTAGACTTGAATATATCTCAAATATTTTTTATTGATGTATCATTCTAAGGACTGGTATAGTCATTGGATTTGCAGAAAATGTTTCGCCACTGTAACATTACCTATCGTCTGAGCAACTTACATATATCTTATCATCAACGTAGCGACCGACAATGACAACAACCTAAATTTAAATATCCAAAATGGAGAAAAGTTGTGTTGAAATTCGTTCATGGAAAAGAAACTCTGAAAGTTCATTGCACCTTAAAATCCTTACGATGAAGTAGCTTGCGACATTTTTCATTTAACAAATTAAAACTAAATTTTTGAAATGAGAATATTCTTAGTACCTTCAAGAATATCAGATTATGGAATTTTATAAGCAGCGTGGCTACTTTTTACGAATTTTATTATTTCACGAAACGTGTAATTTGTTTTCATGCGTAACACAGTTTGGGAGCAAATTCGGGTTTTCTCCAATCTCAAACTTTCAAACGCGCTGAAAAAGCCAGAAGTTGGAAAGAATTCCTATTAACGTGCTCGAGGTTATCAACCCCGCGAGCTTTAGAAATTACTAAGTTAGCCAAAACAAAACCATGAAATATGCATTTAGAAGCTGTTCTTGAAGGGATTCTATAACGGCACTTTTGAAATTACGAAACAAAATAATCGAGCTACAAAATATATCCCAAGAAACACTTGCAACAAAGCTTGGACGGTATGGACCTGTTTTTCTTCTCCTAGCTTGCTAATTTTTATTATTCGGTAGTGCAAATTTGTATAGCTGACAAAATATATGAAATGTATAACAGTGGAACCATAAAATATCGGAAAACACAGTGATATTACCATCATTATAATTTAACATGAATAAAAATCACACCACCGGAATTACGTTTGTTTGAAAAGTATTTTGTGTGGTAGAATAACGCTACCTAAAGTGCCTATCGCCTGGAACGTAACCACAAATAAAGTGGTCTGTGAATATCGCAAAAATCCTCAATTTGATACTATAGTATTTAAAATTACTGATGTTTAGCGGAAGTAAAAGAACCCAAATCCCTACATCGTGAAATGGTTTACAAAGCTACAACTTGCTTCTTAAAATTATAAAACAATGATCTAAAATTCTGCTTTTTGAATGACAACTATCAATTTGTATAGATTTGCTCATGTTTGTTTACATCAAAAACTATTTCAAACAGATGGCGCTGAATACCACAGTTAAACGAGTTCGCTTTCATAGGTGTAGAATGGCTAGTTACCATGAAAGTCCTTTTTGATTTGTATATTGCAATTTTAATTAAAAGCTTTTACTGTTACATAGCGATTATGTTGCAAGTATTCATTACGTTTTGCAAATCAATAATTAATTTGGGATCATATCATGTAACTTACATGGTTACAAGAAATTTTTGATACGATGAAAAGTACATAAAGACTGCGTATTCGATGCTCAGTACGTTATGCTCGGTAAATACTAAAATGATCTGCAACGCAGGCTTTACTTTTTAACAACTTTTATCACAACTGACACGACATGAATACGTACGTCACACTTGCAACTTACAATAACGAATGAATCACTGGATCTTGTGAGCACCTCCTTTTATACCTTTTCGGCTCGCCCCTGGGTATACTCAGCAATTAAGCAATAAACTGCAACGAACACGCAGTCGACGGACCTTAGTCCCAAACTAACTATTTACTAAATGTACCCACCCAACACCCACTCATATCCTAGGTGAAAACAGCATTATAGAAATAGGCACCGGGCAATACTCTGGTGCCTACACTGCGAATACTCTAGAACTAGAACTCTCGCTCCCTGAAATACACTTTTGAATTTACCAAAAATATAAAAGTCATCTTAAATCATATCTACCACCAAAGCCACTTTAAATTAGGTTTCTAGTTGAAAATGAGAATAAATTTTGTTTGTGGTTAACATTTTAATCTTTACCTTCACCCATCACACGTTTTGCACAATGACTATTATAATACACCTCTTCACCAGCAAACCGTCAAGACGGCACATTTTAATTTGTGAAGGTGAATGATGTTTAAATAAGCGTAATATGACAAATCAATGAAACTAAATAGCCTTTTAGTACAATTAAAAAAGCATTTCTTAGTCACGAGGATAAGAACCAACAAAAGATTTTTTGTATCGGTAGATGTTTTGTATGTAACACACATTGTTACAAGAAACCAACTAACAATGTAACAACCTACCTAAAAAGTTATCCAAAATTCGGGATTTTTGAAGAGTCTAAACTGACATACATACCAATTCAGAGAGTTCCTAATATGAAACTGATGACCATATTTACTTGTATTTTTACCTGACAACACTATTACAAATCCTGTTTGTGTTTTATACCAAACAATGGTGTATATATTAGGCAAGCAAAAATGTGTTTCCATTGCAAAAATATCTCAACTATTGTATTTCGTATCAACATGCAAGTATTTTTTAAATAATGCTTATCTACTAACAAAGCCATATCAAATTTGATTTCTGGTTAAAAAAAATGATAAGATTTTTTTTGCAGTTCCCAAAATTCTCAAGTTTATACTCACCTATTGTACATCTTGCATATCGACTAACACGCAACAGCAAACCCCACAGACGTCATTTTGATTTGTGTAGCTAAAGAAAGCGGTTCAATGAAGTTATCTTAAAATATTTTGTTTCTTTACCAGCAACAAGTACATTTTATTACCAGTTTCACTTAATGCGCCTAAACATGGTTTAGGGAACAAAAGCACCCAGTCAGTTATATTAACTTGGAATAAAAGCATTAGTAAGATTCTTTATATTCGCCTCTTCTCCTACATTGACAAAATCTCAGTTTACGAATATAAAAGTTGAAATGTATAGAACTGACAATGAGCATGCACGCATATTGTAGGATCCAAAATAAAAATCTACGTCAATAAGTTTAATCGTTTTGTAAGAGTTTCATGTAATACACATTGTTACAAGAAATTTATTACCTTAATACGTATACACATTCAGACATTTTGTATTTCGAACAGAATGAGAGCTAACTACATCTAAGGTCTGTACGAAAATTATAAAATCACATGTATATTTGAAAACATTGGTCCACCAAGCCAGTATAAAGCATTTGACTGATAAACCAAATATTGGAGTTTGTTCATGAACTAAGCTCTAATGTATTCCCAAAGTGTCACGAAATCCCGGTTAGTGCTTTCGGAGAAAACACAAAAGTTTGAAAATATCCTGAAAACGGGACTGTTCGGAAATTATAAAATCAAGCATTATAACTGCAGTTTTTTATAACAAAAGTGGTATTACAAACTCGGTTTCGACATTTCTGATGAAAGCAACTTCCAGTAGTCCTAATCCTAGAAAAGTTTCGGAAAAATATGAATTTATCAAAATTTCGGTATGTTACGTAATTTTTCCGACGGTTCATGCAGTGGTCGGCACATGAAGTGGTACACCTCCAACCAAAAGTTGAATACTGTGGTTGTATTATGCATTAGTTCTTACGCGGTTTTAATCAATAAGCTTTCTAAAGTCGTCAAACGTTGCAACTTTACCCCGAAATGTCGTCATTTTACCAAAAAATGGAAATGCACTTTAAGGTACCTAACGTCCTTTTATGAAATATTAGCATATTTTTTCATAACCAATTCACACGGGTTTTTCCCAATTGCAATTTTATCGTTTAGAAAAGCACATTTGGTTCAACGCGACAAGTTGTGGGCATCTAGAAGCTGATTTACCAAAGCTAGTTGCATATGTAATTTGAATAGTCATATAGCAGGATTTCTAAGATTGCTTCCAAACTTTTGATTGCTTTCTCAGACCATTATCACCATGCATGGTGTTTGGTTCCTGTTTCATATTAAGGAATGAAGTTTTCATTATGATTTGCGGAAATGTTACTTCGATGAAAACTGTAAAAAGCTTGCCTTTGAAACACTCAAGACTATATGTCGAACAAAATGAAACTAGCCTATATACTGCCTAACCTGTGCGTGGTCTACTAGCCTCTACTGTTTCTTCAAATGACGCTAAAATTAAATGTTTCTGTTACCTCACAGTATTCTAGGCATTACTGTAACAAAAAACCATGTAAGAGTACAAATTATCTGAACTAACTATGTAAAATATGCTAATGTTTTATAAAAGGGCGTTAGGTACCTTAAAGTGCACTTGCATTTTTTGGTAAAATGACGACATTTCGGGGTAAACTTGCAACGTTTGACGACTTTAGAAAGCTTATTGATTAAAACCGAGTAAGAACTAATGCATAATACAACCACAGTATTCAACTTTTGGTTGGAGGTGTACCACTTCATGTGCCGACCACTGCATGGACCGTCGTAAAAATTACGTAACATACCGAAATTTTGATAAATTCATATTTTTCCGAAACTTTTTATGGATTAGGACTACTGGAAGTTGCTTTCATCAGAAATGTCAAAACCGAGTTTTTAATACCACTTTTGTTATAAAAAACTGCAGTTATAATGCTTGATTTTATAATTTCCGAACAGTTCAGTTTTCAGGATATTTTCAAACTTTTGTTTTCTCCGAAAGCACTAACCGGGATTTCGTGACACTTTGGGAATACATTAGGGCTTAGTTCATGAACAAACTCCAATATTTGGTTTATCAGTCAAATGCTTTGTACTGGCTTGGTGGACCAATGTTTTCAAATATACATGTGATTTTATAATTTTCGTACAGACCATATATATGTTCACTAAAAGTTGCAATTTATTGTCATAAAAACTAATAACTCCTCGAAAAATTGAAACTCAATGCAAAATTTGCTGGAAATAAACTCAGTTTCGTACATACTTATGTGTTTTTCCTTCCATACTAGGGTCCGGAGTCTTTCAAGAATGAAAGGAAAAAAGTCTTTCATTCCTTTCATTACCCTTTCATTCACTGAAAGGAATGAAAAGGAATGACGTTTTTCCAAAACCAATAATGAAAGGAAAGGAATGAAATGGAAGCCTGAAAGGAATGGAATGGAAATGAAAGACTTGAAAGGAATCCATACCTTTCAAATGTAAAATTTTGCAAAGTATTTAAATTGGTCAAAAACAAAACTCCAATAATTGCAAATTGATAAATATGTCCAGTAAATCAGTAAATATGTCCAATCAATACATTTAATTAACAAAAACTAAGGAATTTTTCGATTATTTAACTCAGTGTGATATTATTGTTTTTAATTATTACACTCGTGTTTGAAATTGAAACCAATTCAATTAATGTGAATAATTGTTAATTAAACTTGTTTTGATAACAATTTACTAAGTTTTGTATGTTTTATACCATTTTAATCATAAATGGAAAATTATGCATGTTGAAAGACATTTGTCATTCCTTTCCATTCCTTTCCTTTCATTCCCCTGAAAGGAATGAAAGGAATGACACTTTTTCAAAATCTGAAAGACTATGAAAGACATCATTCCTTTTGAAAGACTTTGAATGAAAGGAATGACAATAATGAAAGACTTTGAAAGATTCCGGACCCTATTCCATACTAACGTCTACCTGAGTTATTTTATGAGCACGTCCATCCATTAGGCAAACTTGTAAAACTGACAAGTGGCTTTTAAAAATATCCTGAAAAAGTTCAAGCCCTACTACTTGAAACAAGATTTGAATAATATAAGATTTTGTTTGAACAAATTATTAACTAGTTTTATGCTGCTCTTCAAGAATAATCATTTTTCATTAACTGATATTACCGGTCCTAATCATTATAAATTAATTTAACTGGTATGATACCAAATATCCTTGAAGTAGAAATGACACATGTAACTTCATTTGTTACATGTGTTACGAACGCATATTGAAATATAGACTATTCCATGAAAAATAAACACTGTAATTGTGCCTTAAAAACGTCGCGAATGAGTAGATTGTGAGGATTTGTTGTGCGGATAACGGTTGCACATTAATTTTTAATTGGAATATTCTTACTATAAAAATATTGAGTGTTGGAGTTTTAGTAAATTTGATACGGCTACTTCATGCATATCTAAACTGTTCTAAATAAATTAGTTTGTCTTTGTTTCCACCAATCGCAATTGGTCAAGATTTTGATTACAATACCTAGTCTTTTTCTCGTAGTTGCTCCAAAGCGCGAATCAAAAACCACGTAGGCTTTGCACTCATCTGAGAATCGTATCGGACCCCAACAAATAAACACTTAGCAAGCTATTTGGATGAAAAGCGTATACGGTACGTTTGGGATTTAATATTGGACTGCCAACAAAAACGCTAATGGTTTTTTGCCAGCGGAATATTGCAATAGCATACTAACTCATGTTTGAATGTAAACGAGCTTAAAGCATCGTATTGCGTATTAGTTTTTGCTCCTAATTATATTATGGCAGCAAAGTCGAAGTAAGGTTAACACAGTCTAAGAATCACTTTCTTGCAACTAAACGTAGAAAACAAATAAAGCAGCGGTCACAACAGAGAACAATTGCTAAACAACCATTTAAGCATTTAATCTCAACCTCAACTTTATGAATTAGCATTTCAATTCTAAAATATTTAAATTTCTAAAAATATAAATTTATTAATTTGTTACGACCCAAATACAAGTTAAAGATTCTGGACCTCAAGCAAAGAAAAATTTCACAAAAAAACTCAAGCAAACGTATTTGCAATATATTCTGCTTGTAATTGCCCTATTTCCGTTCCTATAGTTTTAAACTTTTAAGGTATACTGTGTGTACAATAAGTAGAATGTCCAGCGTACCTGGCTAGACAATGGTTTACTGAAATAACTATCCCATTTCCCATTAAAATGGAAACGTTGTTTTGAGTGAGTCTATTCTATAATTAATTAATTGTATAGCTTCCAAATTGTTTTTGTAGCTACACACGTAAATAGTTGTGGTTACTGGTCATTAAAAGTGTTTACAGGGTTTTGCAAATTTAAATGTATAACTGATAATTTTACTGTGCCATATTAAAAAGCATAATAAATGTGTTTAACCCTAGAATCGTTTCATAAAAGTTCTCCGCATTTCAAGTTATGAACTTTTCAAATATATGTTCGCGCTAATAAGGCCAGCCCTTAAATCATATAACCGAAAACACTGTGAATGCCTTTGTCGTCGTTTATATTTAAAAAATTGTGATAATAATTATCTTGTCAAGTCTAGATTAATATAGCCTAATCTTTAAATTGTTCCCAAATAGAGTTTTGTACAAGCTGTTGGCACAACTAATCATGAAAATCCCAAATGTGGTATCGATAATATACTAACTCCGTCTTTTGGTAAGATAAACAGAGAAAGCAAACAAAAGTTTTCCCACTTGGAACATCCCGTTGCTAAAAATGGAACACAATCAGTTGAAATTTGAAAAATAATTAGAAAACCTCCTAACTTGCTACGCTTTGATAATAAATAATCCTTTTGTAAGAGTTTCAAGTAACGCACATTGTTACAAGAAATTTATAGCATTAGTACTACACACATTCAGATACTTGCTAAGGACATACAGAAAGAAAACTAACTACGTTTACATGTTCACTAAACCCTGAATGTATTATCAAACATGTTCTTGGCATGTCACATCAGATTTCAGTATTGTTAGAAGATTAAAAAATTAACTTGTTGACACTTTAAAATAATCCCAAGCATCGCATTTTCTAATAAAATTCGAAGTGTTTGAAACATAAATCAGGGCTACCACAAAGGCCATTTTTAATTTTTTGTATTAAAAGCGTTGAAAACATTTTGTACAAAAATTATTACCAAACATTAAAAAGTTTTGAGACTACAAATTTGAGAGCCTTCCACGAGTAGCTGAACGCAAGGTTGTTTAGTATAAACTCAATTTCCAATTTCTGGGTTTTTATTTATATTTTGTAAAATTGTTTTGATTTTTTATGTACCAAGTTGAGTTATTCTTAGCTCCAGCTTTTGAATACTTTCCGTGCGCTTTTTCAGGAGCAAAAATGCAAGAATAACAAATGGAAAAGGAAAAGGCTTCATATAATCTCGTCTTGATCCAATGCAACAATTTTTTATGAACTTTTTTTATTTATATAAGCACTTTACTCCAATTTCTCTTTTGGTATTCAGAAATATATTTCACGGAATGAAATACACTATGTATTTATACAGCCCGTATTTGTCTACATTGAAAAATGCGGACATTTTACTAAATCCGAATCAATATTTATGTATTCTTTCCACCAAAGTTTTAACTAGGTTCATGTCTTTTTTACTACAAATGAAGGCGTAAAACATGCCACAAATTTTGGAAATCATTCTGACATTCTTCTTCGCTTTCTTCAATCTGAATAAATTTTAAAAACTCAATTTGTTTCCATTGTTAATTATTAAGTTAACTATGTATTAATTAATAAAAATTTAAATTTAAACAGAATTCAGCCCTAGCTTTAGAGCTACGTAAAAAGTGGCATTGATTATAATTATTCCAAAAACTCAGATTGAAACCCAACGCTTACATGTGTTTACTTAGGTTATTGCACGATAACTACTTTCTTACATTTTTGTCGCTATCAACTTATAGAGAAACCCATCAGAATGCCACTCGTCGATTCGTCAACTTAAATGTGGCACATGATATAATCGATGCATACAATTGATGTATTTTTCCACCAGTAATAACTACATTTTAAAACTGGTACAAATTGTCGCCCTTTGGGCATTCAAATCTGTTCATGCTTTTGTATTAAAATTCTACTTTTGTTCAGACTAATGTCCAACTTTTTTCTTGTTGAAATTATAGTTCTGATGGGGCCCTGTACTGTTGTCCGTATTTACACAGAAAAAATATTTAGTCTTCATGACCTCATCTACCAATTACTAGTATCTACACCGTTGACTTGTTCACAACTTTCTACCTTAACTTTTGCTGCTGCTTCGACGTGCTTTCTTGTAAAAGTTGAGTAAGCATGATGACGTTTGGATAAGTCCCTCAGTGCAACGCACCTCTGCAAGGTGGTTGGACTTCTTCAATAACGTTAGTTCGCTTGCCTTGTTTCTGCAAAATAATAAATATTATGCAAATGTGGCCCTGTATTACAGAATGTGCTAATGTTTTATACGTTTTTAAGCATTTTACTAACTTCCTTCATAAACAAGTGATAATACAACCAGTCCACTTTTGCACTGAATTTCTGCAGGTGTTGTTCAAGCACATGGTGAGGTTTACTTGTTTTGGGTAATCAGCATCAAGTTGTCCAATCAATCACTTGTTCCCTGTTTAAATTAAAAAGTCGTATTTTGAAAACCAAATTACTGTGCAATCTACATTGGTGACAATTTAAACATTGTTGAATGTAACGGTTCTATACCGGCAAAAACTTGTAAGATGTTTTACTGTGTTGCGCTTTCCTTTAATGCCAAATACCCTATTGTGTACTAGCAAGTAAGGTTCCAGCTGAGTTACTGCGCTGAGAACTGCGCATATTAATATAAAAATGCATTATTATACAAATTCTTGCAAAATTACGAATTTCCATAAAATTCTTACAAATTTTTGTTACCTTCTTTGTAACCTGATAAATCCTTATAAGCCGACTGATAGTGAGATGACAAAATATTTACTTTTTTCAAAGAAGAGATTTTCCAACTCCAAAATAAATACTAAGATGTTCCTAGTTGCTCATGTATTGCAGGTGTTTGAATGGACAACAGAAATTAGGAAAAACGTTTGGCACAGGAAGTTTTGTGGAAGGATTCACAGGTTCACTTCCGGATTTTTTAAGCTTTCATTTCGTTTTTTCATCATTCACGTTAAACAGTCGTCAAACTGACAACGTTTGGCCTTGGGTAATCTTCACGTTTATTAATTTAATAGGTTTTGCAGTTTCTACTTGATACGGTGTGCAAAAAGCCACATAGTAAGTAGAAAAAAACTAGCTTTTCAGAAATTATTTTACACGTATTTTGTGATAAGTAGAGTATTTGTGCACAACACAACTGGAGTCAGCAAAGCCAGAAATGCGACTGAAGCGCCAAGCCTTACAGAGTGTTTCAATCTTTTATCAAACACAAGAACAACACGACTTTGCCACCAAAACGTAGTGCTTTTTATAATACGTTGCAAAATGCATCGCATGTGCAAATTTTTACTTGTAGGTTATGGGGCTGGTGAGAAAGTTTACGGCTAGCACGCCACCACTGAAAACTTTTCTGGTAGGCAGCAGTAGTTAAGCAGACCTAAACGTAATACTTATGTGTACAGACTTCATTTTGCGGTATTTCTGTTCAGCTTGCTGCTACATATTTATTCCGTTGCATGACAATGTCTAGTGGCAAATAAGTTACACGTTGTAAGTCATCTGTCAAAATAATGTAAGTACTAACAGGCAACTGTCTTGGCTTAGCTGCTCCTACACTATATAATGTTTGTTATATAATTTTATACTTGTATTAAGAAGGCAGTCGTAGTTGCTTGTCTCGTTACGTGGCATGGTGTCCATCCTCAAAAAATACGCAAAATTCTCATACCTTTCATAGCTTCTTTTTCTCGATTCTCTCAAGCATAATCTTCCTTTTAACATAAAAAAGAGCCGCGTACATGATTATGTTATGTCAAACTCTGCAATGAATGTAATGCTTCTGGTGTTCTGTTTGTTGTGTGTGATTTACTTACACAATTTACGTTATGAAACCATGGCTATATATAAAACAGTCCGTCACACACAAAAACGGACACTAGGTCATTTATGAAAAATACAAATCACTCGAAACTTGTTTGTCTGACCAGAGATGGCTTGGCACGCTTTTGAAATAAACTTTTCAAAATGAATTATTTTAACTGCTGAAGAATTTGAGAATACATGAAGTTGGACCCTTCGATGAAAAATGAATACACTATTGCAGGTTTTTCACAGTAAAAACTCTGTTGCGTACACCTGAAATTAGATTTTTGATTTAATTCATCATATTTTTTACAAATGGAGCAACTATAATGTTCATGAAAATCAAAACATTGGTTCTAACCACCAAGTTACATACTTTACTCCATAAAATTATTACTGTAGAATATGAAAGCTAGTCAGCTTTTAGTGAAATCATGATTAGTCCTAATATAGTCTTCAATTGATTTTTCTGTCGACTGTCTGTCTGTCTATCTATTTGGCTGTTAGACCACGAGCTATATCGATGTAAGCTATCTCTAGCTCTTGTCTTTCTGAGATCCACTTCCTACCTTATTCTGCTCTGTAATTTATCACAACTTTGCGTGTACTCGCTACGGCAAACAACCTGCGTTAGTATACATATTCTTACGTAACCCCTTGGGTTTACTACCACTTATTCCTATGCACTCTAGCATCTAAAAAGTCTACACTTACGTAAACTGATTTACACTAAATATCAAACTTTGTACCTGAAACAGATAAACAAGCACTACGGTGTTGTGATTTCTTATAAAAGACATGGGTTTTAAACTTATTAATTCCGAAAGGAATTCATACAGTTGCTATGATGCTTGGGCAGAAGGTTATCCATTTAGTATCAGTAATAATTTTATTAAACACATTTCGGAATAAATATTATTGAACAAATCCGCTAATTGCACCAACGCAGAAACTTTATAAGTACCACAGGAACGTAAACAGAGAGTAAGTTGATAAATAAACTAAACTAAGCTTTTCCCTGAACACATTACTGGTCAAGGATTAAGTACTACATAATACACCCATTTTGTAAAGGCATGTTGTAAAGTATAGTCCTGAAAGATTGCTGTTGGACCTGCTATAGTAGAAGACACATGTTTGATATTGAAGACTATTTAAGACACCCCCAATGTATGCATGCTCGTTTGAAATAGCATCACCAGTTGTATTCCATGTAAATTGCCTGAGTTCATGTGCATCTCTTCCAGATGTCCAAAACCCTATACCAAATATAATTTACGGAATGATCAAATGCTGGGTATATTACCAAAAATTGCTATTACCATCATCAAAGCCAGGTCCGTATGCAGCTTTCAGAACATCCGCTTGCGCTTTCGTTGTAATGTCAGCTAACCTCATTCCCATTTCTCCACAGTATTCGGCGGCTTCAAACCAAGTCTAAAGGAATATCACCGCAATAATTGTAAGAAATCCTTTTACATTTGTTTAAATGAACAAGCTTACTCTCCAGATACTAATGTCCGCAAAAAAAGATTTTCCGTCCGCAGTTCCTATTAATTTTAAGTTGACAGTGATTGGACCTTCTACATTTACAAATAACACATGCATTTATAAGTTTAGGAATACATGTAATAATATAAATATACCGACGGTAAAAATGTAGTTAACCTGCGTTTAAAGTTGCCGAGAATACGGACGTGCTGTATGCCACAAGTATTAAACATACTGCAATTTTCATATTTAAGTATTTGGTAAGTTCTTTTTTGTGCAGCTCAATATTTCTTGGTCCAGATACTTGCTCTTTGTAACTTCTAACTGAACTTGCGTGGCCTTTTATAAAACCTTTTTTGGCTTAACTCATCCACTGCTTGAAATTTGGTAAAGATAATCAAGTCAGGTAGGATCATCTGAATCAATATTTGCGCATTATCTGCTATTTTCAATTATAAACGCCAGAATGAGTGACTGCAGATGACAGATGCGCAGACTGTGTTCTTGTTGTAAGAAGTGCTTGTTGCCCTTAGTTTTTAAAATGGTGGAACATCAATTTATTATATAATAAGCACACTTTCATGTTACTCGCACGTCAATCAAACTAGGATTATTATGTATTTTGTCAAACTGGAATTTTCCTTAATCCGATCGCGCTCACTGATTACAAAGTCCAATTTTTTACACGTGCAAATGATTGACGTGTTTTTCAGCCGAATAAATGACTAATACAAATTTATTACAAATACTTTATTACAAACCGACGGAGCCGTTAAATACAGTCTGCGTTCACCTTGTTTGTGTTTGTAAACTGTACTGCCATTTTCGTCGTGGATGAATAAATGTGGGCGTATAAATGCCAAGGATACATTAAAATAAATTTAAAATAAAGATCATGGATCTGTACATTTATGATGTTTAATGTTATTTATTTATTATTGTGTTTACATGCCAATAGAGTCTTGTTATGCTATGCTTTGTTTACTCATTTTTGATAGAAAACTTAGGATAAAGGATGATTGAACAAAGTTTATAACTTGTTGTCATAGGATTGCTTTGCTTGTAATAATGAAACCGCACTTAAAACTGCATGTATAAAATTCAAAAACAGCGAACGGTTTATACAAAGCTGCAAAATGAGGGATTAATCTTTCGGGACACAAAATTTGCCTTAGAGCCGGATAAGAAACTTTTTACAGAACAAAAATATACATTGCATCAATTTGAATCTGAATACAAAACAAAAGACCAATACTTTCAAATCAAAGCCATGTAGTCTACAAAATATTTTATGTCTAGTAACTTATTGAAAGCACAAATACAAATATTGCTCCTTAACAAGCAAACGGAAATTCTAAATTGCCACACATAACTCGCATGAATAAAAATAATCACGATAATCTCTTCACACCCTGATATAATTCTGATAAGCAAAGTCTGTTTAAACACCAGCATAGTAAAAACTTGATTTACGTCAACACCTGCCACAGATTAGAAATAAAAGATTAATTTCTTCCATGTCAGCCAAACGCTTTCCAGTTTCAATATACACTGGTCGTTGTGAGTATTTTTCCTCAATATGAAAAAACCAATATTTTAGTATATTCTGTTTTAAAATGCAAAAGCAATATTGATTGCATGTTTAATTGTATAGTCGTGATAAGCCCTACTCCTGCCGGCATTTCCATAGGCACAACCGTCGCCGTGCTTTGGTACAGCCTGCGAGTTCGCGCCCTGCATGTCTCACTTTGCTCCGCACAGGCTAGTGTGCAAGTTGCCCGGCGCGTTGTGACTATGGAAATGCCGGCAGGTATAAGTTATGGAAAATCACTTTTATTAAAATTATCCTCGAATAATGAATTACAAAACACAAAATTTGTTGATTGGTGTAACGTATTTAGATACTTCGTGTTAGCTCTTTTATACTCAATTCTAGCTTTAATGTTTAAATATTGTTCCCGTATAAAATCATTTACGGAAAACCTAAACATGATAACTTGATTTATTCATATAAACAATGTTTGGAATCTATATTTTGAAAGGTTTAATGATGTTTTGAAGTTTGGATGTTTTAGTAATCTTTGTGATGAAGTAAAATATAAATAATAGTTAATTTGGATCAAGTATTGCATAAAGCTCCTTTGAACTCGTTGCAAGGATAATACTTCAAACCTCATGTGGAATTGTACCTACTCATATAGACAAGGCAAGTCTGATAAGGAATGCCTGAATTGTGGCTAAGCCGTGGATAGTCCTCGGCAATATCAATCCCAGTAGAGTTCCAAGCAAACTGCCTTCTTTCATGAACATCTCGTCCAGACGTCCAGTACTCTTTTGAAGTGCAAATCTAGATCAACTTTTTAAAATTTAAAGGTATTAAAATAAGTCATACCTCCTGTAAAATCTGGGTCGGAATATGCCTGGTCCAAGGCCTCTGCTTGCGACTCTGATGAGATGTCAGCCAACTTCATTCCAAGGTCAGTGCAAAATTTTCCAGCATCTATCCAATTCCGAAAAGACGTGATTTATTCACTATTTTATTTTCAGAATGAGAGTTTATTAATAATCTATTGAAAAATCATGCATACCCGGGCGGTATTATCTGCAAAATAGGATTTTCCGTCTACAGTCACCACCAGCTTGAGGTTAGTAGATATAGGACTGTCTACTTCAAATTAATTCATGTTAGATCAGGCAAGACAACCCGAAATCAAAACTTTGACTTACCATTGTCTATACGCTTTGTTATTACAAATCTACCGTAGACGCTAACAACTAGCAGAACTGGTAATAACCTTCTCATTTTGGTAACTCAAAAAGTGATGCATAAGTTCTATCGATTTATTCTACTTGGTTAAATATACTTAATTGTATAGAACATTGGCGTTGTAGTACCTTGCACGCTAGATGAGCTGAAAATATGACAAACTGTGTTTGATATGCATCCTTTTATAAATTTAATTTGCTGACGTGCTCAGGAAAGTTTGTTGGGTTGGGTTATGGTCGTACCCAGTGAGATATATGCATGTAAAAATATTGCTTTCCGACCACACAATATTGTAGTCATTGATTTATATGTATATTTAATGATATAGGAGCAGGACTCTGTTTCCATGGACAACTGACACCAGGAAAATTTTCCCTGGACAAAATTTCCCTGATTGTTTTTTCCTGCCGACATTTTACTCAAAACGGACATTTTCCCTAACAAACTACCCAAAACCGGACATTTTTTTTCGTCCTATTTTTTCCCGACATATTTTTCCTTAATAACACAATCTAGTACAGACTATGTATTTATGATTGGGTTGTTTTTGTAAGTAAGCCGTGTTCATAAGTAAAATTGGCAATACCGTCTTAAATACAGGGTGGTTTATTTGACTGCCGACTTGTAAATTTATTTATTTGTATTTGTCATTGCAAATAATTGTTTTTAAATTTGGGAAAAAATGTCAGAGAAAAATGTGTCTGAGGGAATTTTTGAATAGGGATAATTTGTCCGGGGAAAATTCGCTTAGTTGGCAAATTAAGTCAGGTGAGAATTGTTCAGGGAAAATTAGTCAGGGGATGAGTTGTCCGAAGAAATTAAGTCACAAACCCACATATTATATCAATATTGTAGCTATGTACTGCGGTCTAATTGAAAAAGCTGTGTCATATCAATCATTACTAAATCCTACATCTTTTATTTTTTAAGATTAGTTGGGACGTGCACATGCCAGCATTGTTTGTGTAAATAAAAAACAATCCACTTATACCACAAATTGACAAATGTATAATAAAACCCATCGTAATTTTTGTTTTGTTCGAGTGCCTATATCGCTGGCTGAGCATCGATAGAAGCTTTATGAAAAAGCTGAACAATACGACACAAGCTATATGGATTTTCATTTCAATACGACACAAGCTATATGACATTTTTGGAACCACTGCAGAACAAGCTATATGAAAATTTGGGGTAACTTGAGAAAGATATACCAAAATGTGCAGAATTTTTTGCCGGTCATTTTGAACATATAGTCTCAAATTACCCCGAATTTTCATATAGCTTGTTCTGCAGTGGTTCCAAAAATGTCATATAGCTTGTGTCGTATTGAAATGAAAATCCATATAGCTTGTGTCGTATTGTTCAGCTTTTTCATAAAGCTTCTATCGATGCTCAGCCAGCGATATGTGTCTTGTGTGAATCCGAATAAATGCATGATAACGTTAATTGATAGAACAACAAAGATATCACAAATGACAACTGAAACCCCCAGTTTTTTAATGTTTAAGCTCCCTTGTCAACTTTATCCCTGACAAAACTTGTGTTCGTTTTTAGATAGCAACGTGAATCAAAGTTTGATTTACGTCAACAATTTCCTAACGATAAAGGATTAATTTGTTCCACGTGTGCCAAAACCTTTGGACAAAAACAACTCGGATTGGAGTTTGGTTCATGGAAGGCACTGCCAAAGTATCACAAAATTATTCAGTCTACAATGAAGCAACGATCACGATCACTGCAATCGAAGGGAATTAAATTATGGTTTGGCCAAGGATCAGCATATGTTAACGACGCTATCTTAGCTTTGGAGTGATTTGCTACTGGACTCACAACCCTAACAATTCTTATGACTTTTAAGGCTGAAAATGTGAAATGAACCATCAACGAAGGTAAAATAATTTTTCAATGACACTGATTATGCGGTGGTGTGGGCAAATGATAATATTGACACTTTTTTGCTTAGATGTGTCATCCCGTACTAGTTGTGGTACTAAACAAAAAATCGATCGCCCTATAAAACTACAAAAAGCCAAACATACAGAATGGAAATGTAAATTGCTTTTTACTTATCTGAATAATAAAATACATAAATAAAAATTTCAATTAATTTTTTAGCCCTAAAAACATACTCCGGCATACGGAAGAACTGAACATTCCATGCTTAAAATCCATAATTCCAAAGATAAATTAATAATTTTGCATAGACGAGAAAATTCATTCCTTGTATGTATTGTAAAGTACGGATTACAAATTACATCAGAATTCGATAGACCCGACAACCATGACGGAAAATATTTGGTTTCGTATAAAATTGTTTGCCTTTGTACTGTGCTGGTTTGCAGAACTTCTGGTTACGTATGAATGCATATCAGTACGTTTGTCCTACAAAATAGGTAACCGGCTATTAGCTCCCGAACCAACTGAGAAGGAGTTTTGGTGTTTTTCACATTTTTTGAGCATTTCGTCAAAATTGGCAAATATGTACCCTTTGGAATTGTGAATTCAAAAATAGTATTGTTTTGGTTTCAGGGTGACGATGTCAGTAAAAAATTGATGACCTAATGTGACCATTTTCATAGTATTCGAAGAATACTAGGATTTTTGTAGTTTTTTGAAAATAACTTTTGTATGCATCCATATCTGGAAAATCGCCGGGATGCCCATCCTAGAATTTTTAATGCTTGTTTAAACAAAACAAACCTCAAGACAAAATTCGGTTCCATGGTGGAGATATTTGGATAATGTATGGGCAAGTATACCAAACTTGACAGAATCCATCGTGCCAAAAGTGACAGAATGCTGTTTCAATCTGCGTCATCCAAACTCTCCAATTAATATACCAAATTAAAGCCAATAAAAAACAACAGGATCGTGTTTCTCAGTTTTTTGAAATACACACTAACAAGAAAGTTATGATCATATTTACAAAGTGATGGATTTTTGGACAAAATGGAAAGTTTCACTAATATGGTCATAACTTCCTTGTAAGTGTGTGTTTCAAAAAACTGAGAAACACGATCCTGTTGTTTTTTATTGGCTTTAATTTGGTATATTAATTGCAGAGTTTGGATGACGCAGATTGAAACAGCATTCTGTCACTTTTGGCACGATGGATTCTGTCAAGTTTGTTATACTTGCCCATACATTTTTCCAAATATCTCCACCATGGAACCGAATTTTGTCTTGAGGTTTGTTTTGTTTAAACGAGCAATAAATTTTCTAGAATGGGCATCCCGGCGATTTTCGAGATTTGGATGCATACAAAAGTTATCCTCAAAAAACTACGAAAATCCTAGTATTTTTCGAATACATGAAAATGGTCACATTTGGTCATCAATTTTTTACTGACATCGTCACCCTGAGACCAAAATATTACTTTTTTTGAATTCACAAGATAAAAGTGTACATATGTGCCAATTTTGACGAAAATCGGAGAATGTGCCCAAAATTTGTGAAAATCACCAAAACTCCTTCTCACTAGCTCCCGGTGGTCAGTTAGCTCCCCGACCCACTTGCTGCCAGACAAATTAGCTCTCCGCGCCATTTGCTCCCAGAAACATTAGCTCCCCGTGTCATTTGCTCCCAGGTAAATGTGCTCCCATAACCACTAGCTCCCGGACCACTTGGCTCCCATGCCATGTTGCTCCCTGTTCAGTTTGCTCCCAAACGCAAACTATTTGCCCCCTAGGACATTAGCTTTCAGACAAGTTTGCTCCCAACCATTTACCAAACAGTGCATAGCCCTTGGGATACAAGATACCATTGAAAACATAAACAATTATATGAACATAAATCGGGTAACCTTACGTTTCATACCTTTAGTTAAGGTTATGCAATATCCCTATTGCTTCATGGCTTGTCTGTCTATGCTTGTGTGCTTTGTTTTTTACAATTAGATATTACAATCGAACAATGAACATGACAGCAGCTAGCAATAAGACAAACGAAAACCTTTATCTGGTCATGAGATTGACGGTGATTAGCAAGCATAAGTTTCCCAGGTATTCACACAACTTTGTTAAGAAATTGCTGCCTTTTAGATGTTTTCAAAATTTTGATGTATTTTGTTACGTTTGTGAATCTCTATGCAGATTGCTATGTGGGTTAATGTTATATTCCGTAAAAGATATGAAACAAAAAAAGGCAACACATTTCATCTCACTTGTAAATATGATCACACAAAAATTTAGTAGATAAATCTAATTCATTTGCCTTAAATTTAGTGGCAATTATGTTATACTTACAAGGAACACTTTTCAGGTGCCAGGAGGATTCAGAGACGAGATATACCGATTCTGGTCAATTTTAGGGCGTAGATTACGATTCTGTACTTTGTTTTCTGTAAAACTAATGTCCTGACCTTCTAGAGTAGGATTTATGTAGCTTGCGCAAGGCGTGCTTGGCACAGTTCAGCATAAGCACAGCATACATGCCTTTGCTCCTCCCTCTTCTCTCTACTCTTTTTGCTTGCGCTTGAAGGAAGTAAGAGAGGGGGAGGAGCAAGCAGCTTGCTGTGCTATGTGCCGAAAAGAAGCAAATGCGCGCTCTCTTACGCGAGCAACAAAATGTAGAGAGAAGAGGGAGGAGCAAAGGCATGCATGCTGTGCTTATGCTGAACTGTTCCAAGTACGGCTTGCGCGCGCTATATAATTCCTACTGTAGAAGGTCAGAACATTAGTTTTACAGAAAACAAAATACAGAACCGTAATCTACGCCCTAAAATTGACCAGAATCGGTATATCTCGTCTCTAAATCCTCCTGGCACCTGAAAAGTGTTCCTTGTTAGCTCCAAAGATTACCGTTTTATGTTCATAGAATTGTTTATGTTTACAATTGTATATTGTATCTCAAGGGCTATACACTGTTTGGTAAATGGTTGGGAGCAAACTTGTCTGGGAGGTAATGTCCTAGGGGGCAAGGAGTTTGCGCTTGGGAGCAAATTGATCTGGGAGCAACATGGCATGGGAGCCAAGTGGTCCGGGAGCTAGTGGTTACGGGAGCAAATTTACCTGGGAGCAAATAACACGGGGAGCTAATGTGTCTGGGAGCAAATGGCGCGGGGAGCTAATGTGTCTGGGAGCAAGTGGGCTGGGGAGCTAACTGACCACCGAAAGCTAGTTGGTTCGGAAGCTAATAGCCTAGACCCACAAAATAGCCTGAAATAACCAAAAATACGTTAACAATTTTGTTTTTCAATAGAAATAGACCAGTATGCACGAGCAGATTTTCATTAAGGTTCAAAGCATTATAACTATTCCTCGTCCCAGCTACACATTTATTTAATCAACGAAAAAAATCTGGGTAGTAGTAAATTGTTTTTAATGACATTAGCCTTGCGTAGAGTCTCCATGTAATAAGCATCGATATGTACTTTTCAAAATACAACTGTTTAATAAGCCCTTTCCGAATTTTTTAATAGGATTAAGTTAATAGGCTGCTTACAAAAAAAATTGATACTTTATTCTCACGTAGCTACCTAAAACCTGTTATGAAATGAATGTGCGTATACAATGTTTGAGTGAAAAGGTACCTAGTTCCGTACAGTCGCAAACTCCGCTTCCCATTAGTAATGTTCTCGCGTATGGCTTAGAAAAATAAAATCCCCTTTTATAACCAACAATGTGGAGAACTGTAGACAATATACAGCCCTTCGTGGATATCATTCATAATAACTAGTACCTTACAGGCTATTAACGTTGTAGGTACGTTTATCAGCATAACAAGGTACTACCTGAAGCACCATTGGCTTTTTAAAATTAGTGGAATTAATGAAATAAGAACCAAAACTTAATGGAAAACGTTTCGTTTCATGCTTTTGCTTATAATATTTTTTATTCATAAATAAAGCAGCAATAAATAGGCAAAGATTATATCTGGAAGTCAAGATCTGTATCTGATCCAAATCGTTTTCAGTTCTGATAGCCCACTCAAAGTGAATTTAGTGCTGATTTACTATAAACCTTGTCTGTATGACTTCATAGGCAAACCTAGTAAACGCTGAGGTTTTCTGTTGTAGATGCACAGAGTTTCCAAACTGCAGATAAAATTATATAGTTAGCAACCCGTGACAACTTAAACATGTTTGGACAAAAAAACGTTACTTTTTGTGTACTTCCTCCTGCTCCTAAAAATTGGATTTAACACGTTAAAGGTAAGTAGTTTTAAAGTTATTTTGCCTCAGTAATAAACTTTTAGTATAGAGTACTAGAGTAAAAAATTACTGTTTTGAACTTTAGATCGTAATAGGACAGGAAATACAAATGAACGAAAACTCAAACGCAGCAAACCGCTCTGATCTGAGGTGCTTGAACGAACACGTGGAGTGCACCAGTCCAAATGCTGATTGTTGTGACAATCGTGTGTGTGCAACAAGCCCTAATTATTATGACGAATTCGAGTGTCTGGACTTCATAAAAGAAGGACAAAAAGGATGTGAGCTGTATTTTGAAAATTGTTGCAAAAACCTTCGGTGCTACTCTCTTGACAATACGCATGCTACAGCAAAATGCACACCCTGTTCAAGCGAAGGCACAAAATGTAAGCAGTCTACAGTGTGTTGCCCATTTCTACGATGTAGAGTAGGCTTAAACGAGCTTGGTCAGCCAATATCATTAGACTTGACTCATTGCAAACCTTGTGCAAAAAAGGGGACCTTATCCCTTTTTGTCAACAGGGGATGAATGTTGTTACGGTTTTAAATGCAAATCCAACGGAGTTGATATTGTAGGGTATTGTGACTAAGGTTTTTCATATTACAATCCTTTTTGTATTTATTGTCTAAGAAACCATAATGGTGGTTGTAATCTAGGCTACATCAATATAAATATTATCATCAATTTACGCTAAATTTCGAAAATGTACAAGTAACTTCGTGGAATGATAGCAAAAATTTCATTTAAACGGATTTGAGTATTTGATATCTTTTTTAGCAGTACGGTATTGGACACTCCTCAAGCAGCTTGTACGTAATTTGTGGTTTTTTATTTCCTAATGTATAATGTACACTGCAAAATTGTTCGATATCTAAAAATATAATTTGTTTATCAGAAATGAAAAACGCTGTAAGCATATAATATATATTGGTAAAGTAAAAAAACGTTGCTGTTTAGTAACTTTGTTTACGCCATTTTGATTTCGATGTAAGGTAGAAGATTAAGAGCATTCTATATGACAGATTACTGCAATATTACAATTTATGTGAAGGTTTGTGTGTGCATGGGAATAAGAACTATTTCGTATGAAAAATTTCACATATTATGATATTTTTTTTTCTTTATAGATGACAAATCCATAAATTCGATTTTTGCAAGCCAAGTTTTCATATAATTTCTTTTTGTCCTATCTTCATATAGCCGCCATTGATACCAAGCATCAGCATGGATTTGGTTTAGTAGTAAATAGTTTGTCTTTTTTTATATTACCTAGCTACGTTACATGGTGCGTTTCAATAGTGAACTTGATTTACTTTTTTGATCTTACTACAACGAAGCCTATTTCAAATTGAAAGTATGGATTACCTTTTATTGCAGGGCGTATAGAATTGCTCCAGGCATCCATGTACTCATTTTGCCAACTAAGCTAGACTAATTGTTGGAAACCAACGACTAACACGAATAACTGTAGCGTTGTCTACGAGCAACATGGGTGGTCCCACAAATTCAGCCTGTAAACGTTGGCACTGGAAAGTGCCTGGTTTCCAAAGACGGTCAATTTTCTATTCACGACAAACCTATTCTTCGAGACTCGGACAAAATTCCCATGGACATGATTATGGGTAAACCAATGGGACTAGAAGGACTTTACGTACCCACATTTATATACTCTACTGAAAATGGCCCGGCAATCAAACATCCAAAATTGACAACAGACTCAGATTGTAAGCATGTGGGAAGATTTGATACAAATAAAGGACAATTTAGGATCTACTTAGATAATCAGGTGGATGCCTGATTCAAAAAAAGAGTAGTTTTTATTAATGCATGGGGTTAGTGTAGCATGTGCTAAAGCATTGGAAAACTCTGATTTTCATAAATCAACAATTGAAAAGTAACCATCAATATAGACTTAGTATCTAAGTAAATAGGTATGTTTTGAAATGGTATCAACTAATAGAATTTATTTTTGCTTTACACTTATCCATTTATGTACTGCATAACACACCAGTTTTTCCACTGCATGACCGATAATACAACGCAGAGTCTTTATCTGGTCGGCTCCAATAGAATAGACACGTTTGATACTCTGTGCCATCATAGCTTCTCAGTTCAGGATAGTCGTAAGATATTGCCTCGCCGGTGACATTCCAGCTAAACTGACGTGGCAAATGTGCATCTCGACCAGACGTCCAGTGTCCTATTCACATCTTCATCTTTAGAAATTTAATCAGCGTAAGCACAATTTATTTACCCCGTAACTTACCCCATTCAAAGTCGGGTCCATATGCTGCTTTCAAAGCATTATCTTGTGCCTTAGAAGTAATTGCGGCCAACTTTAATCCAAGGCTTGTGCAAAATTCTCCAGCTTCAGTCCAATTCTAAAAGGATGGTGTACCATTAGAAATAATTCTTTTCATTGAGCAAATATTTTCAATTTCCTACCCTTCCAATCGTATAGTCTGCAAAAAAGGTTTTCCCTTCTACGGCTGTTACAAATTTCAAATGCACTGGTGTTGAACTATCTGGTTAAAAACGATATACAACGAAACAATCAAAATTTGGATATTATTACTAAAACTCAGTCTGAAACTGGTTTGCTAAAATTTGTAGCCTTACCGAATAATGGTTTATCAAAAACCGAGCTTTGAGCCACAGCAAGAACAAGCAAAAACACTACCACAGATTTTAACTGTAGCATTGTTGAAAATCTACAATAAAACGTAAGTTTTTTACACCCGATTTCAGAATTTTGATGTAAGGCAACACAGTAATGAAACTGAAGCAACAAATAGGATGCTTCCTGAAAAAAATAGCGGTGACAATGACCGCATTATAATGTGCACATGTGTTTGAAAAAGTAGAAAAATAAAGCGCACGTAAAAATCCAAGCAGAAACAAATTGGTGCATAGAGTACTAACAGAAATGACAAATGTAATGTTATGTTATACTGTGTGATCATTTGATTAGGTATGCAATAATGCATCGAAACACCTGTTGTCTTAACTGTTTTCTTTTATACGGGACTTATAACAAATGGCTAATTAATTCGATGGTGTTGTGTAGTAAATCCAGCTTCAGCTGTAAAAAAATCCAACATGTGTTCCCACCACTTGTGTGTTTCATTCAAAACTTACCCGTTATCTTTTAGTAGACCAGTAAACTCACGCATAATGTGGAGTGAGAAAAAAAGAGTAAGTGAAAATATAATAAACCATTATGCGGCACCTCTTACTGTCTCCATACTCCAATGATATATGAAATGCTTCAAAGCTTCTGCCGATATGAAAAAAAAAGTTAAAAGCAAGACGAATTTTAAAAATACAATATAAATGGTCTGTTCCAGTATACACATTTTTACTCTTTATTCACAACTGAAATTTATAAATTGTGTTTCAAAAGTATTTATGGATTATCGTATATTTAAACTGTTGCAAAACTACATATTGTAGTCAGTATATTCATATTAAGGTCTGTATCGATAAATATGATCGTAACTAAAAATAATTAATATACAAAAACGAGGAGCTTAAATATACATTACCATTTGAGTACTAAGCAAAATACTTGTTAGAGCACCCAAAACAAATAATAAAATGGCTATTTAGGAAAGTATCGTTTTTATGTCCCTCGTTTGATAATTTTAAAACACAAAGTCTAAGCCGACCACCAAGGTATCAACATTACATTCATTTTAGGATTTTCTTGAATAAATGACTTTCTTGCATTCAGCTAAATTATAAATTTGATGAATTGGGGGTTTCAAATGCAAAAACTCAAAATTACAAATCTAATTTAGTTCAACAAGATAACAAGACAAATTTGTAGTATTGGAATCACTTATCAATCTACCAATTATTTCTTTTGTACAAAGTATTTACGAGAAAGTTTGCTTATCAAAAAAGCAGTATACAAAAACGGAAATGTAAATATAAGTTTCCGCAAAGTTATATTGAATTCCCCAAGTTATTTCTGGATTGCAGACTCTGCGTGTCTAACCATACAATGGCTCAAATACTAGTACATCACAATCTATTAGAAAATTTATTTTAAAAAGCCCTTAAAAACCTTAAAATGTACATAGCCTGACAAAACTCTGAGCAATCAAAAACTCTGGAGTTTGAATTTCGCAATGATCCACAAGTCAGGCGCGCACCCAGCGCTAGGCACAGCAGGCACGTGCCTCTAGCTGGAATTTGAAGATTAGAAAAAATAAGGATTTTGTGAAAACCATTTTGTAAATTTTTGAAGCATTTACTAAGTTAATTGAGCACATAATATGAAATCGCACAAACAAAGATGCTCATGCTTCCTCAATTAATTTGCCCACAAATTTAGTTGTCCATTTGTTAACATTAGATTGTGTTGTTGTTGTTGTTGACAGAACCCTGTTTAAAGTTACATGATTTATATCACTTCATAAAGTTTATTTTAATGAGTTCTAATAAACAATTAAGCTTCATTAGAGATTCGGCATGGTTTAGTTTAAAATATTTACGGGTACAAAATGATGATTTAAAACTTTTCTATCGAAACTTCAGTGTATTGAATGGAAATTCCATAAATAAGCCTTTGGTCTCTACAATCTGTTGTTGCGAAGGTTTTTATAGTTCTTGTTTAGAGTAATAATTCTCGTAGGATCCGTCAACTTAAACATTTTAAACCACTAAATCCAGCTTTAAATAAATTCTGTTTTGTTTGGCGCAAGAAAAAGCGGATGCCAAAACTGTATGTATCTAGTCAGCATTGGAAATAATAGCTGTTTAACGGCTTCATACAATTTTAGTCTGGTTTCAGCTAGGGAGCAAGGCCTGCTTCAAACGATAGCTGAACATTAGTATAGACAAAATATCATAAGAGCAAATCATCTTACAATGTTGTTTTGAACGTGCCATCGGCGTAACAGAAATATGTTTCCAGCGTTGTGAAGTCTGTTCTATTGTCGATATGCAAAAACTTTACATTATAGGGACAGGCTGTGGTCAAATTAAACTTGATTAATTTGAAAACGTTCCAAGTCAACAAAATTGACAAGCTGTGGAAAAACACAAAGCAGACGAATAGGTTGGCAGCTCGTAGAAAAAGAATCAACTGCCTTCAACGAAAGCTACGTACACTAGCTAAAATTTACAAGTATTGAAATTTTGTAAAAAGTAAAAGAACCAAAAATTTACCGCAAAGAATGGTTTTCGAAGATGCCTGATAAAAGAGCCATTGCAACAAAAGACAATTGACCACAGTATTTCGTACACACTTATGGGGAAATAGTTTTAAAATGTGAGTGAAATTGCTTTTATAAAAAAAAGGTTTAGTTTACAAGAAATTGAAAAGATGTCAAATTATGACTAACTCAAACAATATATATTATTCTGAATTCGAAGCCACCTTAAATTCTTTTGTATACAGTATGGGTCAGTCGTTTGCTAAACCTCGATAAATCTATGACTCTGATTCCCATATTTGCAATGAATATGTGAAGAGAATAATAATTGATTCAGAAATCTCAAACTAAACCGAAATCAACCCATTTTCACGATGTTTTTGTATGAGTTACTCTCTGAGAAAAAACACCTTTAACACCAGTAATGGTACTTTATTAACCGCAATTCCAAGACGATTTTCGATTCGATTTGTGGCAGTAGCGTTTGAATAGTTGTAAAAAGCGATTGAATTTTACAAAACGTTTGCGGTTCCAATTCGATTATTTCTCAAAACCTTTAAAAATAGGAGAATGGCGATAATTGCTTGCCACAAACTTATTTGCAAAATCAAGTACAAGGTCATGAATAGAGTTCGAACCTTAAACTGACTAAATTTATTTAAAACACTGTAAGCAAAATCAACAAAAGTAAATTACTTTGCAGGCAACCTTTTGACTAGATAAGATGTAGGACCAAACTTTTGTATACCAGAAAGACAAATTCATTTTGAAAAAGCCTTATTTATAAACCGTTAATTCATTTTGAAACTACGTTAGCGTTTCTAATTTTTGGACAAAAAATAGAGGTAAACGTCGTATTATTGGTGATTAAAGCCAATTCCCTTTCGATACTTGCAAACTCCATATGACGCAATCCAAAGATTTTCCATTACCATTAATGCAACAGTTTTACCAAATCAAATGTTTTACATCACTTTGCCCGAATTTGGTAAAGCACTAAAATCTAAGTTCAAGCATTAATTGATATCTTAGCTTAGCTAGATATTTACAAATAGCTTGCAAATAAAATCAAATTTTTGTTCATTAACCCATCAAAAACACATATCAACACTTTCAACAAAATAAATAAAAAATGCTCAAATTCTAAGTCTGATGAATTTTTAAATCCTAATAGAAGATTTAAATAAAAAATATAAACTTTTTTATTATGAGCTTGCATAAAATTCACGCAGATCAACGCCAACGATCTAGAAGTTTGGACCCGATCAAGTTATTAATTTTAGTGATAGAAATAAATAATTATTCAGAATTAAACTATTAAGTCAATCAACTTTCGGATATAAAAAATGTTACGTTGAAAATTGCAACTTCTTATCTTCTTCATATATAGATGGCAATTTGGTAAAACATAAATATTCCAATCCAAATAGTTGTGCCTCTAGCAAGCGTCAGACCTGGGTGCGCCACTGCCACAAGTTGTGAATACAGTATTTGAAAATAACTGATATTTAGTTAAAGTAAAAGAACCCAAATCACTACATTGTGAAATGGTTTTCAAAACTGCAATTTGTTTCTAAAATTATGAAAAATTGGACCTATAGGCAAAGATTTCGCTTCTTGTGTGAGAACTTACAACAAAAATCATTTTGAACCAATAGCTTTGCTTGCCACGTTTACTGAAGGACAAGGTATACAGATCTGAAGTGATCAGTGTCAATAAAATCTTCTTCAGTTTATAAAATGCAAGTTGAGCTGAAAGCGTTAAGTGTTATTGCATGATTACATTAGAAATACGTATAAAATCTTGGAAATTAATAATAAAATTGAAAATATTTCATGTAAAAAACATGTTTACAAGAAACTTGCGATACTATTAACGACCCATTGAAACTACAAAATCGGTATCAACACAACATCAATTGTGTGTGTGTACATTTACGTATACCAATTCGGATATTGGCTAAAAACAAACTGAAATCTAATCACTTGCTCAACTTAACCTGAATTATTACTGCATACGTCTTCAGAATTTTACTGCTCAGCAAGGTTTGTATGGTTAACTGATTAACTAATAAATTTACCTCTCACTGCAAAAGAAACACAACTATCTTGTTTGCATTTTTCCAAATTAATTCGTAAAACGCAAACAATTCATTAGTTTTTTGCATATTTTACGTATTAACAAAAATCATGTATTATCAAACGCGCACAACGGATTTGAAAATTTTGTCAAAACGTTTACAAAAAACCTTTGCCAAACCAATTGTGACTAACCTAAAATTTTATAATAAATAAGACGCACAACTGCAGCTCAATTGGTTGGTTTTTTCTTTTAATTGGTTATACATTGTCTTAGTTTTCTGCATTTGTCCAACATACCTAGTTCGACAATTGTTCAGTGAAAAGTATACTTACAGAATCAAGATAGCTCAGGTCGATATTATATTCTTTGTAAGAAAACGGTGGTATATAAGCCACTGTAAAACAATCTACAGCATCGCAATTTGAAATGCCATTTTTCTCTTATAGAACATTTTTTATTCTAATATTACATCAAAGTGTATCTGCTTGTATGTATGTAATTTGGGAAGGAATCTCCCCTATTTAGAGAGGACCCAGCCGCGTAATCCATAGTAGAATTTTTGCAGACTCTCCCAGTTTTTACACGGTGCTGCTTTTACGAGAGATATTATGGAAATTGCAAGTAAACAAATCAACAACATTGTTCAACCTCACCAGGGATACCCCATTAGGTTTCGACCTAATGAGAGAACGAAGTCACATTCACAACTGCAGGAATAAATCTCTATATAAGAAGCCGCACAAACTTATTGTACCAGCGGGGAGTCGAACCCGAGCACGGTAGCGGCAGAATGCATGAATAGCTTTCTGCGCCACCGCGGCGCTGATAAGTGTATCTGCTTATATGGATATCGTTTCTTGTACGCTAATAAATAGTTACGGTGTTTTACTACAAACTCGTTTAAGGTACATTACGTTACTTGGTGTGGTTTCAGGATGATTTTATTGACTTTGGATGTGTTGGTGTGATTTGGGTGAATAGGAGGATCACCAATATCCCTGATAACTTATAAAATGCAAATTTGATCTTTTAGTTAAAACTTACAACTGTTACGCAACTTGAAAACGTTAGAAACATTTATTTATTTGTGCTAGTAAATAGTATTTTTGTATCGGTTTCATGTAACACTCATTGTTTATAACAAATAACTAATAAAAATTGAAAAACATAAATGTTAAGTTTAATTATTCCGCTTTTGTACAAATTTAAAGTTACGTATGTCATTTCAAACCTCCGTTAATTAAAATTGAAAGCAAAATACTATATCATTTGTGTCTAACGAGATCGCCACAAATATTGTTGAAATATCATCTCAAAGATTTACAAAGTTAAAAGGTTAGCAAAAAACGTATCCACTGTAACCAAACCCAACTAATATATATCCTATCGTTACGCCCAAGAATGATAGGGTCTTGAGAAATGCTTCTCAAATCGTGGAACGACCAATGGAACTCTGGAATTCGTACACTTTTTGGATAATGAATCTCTCTGAGAAATTTTCTTCTAATTAAGCAGGTTTTAGCAGAATCATCAAAATCTTTGTTGCCTTCAAATGCATGTTGGGTTAAAACTCATAATTGTTACGTTGCGTGATAACCTTAGAGACAGTTATAAAAAATTTACTGTATTACATGCAGCCATTTTTACAAATTATGTAATGAAAGTTTTTGCTTCTTAGTTTCCGCATGTATAGCAGCAACGTTTTTTGCTGAGATTATAAAAATCTAAAACTCCATCCAACTGGAGTCATTGCAGGAATCTAGCTAATAATCGTTTATAACGACGAAAAATTGAAACAAACGTTAGAGGTGAATTACAGTAGTCTTGTAATCCCAAACTCGTGCTTATAAACTTATAATTCAACTCTACAATGCTTAGACATCAAAAACGTGTTTCAAATTTTAATTAAGATATAAAACTTTCTCTGCTTTCCAAATTTTCATTTTTTGGAAGCTACCTATTCATTTGTTTCATTAACATCAAATAAGCTAAGCACTTCAAACCAAATCATCCAGATCAGTTACCAAGTTGCGATACAAACATGGAAACTTTAAAGGATTTTCTATTCAAACAAAAATATGGTCATTAAGCTTTTCTTCAAAAAGTAGTGGTACCACCGCAGTTCAGTTCTTTAAAAACTTTTTGTAGAAACTGTCTTTACAATTCCGCTGTGTATTAAAACCTCAAGTACGTGGCTGGCCAACAGCATAATCCGAATTTCCATCCAAAAATCGCAAAGATACTCAAGTCGACAATATGCTTGGAAATGACTGCCATTTTGTAAATTTAAACGAATCCATAACCCTACATTGTGAAATGGTTTCTTATGCTGCAACTTGCTTCTATTACTATAACTAAGTAGATCAGGAGACAAATGTTTTGCTTTTTTCTTGACAATTATCAATTTCAAAACTTTGTTCACATTGACTAGCTAGAACAATAATATTTAGCAAATAACGTTTCATGTCATGTTTATAGAAAGCGCCCTTTGCTGAAATTGCAATTGTAGTTCATTGAAGGTCAGTGCAAAGGACCCCAACTATAATGTTTGCCTTCTTTCCTATCTAAATGCAAAGTTGTTTTTGAACATTAGTCTAATCTACTTTTCTTTTGAAATCCCTAAATCGTGCTAGCGACTAAACAAACTCTAGGGTGATTTGCTCAATGAGTCTCTGCAAAAACCGGCGAACCATTTAGACTGCAAGGTGGCCAACAAAATCCCTACCTTGCTTTGCCTTGACAATAAATAATCCTTTGGTAAGCGTTTCATGCAACACACATTGTTACACGAAACTTGTTATATTATTATTTACGTACATTCAGTCTAGTGGAGTAACGAATAAGATTTAACAATAGTCAAGGTTTTCTTGATATATTAAATGCAAATTCGACTTACATCTGTACATGTTTCTTAGCGAAATTAGGTTCGGGATACATATTATTATTAAATTATTAAGTCTTATTACAAATAACGATCTTGTAACAATTTCATGTAATATATATGGTTACAAGAAATTTATGATACTATCAACAATTCATAAAAACTGTAAATTAGGTTTCAACAATCAACAACTGTTTGGTTGTGTCTACATTTACGTACATATATTCAGACATTTGTTAATCAACTAATTTGGAATCATCTGACTCCTCAAACCTTTTTTCAAATGCATGACGCAAAAAGTGATGTCGCCGTAAGTCACCTCAAACCCATTTTGTAACAAGCCTAAATGATATTTCAATGAAGCTAAATAATCATTTTGTTAGCGTAGTTTAAAACTGGCATTTTAATGGAATATTCAACGATAAGTAAGCCTAAAAAATTTCTGCAAGTTCTTTTTTCATGTTTTTTTTTCAAATACTGACATACAACTCTTTGAAAATCATTAAAATTCAGAACGACATATACATGCAAGTTTGATTTACATTTGTTACGCACTGTAACATCGTAAAAGAAATTCATTAATTATTGTTAATGCCTTATTTTTTAATAATTTTAAGTAACATACATGGTTGCAAAAATTCATACTACTGCTACCTCATAAAGAAAAAACGCTCTTAGAGTTCTCTCATTGACCTACGTGCACAAATACTCATGCGCAAACAGTTTTTTGTTAGCTTCTACCTACCATCAGGATGTTACAATTAGGTAAATAAAGCTGCCCATGAACTTATTTGCCTTTTCTTAAGAAATGAAAAGAATTACTACAAGTAATGCTTCGGTATGGCAGCGTTGCTTATAGGATGTTCAATTGGTGCCAACTGTAAAACACTAGTGTCGGGAATTCCCTTCCTAGTGTTAAAGATTATTATGTTCTTTTCGTTTGAGAGTACCTTGCAGGCGAAAGTTGAGTTATAAGTCACGTTTTTAAAGTTTACTCTTGATTGAAAATTGTTGTGTTTATCAAATAGACTTACAAAATATGGATACTTTAAGTGAACTTCAAAAAAACAAAATTCAAACTTTAATCTATATACTTCAATATAAAAAGATATCGCCCGATCACTCTTTAATTTGTATGACGAGCTTTTGTATCAAAAATTTGTACAATCCCGTTATTTCTGGGTATCTTAGAAGTACCAGGCCTGAGATCAGCCGGATTCACAACGTAATGGAAAATTTTCGGAGATCTTTAAGTTGACTATACATTACTTCTTGAATGCATCGTAATATAGTAAAGGCAAAATAATCCATAGCCCTACATTGTAAAATGGACTTTATGCTGCAAATTGTTTCTAGTATTAAAAGAAAGCCAATCTGAAGACAAAACCTTTGCTTTATGCATGATTACTATAAATTTGTATAACTTTGTTCATGTTGGTTTACTACAAAAATAATACTAAAGAAGTAGCACCTCGTGCCCAATTTTTAGGAAAAACTTTAAACCTGTAGAATGGTTAATAGTTACTAAAAATCATCATCAAAATCCTTTTGAATTTATAAATAGCATGTTGGTCTGAATCTTATTTATAAGTGCTACGTTTTGCGATAACGGTTAAAATATTTTTTGTTTTGATTACTATAAAAATATTATATAATAATATGTTTGGATTTGTTTCCTGTAACATACATGGTTACAAGACATTTTTATATTTTTAATGACACATAGAAAATACACATTAGGTTTTAACAATCAACCGTTTGTGTGCATCGTCGCTTACGTATACAAATTCAGACCTTCGTTATCTACTCACTTAAAACCTGAATCAGTTATCACACACACAGTTTAATTTGCAAATATCTTTATTTGTACATAATTTGCAATCGTTAAACCAAATGACTAACAAATCGGGTTAGTGAATATCATCAGGATAAAACGTAAGCAAGTTTATTGCCACTAAACTTCAATATTAGAAATATATGCATCACTGTAACTCAATTGGTACAAACGTTCCTTGAATGAAGTACTTCTATATAATTTTAGCTATTAACATTCGTCCAACGTACCTAGTTGAACGATTGCGCACTGGAAAATGTATTTACAAAATCACAGTCCTACTTGCAGGTCAATCTGCAGTTAACACATTGAAATTACTGTGTTTTACTACAGACTCAGTTTAAATTATCTGCTTTGACTGTCATAGATTCTGGAAAAAATTGATTTCAAATTTACTATTTTTTAAGATCCTAAAAATCTATGTTGACTTTTCAACAAATACCTTGTGTGAAAATTAAAGCGTGTAACGATTTATAAATTCCTGTGTAAATAATACTTTTGTAAAATGGTCATGTATTTTACTTTAATAAAAATTGCATAGATACGATTTCTTCTTATTCATGAACAAAAATACCTGACCCAAGAACAAATATCTAGTCAAATTAAGTGAAAATCATTTTGCAACAGGCATAAAATGACACTATAGTGAAGCCACATAACCAATTTGTTAGTACAGTTACAAAACTTTTTGTATAGGCTGTTTCGTATGTAACACACATTGTTACCAGAAACTAAAATTAAATAATATTACATATACTATATAAGGCAGTTCCTATATGAAGACGGAAGTCTGAATACTAGTTCCTTTAAGCCAGACAATTATACTGCTACTATATTTTGTGTTTTATACCAAAGAATGGTATATTTAAAAGGTTAGCAAAACTATATTTTAAATTTAAAGAAGTCTCAACTATCATAATATATTATATCCTATCTATATGCAAAGTATGTTCACAAATAAATCAAGTTCTCCAGCAAAACCAGTTAAAATTAGGTTTCTGCATTAAAAACGTGACAAAAAATTCGTATATATTGCATTCTCAATTTTCAACTCATCTATCACACATTTTTGCATATGGACTATTACAAGACCAACGTTCCCTAGCAAATCGTCAAGATGTCATACTTTGAGTTGTTTTGATGAATAAAGCAGGTAAATGAAGTTTCCTTATAACATTTTGTTTGCCCACCAGCAATATGTACATTTTAACTTCGGAGCCATTTAATGCGTTTCAATACGTTTTGAAGAACATTAACGCATGCTAGGAATAAAAGGTTCATATTTCCTTCCTAAGTAACAACTAAAATTCTCTTTCAAGAGGATATAAGACTAGTAGCATGTTTTTCTTCAGCATTCTTCTATTTGTTTCATGAACAAGATTGCAATTGAAAACATATGATAAGTTGAATGTCGCTATGACTGAACATGCCGTCAGAAAGCAACACACGTTTTGAAAACACAACAACAACTAATAGTTCGATTGTATGATCCAATAATCTAAATTACGTACGTAATTAAGTTGAAAATGAGAAATTTGGCTTTATTATCATCAAGCAAATGTATATTATTACTTGCTATTGAAGGTACTACAGACTTTACTTGTCTCAATCACAATG